>NW_024121432.1:19364778-19964778 GCF_016745375.1 Pimephales promelas | reverse complement strand
GCTGTGGTTTTGTATATAATGGCAAGTGTGGGTGCAGCGGCTGCGGTCGAGGCTGACGCGTGCCGGTCCTGTGCAGGGTGTGTAGGCATTGTGCTGGCACACCCTCTCTCCCACGTCAGCTCTGCCTGTCTCTACAGGAGCAGGATAGCACCCTACGGCTGAACTCAAACTCAAACTTCCTTTCACTCAAATACAGTGCAGTCCTGTATCCCTTCAGGTGGACAACAACCTGTTTCCCATAGCTTGTTCCTTCTTAACTGATAGCTTTTTGCCTCATGGTGGTATTCAGAGACAGAGGAGACAAGGGTGTGTATGTTGATGTGAATCATTTGAACTTGTGTAATTAGCATAATAGTTTACTACTGTTCAGTGAAGGGGTGGGGCTGTTAAAATTACTGGTTCCTCATTAAACTCATTTGCTTAGAGCTCTTTGTGAAGTTCCTCCCTTAGGAAGCATGTCCCAGATTTAAAATCTGTTAAAAGACAGACACTACAAAACAACTGCTAGTGAATTTTTGCTGTTTGGTTGTGTCCTTATGCCCTCTTCAGTTCATTCAGAGATTGCAGTTAAACACCATGTGTGTCTATCTATCGTTCTATCGTTCTATCTATCATTCTATCTATCGTTCTATCTATCGTTCTATCGTTTAAACTTTAAAATAACTTTCAGCCACCATTGATCCAGTCTTCAGTGTTGACAGATCAGAAATTATTCTAACCTACTGATTTGGTGCATGCATACATAAAAATGACTTTATAAATAAATAAAAAAATATTGTACCATTGCTCATTCTACAATAATGTTAGTATCTATTTGCATAATATACGCAATAATAAAGTCAAGCCACCTTTAGTTATTTAGCGCTATTTCAAAGCAGCTTTATGTTGATAAACAGGAAAATAATGATTCCAATTATGCAAAAAGAATTCGATTCTGCTGTAAAGCAGCTGTAAAAAGACCATAGTAAACAGTTATTATTCAGTTGAAATCAGTTCAGTGTTACAGTTTTTCTCCGTCACTTTGGTGCATTTCTCACATCACTATTTACATTTGCACAACAGTTAATGCAGTTCTCAAAACAATTAGTACAAACTGCAAAACTTAGTTGATAACCTGCAAAAGTGTGTCACTTGCTCAAAATGGATAACTCATTCATCAAAAGCAAGTATTCATGTCATTGAAAGTGTCAGTGTCGTCAAGATGAAAAGTCCTAACACCAGTGTTTATGAACAAGATAGTCAAATGGCTTTGTCATGTTTTCGTTATGACAGTTTACTCTGTAAGTGTTTGCCAATGCAAAAAAGTCAGATCTTGGTGACACTATACCTGAAAATGCTCAAGACAGTCCTATAAACTATTTGCACAGCCATTTGAAAACTACAGTGAAGTTTCACATTACTGTATTTACTGTAGTGAGGTACAGTAACTGAGTACAAGAGACTGAATATGTATGTTTCACATTTTTACTGCATAGTCTTTGCAATTCTAATTTGTTCAGAGCATTGTGCAAAAGAAAAAAATACACCCTTATTTACAACAAACATACTGTAAACTCCCTTTGGGTAGATCGGTGCACAACTGTAAACAATATCACAGTACATATTGAAACGGAACATACAACATACATACTGTAAATCATTCATGCACATCTCTTCTCATCAGTGAAAGCTGAGGTTCACCTGTGAGAAATTGTTCAATTTAGGATAAAAAAGGGTTTTTTAAAGATAAAAAAAATTTTTGCTTGACAGATTTTGACAACTAGTTTAACATTTTTGTATGTGATGACTCAAGCAATGAAATGAAGACTATTAGTTTTATATGGAATGACTATTCAACATTTACAAGTATAGTTAATTTGGACTGATATGACATAAGCAAATGATAATGTTATAAAACAGCTGTGAGTTGTATGAAAGCAATTGATCCATGTCCAAAAGCATTTGCAATTTGTTGTAAGGAATGAGAAACTGCTACTATGATGTGCACAAATGACAAAAAGTTGTGGAGGTTGAACTAACTGTTGTGCAAATGTAAATAGTGATGTGAGAAATGCACCAAAGCGACTGAGAAAAACTGTAATTGTGTTGAAGTTTATTCAATTCATCTATAAAGCAGCTCTGGAGAAAACCATGATGTCATCATCCATCTCAGTTTAATTCTCATCCAATAGCTTCAGTGCATTCAAGTCAATAATATTGTAGAAAATTAAATGTATCCAACTAAGCAAGCCAGAGGCGACAAGAAAAGAAAAAAAAAAAAAAAAAAAAAAAAAAAAACTTGGGAGAAACCAGGCTCAGTCGGAGAGCCAGTTCTCCTCTGGCTAGAAGATGCTGTGGTTATGATTCCAGGCTGCATCACAAGTCAGATTATGGTAAAAAAGTATTAAATATTTATAAATAAATAAGTAATAAATGTTTTGGGAATTATGTACTATACATTTAATTTCTGTTCTTTAAAGAAATTTTGCTTATTGCAAATGAAAATAATTGAGGAAAGTAGGGCTCATTTTTGTTGATTTAATCAGTGAATATTTAGCCTAATGTTTATATATCTCAAACATCTTTGGCATGTCCAATGCCACAGTCATTACCTGCCATCAAGCAGATAACTTAACCGAGTCAGTCACAATCAGATAATGCACTTCTTAAAGGCTAAAGGTATCAGAAGAGGGCGCTATTGTGCTGCTCAAACACTGCTCTAAACATGAGCTTGAATATACTGTAGTAGGTTGTGAAGGAAATTGTACATAACTAATTGTAATTATGATTTGATGATACAGCAATAAAAACCAATAGGGTGGTATCTTATTCAAATAATTGCTCAGTATAGTCTCAGCTAAATTTTGTGAAGGTAACCAAAGAAAACATGTGCACATTTGTGGCCAGAATGTCTGTCCATCCATAACCTCTGATTATTTCTTGAACATAATGCATAGGCTTCTCCTTTCACTGCTAAACAGATTATTCACAACTCCACCTATCATTGCAGCTTCAAACTATACTAGTTCTAAAATTGAATTTGTAAAATGGAAATGTAACTGCAATGAAAACAAAACATAAAATACAGATGCGTTGAAGGATCCCTTTATGGGTCCATGTTGCCTCTAACATCAAATGGAACTACAGCTGGAGCATTTTTTTAAACCCTTGCTAATATACTGCCCATTTTACGAGCACTTAATATGTCAAGCAGCAATAAATCAAAAGATTGAGATATGTACTGTATTTATTATGTACTTTTCTTTTTAATCGAGTCCCTCTACAAACATATAAAACAATAAAATGAAACAGAAAAACATGAATCTTAAAAAACACTGTCAGTATTATATTGATTGCCATATATTGTTCATGCTCTGAGAAATGCAGTTTGAGTAATCCAGAATCGTAATCAAACAGGCAAAGGGTCAAGCACAGGAAGGCAGTCCAAACAAACAGGCGGGTCAGAGGCAAAAAGTGAATCCAAGAGACAGGCGAAAATCCAAGAACCAAAAGACAATAAAACCAGGGAGAATGCTCTGAGATGGAGTGCAATGTCTCGGCTATGTATGTAACCATCGTTCCCTGAGTCGGGAAAGGAGATGTTACGTTGGATGATGACGAATGGGTTTTAGCTTAGAAAGCCCATCAGCTTCAAGTATTACAAAACGAGCCAATGGCAAAGAAATGTCATGGGTCTGCGGAATCTGCATGATGCCCCACCTCATGGGTAAAAAAAGGAGGACGCCAGCAACATGCAGATATGTTTCTTCGCTGATGAGCTCAGGCGATCCCCGCGGTACAGCAGAAGTGGCAGGCAGACGTAACGTCTCCATTCCCTGCTCAGGGAGCGAGGGTTACATACGTAACCGAGACGTTCCCTTTCGCTATAACTCCGAGTTACGCCGCACTGTAAATGATTTCTGTTGTTTTCACAGGATTATACTGTTTTTCTCAACAGTTTCTTACTGTATAATCTATGTACAGTAAGTTACAGTAGATTTAGTTGTTTTCACAGTATTAAATTGTTTTTTCAACAGTTATGTACTGTGCACACAGTTGACAGTATGTTACTGTAGAATTGCAATGCATTCTGGGAAATTATCAGTTACTGTTAATCTAAATACAACAGTGCAATTGA
Source organism: Pimephales promelas (assembly GCF_016745375.1). The sequence continues at coordinate 19,960,661 of NW_024121432.1, read as the reverse complement.
CCGCGAAAAACACCACACACAGTTCCACGGGTAAAATTGCTAGCCTACTAATGTTATTCTTACATTTAAAATAAAAATGTAGCACTGGTTGACCATTAACAGTCATAATTTATGACATAATTTATGTCAGTGGGGTGTGCATGAGAGCATATTTGACTTTGGAAGAGTTTCTCTGTCGTGTCAGTGGTGCTGCTGTCTTTTCTGCCGACCTGCAACTTCTTCATCTGGTAAGTAATAATTCTTATAATGTGTATGCAAACGGATTCTAGCTAATAATAACTTTAAAGTTATTTAGAATAGCTGACCACGATTTCTATATTCAATTTAATATATTCTAGACATTTTAATATAATATGTATATGATAGGCTACTCTTCAATGTAGCCATTTGGGATGTTACTGTAAATTCAAATACATTAACGAAATGACCGCGAAAAATAACCACAAGCTGCCATTTTATGAAGAACTCTTCAGTTCCCTTCCCTCTGTAAGAACACGCAGGCCGTGCATCGCGTCGCTGTCGGTCGGCAACGTTTTCGCCATACATCTGGTTAGTAATTCATATTTTTATGCAAACCATATGAGTTAACAGATTACCGTTAGAAAGAAGTGGCCGCGGAATGTTCGATAACGTCTGTATAAGTCAGACGCGGATTTCTTTTATGTTGATAGCCTTACTTGATTAAATGTGATTTTATTAACATATATTTCATATGTAACCTCTTATACGGTCAAAATGGTCTAATCATTTTGTTATTTACCACGTTAAGTCGGTGGAAGCGCCTGCATGTTCATTATTTTATGACTTACAGGGGTTAGGAATTGATAATCGATAAATGTATCCTGAAATCGGACATCCAAGGTTAGGATTCGGATTTATTGTTATAAAATTAAAGTGCCGATTCCTCTTATTGATTTTTTCACGCTTATTTTCGTGTAAATCCTGACCTGGCGTTCTTCCATTATAACGTTACCTCAGTGATAAAGTTGGACGCGCGAAAGCGCCCAAGGTGTATTTTTGTCCAAAATACAAAGCTATGTGTGACATTTACAGTATTTGTTGTGGTCTTTGTTAATCTTTGTTTATCATTAACGACACATACACGAGGGAGTTAGCCTGGTGTTGAACACTTTACTAGCGAACTTAGAATCAACAACAACAAAAAACCCCGGGTCATACCAACTACACAAACTGCCTGGGGGTGTTCCGGTAGGAACCATTCACTGCATATACTACAGTATTGTCGGCTATAATATCATTTTTTTTTTTTTTTTACTATGTGTAAACTGACATGTACTCATTTGAAGGGAACGATGCCTTGTCAATCTTTTTTTAAGTCATGTAACTTAGTATCACACAAGCAAGATTTAGCCTGCGTTTTCACGTGATCGTAAATGAATTGATTTTAAACAACAGTCCAACAAACAAGATTTTAGTATTAAGTGAATTACACTTTAGACATCATTTTGTCTGTTTTTGCTGTTTAGCCAAAACAACAACAAAAACGTACTATATTTTAACTGTCTTGTCTGTTCTCTTTTTCCACAGGTGTGAGCTGTGCATGTTAAGAAGACCCCTATCCATCTTGACGACCGATGAATTGTAAATCTAATCTAATTTAATTATTCTATTTATCTAACTACTATAACTATACCTTGGTCCAGTACTGACCCACTGAGAACATTTTAAACGGATTTTTATCCATCTGTGAATTTTGTCTATCTGCAAGTTGTTTAGAATTGTTGTGTGAAAATAAACGTTACAGTACAGTTTAAGGTTTAATTGCATAAAAGCTTGGATAGAAAACTTCCTATTGCAAAAGTTAGAACATAAGTCTGCATATAAATAATTATTGATACCGTAATGCAAGTTTTTCATGGCACATGTGCATGATGAGGTTGTTTTGTGTTTATTTTTTTATTTTTTTAAAGGACACTGGATAACTTGTCATTTTGTTATACTCATCTGGATTGGTGGTTTACTCGTCAAAGCTTTTATAGTTTATAAGTTTATATGTGTCTCCCAGCCCTGCAAATCTGGTCCCTTAGATAGAAAGCAGCCAAAAACCCTTTAAAATCAGCAACTGACCAGTTAGACAGTCTATCTCAAACCAATAGACAATCTTAGAGTTTAAGCTGTTTTACCCCAGCAGGGAGTGGGTGGATGAGTTGTTATGAACTATCTTTCTAATAGATTGATCAGATAGCACCCCTTTAATCTTTTCTATTTTACCTGTTCATGATAATTTTTGCATGTATTTATGCATAATTGTTCATGGTTGTCATGCATGATTTTTATTGTATTATATTACATTTTTATTATTAATGTATTTAATTGTATTAATGTATTTAAATGTATATTATGTAAATGTACTAATGTGTTTGAAAATACACAATAAACCTTGTGCAGTTAAAGCTTCAATTGTTCTTTTTTCTATTTCCCATTAACAGTTAAAATAATATTTCTACAGATTTTCTACAGGTTACACAGTAGCACTATAAAATAAATACAATAACATTTCATACTATACAGTATTATTAAAAATTAACAGTGTAATTCTGTACTTTAATATGGTAAGAAATTACAGTAAAATAATGTTATTTAATTTGCAGTATGCTTAACAGTACTGTAGTTAGTGTTACGGTAATTTTACTGTTAAATGAAATACAGCAAGTACTGGATAATTGTTGCCAGTAAGTTACTGTTAATTTGACAAGAAATTTTTTACAGTGCGGATGACGACGAATCTTACCAGTCTAATCACAGCTTTCGGCCCACTTTCTTGGCCGTCAATTTTCAATCCCTTAGGGTGCCTATGTAGCAGTGATCTACCTCTCAAATTTAATAAAAAATATCTTCATTTGTGTTCCGAAGACGAACGAAGGTCTTACGGGGTTGGTACAGCATGGGGGTGAGTAATTAATGACTTATTTTTCATTTTTGGGTGAACTAACCCTTTAATTGTTCTTCACCATGTTCTTCCACAGTAGCCTATGTGGAACCAAGAGAAATTTGCTGCCTTTAGTTCTTTCGAAAGAAAATTCTAAATCGTAATCTGAGACAGCAAAGCCATTATGGTGTTCGTTATATTTAACTGTGTTTTTGTCTTTAATGGTTCTCCAGAATCAAAAAAATACTCCCACGTCACAGCATGTACCCGCAAAGAATGTGAAGCATGGTTTGGCAATAAATCCAGCTGTGTCTCACAGTAAGAAATCAGGCCCACAGAGCAACTCAAGCCTTGTTCACAATATTGCTTCATGTTTTCCTCTTCAACATCCCTTCTTTGACTGAGCTTTTCTGATTCATGAAAAAATTAAACTGTCACACTCTTTCCATGCACGACAAAATATCCGATCATATTGTGTATGAAAAAAGAGCACTGCTTTTCAGTGCAAAATTAGCTAAATGCATTACAGTGGGAATGAAATGGCATTCACAACTCATTTTAATTCTGTAATGGCACGTGTTTTATTATTGAAGAAAAAAATATTTAGGAAGCATTTGTTTTTATCCATTGGGATCAGTGTGGATAGTGTTGTTACATAAGGGTGGATTATTTTACTAAATCTATTGTTATTTGCCATGTGTTGTTCTAATAAATCATATCAATTCAAACTAAATTCTAAAGCTATTACAATAATTTAAACATGCATTGGTTTAAGTAAGACTGGATAAACAACAATTGTAGACTAAAGCAATATGGTTAACATTAAGATGTTGGCATGTTACTCCAAGTATTGTATAGTTTTAGACCTAGTCTTGGACTAAAACGCATGTTCGAGCAGTTTTAACTGAAAGCAACTTGCACTGATGAATCTTAAAATATGTCAGTGCTGTCGTTTTGTCTCAAGATGCACACTAGCAATGTTTTTTTTCTTCTAATAAGGCAGGTTTATACAAGCTACTTACAAGGTTCCTCAAACTCGGTCTTGTAGGGCCCCTGTCCTGCAGAGTTTTAGCTCCAACAAAACGCACTAGTGATCCTGAAGACCTTGATTAGCTTGCTCAGGTGTGTTTGATCAGGGTTGGAGCTAAATTCTGCACGACAGTGGCCCTCCAGGACCGAGTTTGGGGAAACCTGGCCTAATAGAACTAATGCTGCGTTCACTTGCTATGGAAAATAGGATATTTTCCACTTGTGTGCTGTTGCGTTCAAGTGCTCTTGTTGTCGTAATGTGGTAAAAAGATGGAGATCCAGACCTGTTATTTAGCTAAAACTATTTTAGATTGCTTAAGTCATCTGCAACAGCAAGAAAATGATTTATCAATACCCAAAAGGTAAATAATATGCTGTAGCCTATATTTTCTAGATCATGAATATATTTTTACCATTCACGACTCTCGCGGTGATCTCCGCCATTTTGAAAAGATCAAAGGTTATCTCATCTCGGCAACTCGTCCATCAAAATATTCTACGAGTTGCCCAGCAGAAAATACCACATGAGGGGGTGTTCATGTGCATTTTCCATGTCGGCTTTTGGTATTTAGCATAATAGCACATGAACGCAGCAGAAGTCCCAATGCTGGCTAATCCAAGTCTGTGGAACCAGGCCTTAATGTTTTACAGTATGTTAAAAATGTTAAATTCCTAGCTTTATGCATCTGGTTAATCTCTCTAAAAAAGTGATGATGCTACTGAAAAAAACTGCTGATGAATGAGTGAATTCAGATGCAGATATTTCCTTCATGTTTGAGGGGCTTTGGTCCGTAACTGAAACTGTCTCTGGTAAGACTGTCTGTTGAAACTGGCCGGCATACATCCTAAAACTCCAGGGATTGTGCAGCACCAGCCTGGACTCAAATGTTTCATCCTCTTTTTCAGTTCTTTTCCCTCTATTTGTCTCAATTTCTCATGAAGGATTTACAATGTTTTCCATTTTACTTTTGTCACTACTTGTAAGCTGTTTCACATTAAACACATTCCTAATTTCTAGTGTGATATATAATCATATAGAGTGTTTGGATTGATTCTGTGGTTAATCATGCTACCAAGTTATAATTATGTACTTTGTAACTCATCAGCTTTCCCAGAAAGCATTTATTTAACCAGAGGAATCTATTCGTGCCTGTGAAAATATGGTCAGAGTCAGAGTCAGAATATCAAAAGTGTTTTCAGCAGCTATTCAGTGAAATTTGCTAAACTAATTGCGACCTTTTATACAAGATTTAAACAATTCATTATGTCTGAGGCCTGTAAATTTGGCTTTTTGGACTCTGCAGTCCTTTTTTCATTGAAGAACAAAATTTTATTGCATTACTGAACTCACAACTTACAGATTTCAAAGTTTCTGTCATTAAAGTGAAAATTAATGAAAGGGGAAAATATGACTATACCTAAGAGCCTTCGTTTCAATTGACTGTAAATGTAATGACCCGCTGGACTAGCTTAAAAGTGCTTCACTTTTTAGTGGCTGACTTTTTAGTCAGCTTGAACTTTTAACAAAGAATAGAATACCTCTGAACGTTTAATAATCTCAATGTTTTAAGTTTATTTAACCCCTTAGCTGTCACCCCCATTTTTGAGAATGGGGGTTTTAAATGCACTATTCAAACTTAAATGGTTGTAATTTAAGAATGCTTTGGAATATATACCCAAGTTTGGTCTTGTTTTAAAGAAAACAGAATATTTCTGAAGTGAAAACACTTGAAAAAAAATGAAAGTATGAAAAAGTTAGGGAAGTTTAAATTTACAGTAAATCAAATATACTGTACTATATATTTTTTATTTTATATAAAATATATATTTTACAAAATATTTTTTACTCTAAAATTTCTATAAAATCAAAGCCATAAATCTTATCAAGTTATATTCCAAATTTGAAGTTGATGTCACAAAAATTGAAGTTCCCATGAGATTTTGTTTAGGCGTAGTACCAAAAATAGCCACCGGGTGCCATTGAATTCCATTGAATTTAGTTGTATACATTCTTCCTTAACAAATTAATACATTTCTGTCCAAATATCAATTCTGTCACAAAATTTGGAACATTGAGACTCAGACCTTTCTGAAAATATGTGTTTTGTCAAGATTAGAAAAGGTTTTGATCATAAATTATGAAATATAATGATGCCCAAAGGGGGAGGAGCCTGATAAAATAAGTACCGTTTCTATGGTAATGCAACATTCAATTATAAAACAGTTTTCACAGAATGAATTCTGAGTTTATGAGCTTTCAAATGATACATAATTTATGGTAACTACTAAAATATGTGATATAATAAAAAAGGCAATAAAAAATAATATTATATTTTAGAGGATAATAAATATAAATATTTTCTTTTTTAGAGGATAATATTATACTATAATTTTTTTATTTTTTATTGAAAAATACTAGATTATATGTTTTATTGTGAACTTTTAGCATAAAAACAGAAGTTTCAATGATTAAAAGTGGGTGCATCGACTTTTTGTGACAAAGGTCAAAACTCCTGTTATGATGCAGATTTTTTGAGGTGCACTCTTGTCATAAATTAATCAATGGGCTCTATGCACGGCGGTATTTCCGGTGAAGCATTAGGGATGCTCGATAACTTCCGCCGATCGTAGAGTCCAATGCAATACCGAGAATTTATATTGAATTTTATACTCCATGGTTATACTAAAGAAACAAAAACAGATAAAACAGACACCCCTCGTTGTGTTTATGCTTCTTTTTTAAATTATATTAAATAAAAATAACTATATATAAAATTACATCTAAACGTATGTACGTTTCATTTTAATGACTGGAGGACAGTAAATTTTGAAGACTCTGCCATAATCCCGTTTTCCTCGGTTTTCCTCCGCTTTAATCTCCACAACCGGAAATGGACGAGCATCCTTGCGTCAAATGCGGAATTTATGCGTGTATATAGCCCATTACTCTTCCTACGTAATTTGTAACACAAAACAGGGGTAGAACATATATTTAGAAGTCTTAGACCTTTCCAACAATATATAATTTGTCATAATTAGATTAGGATTTAATAGAAATATAGTGAAGTAAATTTAGGCGTCCCGGTACCAGGACAGTTAGTTAAGGGGTTAAAAATAATGAATTTACATATGCAAGTCTTTGCATATTGTATGTCATGCAGTGTAGGTGCTTCAGAAAGCATATTTACTCTGCATGTTTCAAATTTAAGACCATATTTGCACATCTAGCGAGGTACAAACTAAGTGAACTGAGTGAGCTTGGGTTTTGACATGCTTGACATGGCCGTGTGTGCCCATTTTCTTATTTTTTTTCTTCTTATTTTATTACAGGATTTACTGTATTCCTGTATTTCAGCAGCATGAACTTTCCTGAAAATGTTGAAATGTTATCTAAAATTAATTAAATCTGCTAAGAAGATAAATTGGACTGATTCTACTTAAACATGGACTGATGACTGATCCCTTATAGAAACATAAAAATCACACCACCACATTGTTGTAATGTGATTGGATTGGATTGAGTGTCACTACTTATCATTTTGATATTCCATTGGTCTAATTTTCAGTCGTTTTTAATAATAATAATAATTATAATATTTTTACAGTAAGGAGAATAATTATGTTTATTCTTCAATTTGAATATTCCTGACAGTATAAATATTTTTTTTCTATTGACATCCATATAGATTATTGTGAGATGCCAACATTTTATTTTATTTCATTTTATTATTCTATTAACTGTTTTATATTATTATTTTCTAGATATTGTGCTAAATATATCAGAGCAGCTTTGTGTAAAACATATTTTTTGTTTAAATAGATCTAGCTCATAGATAAGAGATGGTGGAATACTGACATTGTTCAATGAGAACACAATCTAAATTAAATTAGTTGAGGGAGTTTGGCATTTAATGGTTTGACCAACAACCATACGTTTAGACTGAAAAATAGCCTACTTGAGCGCGTATCTTATCTGCAACAAATCCGTATCCCACCATCATTTCATCTATATCATCTGCTGCACAGGTCACAAGAGCCCCGGAGCCGGAAAACAGCTGACAAGAAAAGAAGAAGTATCAGATTCCAGAGAATGATTGATTTGTAAAGAAGAGGAAGAGCCCAGACCCACTGGCACAAACAACCGTGAAGAACATTGGTTCAGTGACACAGGGCCTCTTGAACAAGGAATTAAAACCTCCTGACTTGTGCTGCCAGGGTCATGCCAATGCCAGGGGTTCAAGATGACCCACAAGGGCATCAGAGGTCAACATGAAGCTTTATAGAAGTGAGAGAGGAAGTTGTTGATGTTGTGGCACATTTTCTGCACGTTTATTTAAGGAAGACATTTTTCTGCCCACTGGCATTTTCTCCCTCTGACTCTGCAATTTATGTTTTGGCTCTTATGCTAACAGGAAAATTGCTTATATAAATTGTATTGCCAAATAAAAGTAGCCTTGACAGCATCACAATAAATGCTGATAATTGATGGCAGCAGTGTTTTGGGTTATTTTTGCAATAATAATATCCAAGTAAAATTGATTGCAAGAGCTAGTTCTGGTCCTCAAATTTATTTTTGGTCTAATGGCATTTAACACGAGAACTTTTTACTGTAGCCTATCACTTCACTTGTCTGTCTTTACACCTTCCAGATAGCCAGTCTGCAATTTACTGATGACGATTCATTTAACTGATTCGTTCAAACAAACTGATTTATGCAGGAACGCAACTAATGTGTGTTGTTCAGAGATGGCTGGCTGCTGTGGCTTTGTTTGGCGGAACAAAAGTACATTAAATAACTGGAATGTGTCTCAACTCAATAACTAATTTTTTGAACTGTCGTATAACTGATTTGTTCAAACAAACTGATTCATTCACGCCACTAATATCATATGTGTCACACCTGTATTTGTGTCTTCAGTGTAAAAATTGCTTTTTGAAACACTGTAGTTTCCTTTCCTGCCAGTCATATCGATTTTGGTATAGAAAGGTAAATTGAATTCTGGGCTGTTCTCCTTATTAGAGCTAATTTCCCCTTTTCCATCCATTTTCCATCTTGCTTCATGATAGTTCATGATAGTGATTATTGAAGTATTCTTCATAGATAGGGAAGAGGTCTCCATCACTGAATGATGATTATTAAAACGGCAGACCTGTCTCGGTTAGATACATCTCTGTTATTCAAGTTGGCCCTATCTTTTCCTTATTCTTCCATCTCGTTTCATCCGCAGGACTCATTTCTTGCAGTAATAATGAGATCTGAAGAGGAGAGAACAGCGTCCCGGAGGTGCAGAATCTCTTTCTCCAGATTACTAAAGCATAGTGTGCTGATGACGACACATGCACAAGCTAAGGTGTTGCTAACATGTAGTTTTTCTATGCTTGCATTTCTGTTTAGTGTCCAGCTGAATGTTTAAATAAGCTAAATGTTATGGCCATCATTTTTCTTGGGTTTGCGTGCCGCAACCGCCTTCTTCAAATCCCACCAGAGATTTTCCATGGGGTTCAAGTCAAACGACTGTGATGCCTCTGTAGAATCTTCCAGGACTTCTTCTGCAACCAAGCCTTGGTGGAATTTGAGGAATTTGGGATCATTGTCCTGTTGGATGGTCCAGTGAAGCCCAAGCTTCAGCTTCCCGACTGACGCCATGACTTTACTGACTTCAAAAAATCCATCTTGCTTTCCACACGCTGCAAGTTTCCAATGCCATAGGAGAGGATGCAAAGTAGCCGCAGAGCATCACCGAGCCACCACCATGATATTTAATTTTGTGTATTTAAATAGGACTCTCTATCTGTGTCCATAGGCACACATCTGATCCAGCAGCTGCTCTGGGTGCTTCTTGTTCCAGATCGCACCACCAGATCTTCAAAATCCCCTTTTGCCTAAGCTTTCTCCACAGAGTCTATTAGCTTAGCTTAAAAAAAAAAGATGGCTGACACTATTTGTACACTTTTGGTGTACTGGACTCTATTGGACACTAATTGGACACTATTGGTGAGTGAGATCCCACCCCCTATGGCCAGGTTGAAAAACACGTGGAACTAGCTCCCGCTACTGGCTGTAGTCTTTAGCCTCTGGCCAAAAAAGCCTCAGGTGACGCTAAATGACGATTTTTGCGTCATCCAAGTTTTTTTTTCCAAACAAACAATACAGAAATCTCTCGTCTCAGGGGGACACGAGGGAGGGAAGCACGGTCATTCGAAAATACTATCGGGTTTCTACTGATACAAAGCTTAATGCTAATCGATGAAGTATCCCATTAACTGTAGACAGAGTGTTCTTTTCAGCAAAGGCTTCATTTTTCTTCCTCCACACTTACCGCTGATCCATAGGGCCGAAAAGTTCCAGTTTTGTTTCATCACTCCAAAGAACAGAATCCCAAAACTTCTTTGGCTTATTTATATGATTTTGAGCAAATTGGAGCCAACTTTTCTGGTGCTTTTGGGTCAGTAGTAGAGTAGGGGAGAGCGGGGCACAACCTAACGCTTTTTGGTTTTGGCTCAATTAATTCAAAAATAATTAGGTTAGATTAATACTTTTTTTTCACAAGCAACATACACATCTCTGCTACAAATGAACACTTAAAGTTTTTTTCTAGGACCTACCATTTTCGTACAGTTGCACTGAAAGTGACAGAAGTGCAAATGTTACAACTTACCCCATATGCGGGGTTAATTGTAACAGATAGAGGGGTTAGTTGTAACACTTGTGTGTAACACACATAATTCAGTACTATTTTATTTGTATAGTTTGATATTGTTTGTGCATCTGTATAGATAGATATCCATACATATCCCTCATCCAATCATCCTTCTATTATGGATCAATATCATGGATAGAGACATAGAAAAGGGCTGCATAGTTTTGCGATAAATAATAATAAATAAAATTATAAATATTGTAATTTCATTAAATTAGATTTATGTGTGGCAGCTGCATGATGTACAATTATTATTATTATTAATAATAACAGTAATGATAATACAAATGAGCTTAAAATAAAAATTTAAAGGGTTTATTGCATTAATAACAGGCCATATTTTTAATAAATAAACAAGTTATCATTCATAGTACACTACATTTTAAACATTTAAATCCCAACATTGTTTGTGAAAGTCTAAAAAAGTTAAATGTACACTCAAACCTGAAAAGTTGTGTGGCTCCGTTTTCATTTGATTATCATTGTACACTTGGAGGCTTAGTTGTACCACTCTGTTCGAACTAACCCCGCTGTGTATTACATATTTTAACCCTAGCTAACAGTCGCTAGGAATTGCTGACATGTTTCAAAACGGTGTTATGTTTGAGCCAACAAGACAGTGATTAAGGCAATATAAAGTTAGATTTGAAAACGTATACACCCAACTCAGAAACCGAAAAAAACCTGATGAAAAAAATTACTTTTATGGTGTCAAAACACTCTTTGTCCAGTATCTTCACGAAATATAATCAAAACTTTCCGCAAATTCGCGGGAGATCGTCTTCTGGCAGCAAGAGAAAAATAGTGGAAAGACGGCCGGCTTGATCCTGACGAACTATGTAAACGGTCCGTGTTACATTTAACCCCGCGTTAGGTTGTGCCCCGCGCTCCCCTACGTCTTGGAGTTCTGGCATGCGTTTAGTACGCACCAGAGCAGCTTAAACCTACCTCAGTGTCTGGTTGAAGCCGTTGATAGCTTCCTTTTTCTGCCCCTCCAGGTAGTGAAACCACTGTCCTTTTAACTTTGAACATATGAACTATGCTTCCAACTTTGTCTTTATGAAATTGTAGTGAATTCGCTATATTTTTGTATCCTGTTCCTTGTTTGTGAAGGGCAATGAAATCTCTTTTTGGACCATTCTATTGAATTAGCCATGACATGCAGTCAAACTTGATAGCCTACTCAACAAACCTAACCAGTTCAAAGTGTTCTAGCTCAGGCACACCTGGAGTAACTAATGAATCCCTTGATTAGTTGCAGCAGGTGTGCTTGAGACAACACCCTTTTGCTTCGTCCCAATGGGCTTTATGCCCAGCTGCACTACTTCCTGAACTTCAGCCAGCTTCTTGTTTCCTGTCTGCCATTATTGGCCAAATTGATTAATTCAGGTGTGTCTGATTATTGTTGCCATGACAACTGAGGTCAGGCACACCTGGATTAATCAATTTGGCCAATAATTGCAGACAGGAAACAAGGAGCTGGCTGAAGTTCAGGAAGTAGTGCAGCTGGGCATAAGGTCAATTCGCATACTATCCGTCCTAAATAGTATTCGAAAATAGAATTAGTACGTCCCAAATCGTAGTATGTTGAAATGAGTGTTTCAAAGATTCCCGGATGGTCTACTTTTTCCGGTCAGAATTCGAAGTGTAGATCGATGCACACTCTAACGGCTGATTTTGCCCACAAACCATTGCGCGTTGGACGAGGAATTGGTTAGAACAACAAACACGAGTAAAAAGTGTTAAAAAACTACAGACACGTAGTCTATACGGAGGACGCGCGAGTCCCCGCGGTTGTGTAGAGAGGTTTAGATAAAGAGCTTTAAATGATTAATTATCAGTATCTAACCTGACGAAAATGAATTTATTCAATGTTGTCCACATTATATTGCATTTGCAACAGCATTGTGAACTTTTGTAAAGACACATTTAGCCATTACGTTTTAAATGCATCATTATATTCAAATTGCAAACATGAGGAGAGCATGAAAGATCCACAACTGGCAGATGAACGTGCTCTCCGAAACGGTAGGAAATAAAATTAGATAGAATGGAGGATTTTAACTGTGACAAGATGATTGACAGGGCAGTTTACGGTGACAGGATGCACGCAGCACGCAACAGAGCTGTCCGTTAAAGATGACGCGATAGTATGTCCCAAAGCTTGCCTACTCTTTTGCTACACACTCAAAAGTATGTACTTTTTCCTCACAAAAAGAGCACATACTTTTAGGGCGTAGCATAAGTAAGCGAATTGGGATGCAGCATTTTTTTTTTTTTTTTTTTTTTTTTTTTTTGGCAGATTTGTGCTGTTGTGAGGGATTTTTATTCAGGGGAGTGAATAATTTTGAAACTGCAGAATTCATTAAAGGTTGCATTTTCAGTTAAATTTGGGAAAACCACTTGAAATATTTGTTGTGTTGAGCTATTTCAATGAAATGAGTTTGTTTTATTTATTGCTAACAGCTGAAAGTCTGGAAATGGCCTCACCTTTACTGCAATTGAAGTTTCTTGCTTTTTCTTCCTTGTTGCCAGCCTGGAAATATGAAAAGGAAATCTCTCACAGAGGACATTCAAATTAGGAAGATGGCCAGAGGTGAGTTGTGATTATTAGTAATTTGGGACACAACAAATACGTTAGGCTCCCGTGGCTGGCAAGTTAGCTGTAATCACTAGACATGTACTAGCAGAACTCTGAGAGCTGGAGCTTGAGAGATGCAAGGGGTAACAGGGGTAATCATCTCAGCAGGTTACATGGCTGTTCTCTGACATTCTGAATGCAGGTGCACAAGGAAAATGGGAGGAAAGCATTTGTCTGAGCTTCTGCTTAAAGCCCTGGTTTCCTGTGGCGATGACTCTACCTTGTTACATTTACAGAGCCATTACAGTGCATTATGAGCCCTTGTTAAAAGGCACAATTTACTACCATTCACTTCTATTCACTGAGGTCTATGACTGACAAACTATGACTGTAAATAGGCCAACAACATTGGACCACTCCTACATTTAAATTATTTGTTTGTCTTCCATTTATGCTGCAAATGTGCTTTTATTAGTTTTTATTGTCTTTGGCTGTAGGTTAAACATTTTGGACAAGTAAAAAAAAAAAAAAAAAAAAAAAACGCATTATCTTGTATAAAATTATATCGTACATTGTACTGTGTTGTGTTTTGTGAAATGTATAGCCTCCAATGGACAAGCGTTGTAAATTAGCAGTTTTGCTTTGACACTAAAAAAATGGTTTTGTCCAATGGTTTTTCCAATGCTGCTGTTATGTCCACATCAAATACATAAATCTTCAGTTACATAAATAAAATGACAGGCCTGAGTTTTATTTTCAAATATTATAAATATTCAATTTCTTTGTTTTCTTGTGAGATTTATAACCTGCTTATTATTGTTATATTATTATTATTATTATTATTATTATTTCCAGTGAATGTAGATAGAGGGTGCACATAGTCTGCAACTTAATCTTAATAATAAAATTAAAGTTTTTTTCAGCCATTATTGTCAGCACAAACTTGCATAATTTGCTTTTTAATAACTAATAATTTTAATAATTGATCAGCTGTGACATTTATGCTTTTTGAAATTTCTCCATAAAATATTCTTTGCAATAAAAAAAACTTTCTGCATACTAATAGTTACACATTATTTTAAGGTGGTTAGAGTGTACTTATATGTTTAAGCATAGGGTTAGAGTTGCATGTAATTATGCATAATTTACTGTTATTGCTATAGCATAGTGTAACATGCATGGATACTGTAAAATAAAGTGTTATCCACGTAATTTTAAGAGTACACATTTCCTTGTCAAATTGCCAAAACATGAAAAATTATTTTCTGTAGGCTATAATGTGGTGTTGTGCTTGGATTATAAATCTAGATGTGAAGTCGAGTAAATCTGCGGTTCATGTTCATGTAGCCATCATTTATGACCCTGTTTTAATATACTTAAAAAAAATATTAAACTCAACATTTTTTATGTTTCTGATTTGCTGCTGTTTTGAGGATTTTTTGATGAAGTTAAATAAACAGCATTTGTTTAATTGATTCATTACATTTGTTAAAGCATTTATTAGATTTAATCTTTTGCTACATTATAAATGTCTTCAATCCATTTTCCTTTAATATTAATTAATAATTTGTCCCTTTTTAATCTTACCACAAATTTCCACAAAAATGTTGTTTACTAAAAACTGTCATCAACATTGATGATAATAATAACAAATGTTTCTTGAGTAGCAAATCAGCATTTTAGAATGATCTCTGAATGATCATGTGACGCTGCAGACTGAAGAAATGATGTTGACAACACAGACATAAATTACATTTTTACGTTAAAGTAGAAAACAAGTACTTTCATTTGAAATAATATTCCACAATATTACTGTTGTTACTGTATTGATTAAATAAATGCAGCCTTTGTGAGCATAAGAGACTTAAAATGCTAATGTTTCTAAACTTTTGACTGGATTTGATAAAATATGTTTTGTGGTATTTGTTTCTTTCACTCAAAAACATTGTCCGGTTATATATATATATATATATATATATATATATATATATATATATGGTATTTTGCACAACAGGAAAGCTCCAGCTGTTAAGTGTAGAAAACAAATAAACAATGATCATGTTCATCAGGTTCATACGGAGTTGTTTCTGAGCGCTTGAAAAGCAGATGTTGAAAAGCAGGAGGTGATTCAGGCGGGTGTGGTCAATGACGTACAGACTCATAAGTACGAGCGTTCAGAGACAAGCTGACCAGAGCACACTTTAACATGTATCCTCCTGACAGCTCATCAAAAGACGGGCCGTTTTCCCTTCCAAATGCTTTTACCAGCGATCAAATCAAGCAATATTGTTCTCGTCTGGGATAATTATCGACTTCAAGCCTTACAGTGGACCATCTGTTGACATCGATTGCAACAGGTAGGCTCACTGTCTTCCAGCGTCCATTTGTAGCATTGTGCGTAAAATTCCACTTAACGTTACCATTTCATTTCATTCAGCGCATGTGGTCGCTTAAAGTAGGCTACATTTGTTTACGTGTGCACTTTTCAGACAGAAACGACGTAAACAGGTTAATGATTGGAATAATGCAGAACGTCAAATTCATTTACTTTTACTCGGCATGAGGATGAAAGGTCTAAGTTAACGCTTAGTAGTGGTTAACAATGCATTAAAGTAAGCTGTACGATATTACATGCACATACTGTCTGTATGACATAAAGAAAATTGACTGGTTTTAAATTTGTCTAGTAGATAAACGAGGACTGTTTTAAACTGAACTGTGATAATTAATCATGATAAAAAAAATTGACACAATAAAGGTGATCAAGTCCTTAATCTGAATTATCTGACAGTATACATCTTAAAACATGAATAGCCTATACCCGTAGTTAATTTATCAAAAAAATAAATAAATAAATAAATAAAATAAAAATTTAAAATGTAGAATTTAGTATATTTAATACCATTGATTAAAATTATGTGGGTTTTTTTAAATGAATGAGGCAAAAATTCAAAACAGTCAAGAAAACTGCTGGAAATAGTTTACCTACAGTATGATTTAAGTACTGAATGGGCCCCATTAATGATGACCTGCTGCGTTTTTGCTACACTTAACCCACTCGTCAAATGGACTAATAAATCACTTTTAAAACTAAATGAATGAGGCAAAAATTCAAAACAGTCAAGGAAACCGCTGGAAATAGTTTACCTACAGTATGATTTACTGTATGGGCCCCATTAATGAGCTGCTGCATTTTTGCTACACTTAAACCACTAGTCAAATGGACTAATAAATCACTTTTAAAACTAAAAGTCAGCAATGATGTCAGTGAGCTATGATGACATTGTTGTGACCTCAGCAAGCGGTGACATTTAATATGCAAAATTCTAATAAAACTTTTGTTGTACACTACAGTAATACAACTTTAGTCAACTTTAGTTTTTAGTCTGTGGCAAAGACACGGGTCTATCCATCAGTGACAGTAATACATCTACTTTTATGTGACTTTAACCGGCTGAAGACTGTCAGTAGGATAGTTTAATAACAGGCAGATTGTGCCAAATAGGCTCTTTACAGTTTCCTTTTATCCACTCTCAATTATATAGGCCATTTTAGCTTTCCCTTTAAACTGGACAACATTTATCATGTAAACTCCAGCAGTAAGGAATAGAGGTAAAATGACTGAAAGTAAAATAATGAAATCTCTTTTTTTTCTTTTGCCTTGAAAAAAGTTTTTTTTTTTTTTTTGTATTTACATGATAAATAAAATAAATACATGAATAAATTCAATAAATATACATCATTCTGTGTTGCCAGTAAATCAACAATTATCTTACAGATGGACAAAATCATGAAAAATAGATGGGGCTGCTGCCTCTCTGCTGAGATTTCCAGTAATTACGATTATAGTTTGTAGCACTGAAGAAAAAAAATCCCTACCAGATGCATCATTTTGCGCTGTGACTATGGTCTAGTCAAAGCAGCTCTACCTAATTCACATCTATGAAATGAAATTCACAAAACGTCTGCATAAAATATTCTTAAATATAAATATGGCATTGTATGTTTATGATTTATGTATTTGGCAAATTATTTTATCCAAAGCACCTTTGCATTCAGATGATTAGTTTTATCAGTTCTTGCTTTCCCTGGGAATCAAACCCTGCTGTGGCTAACACCATGTTTTACTGCTGAAACTACAGGGAAACTTATTAAAACAATAAGCCTTGTGAAGACGTGGTTTTAGAAAAGCTAAGGGTCTCACGGGGCTTATTGCTTTTATAAAAAGGTTTGACCATAAAAAATATTTATTGTAATGAGGTCACTGTATCATTGTAGAGTACTTCACCAAACAGCTTCAAATATGGCTCAACCAATCAGAATCAAGAATCGGAGCTATCCGTTTTATAAAATATTCTATAGCGCTCCAGTTTTACGTGCACTGTATTATTAGAAAAGGTTGATAGTCTTAAATGTTTGCATTAGGCTCAATGGTGGTTCCCACCACTCCTGCACAGGGCATGGTTTCCGTCGCTCCTTCTTTCCCTTATCCGTTTTCCGCCAGAGAAGGGAGTGAGGGAAGCTGAAGAAGGGAGATCACACCATGGCCTTGGGCTTTTGTTTTTGGTATGCACTGCTGGCCGGTGGCCGGGCGCTCTTTTGCCTCAAGAGCGTGGAGGATCATGCCAGACTGGTTGTCAGTAGAGTTGATGCAGGCAGACTCAGTCTGTGCTTTCCAAGTCCCCTACTTCTCTCTGTCTTCCATTCTATCAAAGTCTTTCTTAGCCTTCTATTGGAAGAATTATAGGAATTGGAGGTTACTGAGTTTTAATCTGAAGAATAGTTGCCCCATTATCATAATGAGTGTTTTACTGTAAGTGTTCTTTACAGATTGGTAATGAGATATTTGACAATGTCTGAAAAAATCATGTGCACAGTGACAATTTAAGTTACTAAATGGATGTAGTAGATTAAAAATACCTAAAGAGATACCACTACCTGCAGTGTAAAAAATGCACCGTTAATTTTACACAAAAACGAGAAAAAAACACACAAAAAAAAAAACACTGGCAGTGGTGGTTGCCAAAATATCACCTTAAAAATATGTTTCCATTGTTGCAGGATTGCTTGTTACTGTCTGTATCACTGAAAAAAATGAATGTAAATTATGGGTAACAAAATATAAAACAAACACAACCATTTAAATAAAATACAATCATATGTGATGTCACACCATTTATTGTTTTACATTTTAGAATATTCATGTAATATATATTTGACAATATTTTGCAGTAAAAATACATACAATGCAATGTTAAACCATTTAACATTTAACGTTTCTCTGTGTACAATAAGGTAAGTTTTTACTGGAGCATTTAATAGGCTAAATATACTATAATAACAATTATTATTTATTTATTCGTAATTGTAATTATTGTAATAATAATATAAAAATAAAGAGATGGATAAAAGATTGTTTTAATTATTTATAAAAATAGTAAAAAAAGAAAAATTTTGATGTTCACAAAATTGCTTTGTATATCATCACACAATTTCCATTTTGTCATTTTGCAGGTACTTGTGCTCTGGATATGTTTTGGCAAGCTGCCTGTCTGCACTGAAACGAGGGTTCAAAAGTCCTCGGCAGACTCACGTTGGCAGTCTGGAGAGACGGTGTGGCTAACTGCCTCTCTCAAATAGTCTACAATACTGTGTAGGTAAGAGTCACTTTAACAGACTTCTGTGTTCAAATTAAGAACTAAAATGTGTCATTAAAAAGACAGCAGTGCAAAGAGCTGAGAGAAATAGAAATGTATCTTTATTATGCCTTGGTTCTTTTTAATGGATAGAGTGTGTAAGAGAAATGTACATTCCTGAGGTAGATCTTTGAATGCAACCTTCTGTAGATTCATACCATCACTGGGCTGTATGCAACAGGCTGAATTAATTTGACTGAATATGCAAGACACGCAGCTGCTTTTTTAGTGTTCACAAGCTATTAAATTGTTGTGAGACCAGTTTTATTAGCGTCCCGGAAGAACACTCAATAGCAATGTTGAGGTCAATCCAGGGAATGCATGAACAGATAAAATATATATCTTGAATGCAACATAATTCACCTTGGATAGAAGCATCTGCCAAATACATCTGAATGTATATGAATGTGTAGACAGATCACATTTTACATTTGTTATGAGAGTGAGTTAAAAATATTAATATGAAGTGGAATTGAATTCCTTTTTTGTTTTTTTGGTGGAACACAGTGTGTAATAGTCTAATCCTCCTCAATCTAGTCTTGTCACTTTGCACTATGAATGACTTGCCAGTAATCATTAACTTAAGGATGCATCCTGTCTTGGCCCTCTCCACTGCGCAACAACTCCTTTTTTATGGTTGAAACTTAATAAAAAGAAATATATTACTGTTCAAACTTGGGGTGTACTAAACTCACTGTACGATATTATTCAATACTTTAAGACATATAGTAAAAGGTTAACACATTTTTTTTTACTCCTTATTAAAATGCTAAATTTGTTATTACATTGGGGGGTGGAACTAAATATGCTTGAACTTGGTGATCATAACCCAATGCACAAGACAATGGTGACACCAGAATAAAAATATTCATGATTCTGAGGCTGAAAACAGAATTATTTTCGACGAATATGCTTGCACTCTATCACTGACTAGATATAACTCACCTAAAGGATTATTAGGAACACCTGTTCAGTTTCTCATAAATGCAATTATCAACCATTCACATGGCAGTTGCTTCAATGCATTTAGGGGTGTGGTCCTGGTCAAGACAATCTCCTGAACTCCAAACTGAATGTCAGAATGGGAAAGAAAGGTGATTTAAGCAATTTTGAGCGTGGCATGGTTGTTGGTGCCAGACGGGCCGGTCTGAGTATTTCACAATCTTCTCAGTAACTGGGATTGTCACACAAAACCATTTTTAGGATTTACAAAGAATGGTGTGAAAAGGGAAAAACATCCAGTATGCGGCAGTCCTGTGGGTGAAAATGCCTTGTTGATGCTAGAGGTCAGAGGAGAATGGGCCGACTGATTCAAGCTGATAAAAGAGCAATGTTGACCAAAATAACCACTCGTTGCAACCGAGGTATGCAGCAAAGCTTTTGTGAAGCCACAAAACAACAGAGGTTGTGTTGTTGCTGACACAACAAAGTCAGAATTTGGCCTTAACAGAGTGAGAACATGGATCCATCATGCCTTGTTACCATTGTGCAGGCTGGTGGTGGTGGTGTAATGGTGTGGGGGATGTTTTCTTGGTACACTTTAAGCCCCTTAGTGCCAATTTGGGCATTGTTTAAATGCCACGGCCTACTTGAGCTTTGTTTCTGTCCATCCATGTCCTTCCCTTTATGGCCACCATGTACCCATCCTCTGATGGCTTCAAATTGGTTTCTTGAACATGACAATGAGTTCACTGAACTAAAATGCCCCCCACAGTCACCAGATCTCAACCCAATAGAGCATCTTTGGGATGTGATGGAACGGGAGCTTCGTGCCCTGGATGTGCATCCCACAAATCTCCATCAACTGCAAGATGCTGTCCTATCAATATGGGCCAACATTTCTAAAGAATGCTTTCAGCACCTTGTGAATCAATGCCACGTAGAATTAAGGCAGTTCTGAAGGTAAAAGGCAGTCAAACTTAGTATGGTGTTCCTAATAATCCTTTAGGTGAGTGTATTTAAAATAATGTAGGACACTTTTTACTGGTAACAAGACATTTGGCATTATCACACATTATATTCAACATTAAATACAGTAGTTTAATGTAGTACTGACACTATAAACTTGAATTTTTTTCTCACACAGTCATTTTTATTTTGGGTGAACTATACACAATACATCCACAATTAATTTTTGTATTGTATATATGGTGATACGATATATATTGTTAAGCCTCTATTCAAACATTTGGGGAGAGAAAGACTTTTTTTAAAAGTTTAGAATGAATAATATGTGCATTTTTTTTTTAAATTAATTTCTCAACTTAAACCAAAATCTTCTTGTCAATTATGCAATAGGCTATGTCGCGTTTCAGTTTTGATGACTAAGGAGTTCAACATGACATGCATCAACAGTCCCCTGTTGATGATGTGACAGCGCTGAACTCATCTGCCCTCACCATGTCCGAGTATCCCGAGGGAGAAAGCCCGCTTCAGCTGCAGGACGTGGACTCCAGCAGGGTGGGGGGTCACATCCTCTCTCCTATCTTTAACTCCTCCTCACCATCCCTGCCGGTGGAGAGCCATCCCGTCTGCATCCAATCACCCTACACAGACCTCGGCCATGACTTCACCACTCTGCCCTTCTACAGTCCCGCTCTGCTGGGTTACGGCACATCGCCCCTGTCCGAGTGCTCATCAGTGAGACAGTCACTAAGCCCCACCCTCTTTTGGCCACCTCATAGCCAAGTTTCGTCACTTGCATTGCATCAACAACACACTCGACTTCAACAAAACCATCCAACGGGTGGGACTTGGACAGAACTTACACCACATGATCACAGTGAAGAGGAATACAGGTATGCGGAAGCACAAATCTTTTTTTGAATTCAGAAGGTTACGTGAAACTGTCTGTCTGTTTAAAGCTGCTCAGATGTGTCCGCTCCCCTTTATAGAAAGCCGCTGGTGAAGAGAGTAGCAGATGCAGAGGAGACTTCTACCTCTTTAAGAGGTAAAGCTGACATGCACTACTGTGCCGTCTGTAGTGATTACGCCTCTGGGTACCATTATGGCGTGTGGTCGTGTGAAGGATGCAAAGCCTTCTTCAAGAGGAGTATACAAGGTATCACTCTCTCTAAAGTACATTGCACTGATGTTCACATTTTTGGCCTAGTAATCTGATGATCATTTTCACGTTATTGACCATAACTAATAAACAGCAGGTTTAAAAATTAATTTGTCAAGTCACCTTTATTTACATTAAAGATTGTTTTAAGCAGCTTTAATAGTGCAACAAAGTTTGTTTTGGCTGTACAGAAGATTTAGAAGAATAGAAGAAGATAGTGTTAGCGTCATTCATTTATCTAAATTAATCCAAAACACTAAAAACTAATATCAATAAATTTCATGTTATGGTCAATAACAGATAAATGGCTAATATTAAAATTAAATTAGTCAAAATTAATTAAATCATACTCTTAAAAACTAAGCTAAAAATATTTCAAATGCAAACTTGTGTGTAAAAATACACAAAAGCTAATTCAGGCAATCCTAAATTATAATCTACAGTATTAAAACAATGGGTATTCATTTTGAGATGTGTTATTAAATTATAATGTTTTTAAAGGGTTAGTTCACCCAAAAATGATCATGTCATGATCAATGATTATGTCATTAATGACTCACCCTCATGTCGTTTCAAGTCTGTAAGACCTCCGTTCATCTTCGGAACTCAGTTTAAGATATTTTAGATTTAGTCCGAGAGCTTTCTGTCCCTCCATTTCAAATGTGCTCTCAAACTAAATCTAAAATATCTTAAACTGTGTTCCAAAGATGAACAGAGGTCTTACGGGTTTGGAATGACATGAGGGTGAGTCATTAATTACATCATTTTCATTTTTGGGTGAACTAACCCTTTAAAGACTAAGTGAGTGATGATGGGTAATCCAAGTGTAAATAAATATAAATATATACGGTGTATATATATATATATATATATATATATATATATATATATACTGTATGAATATACTGTATGTATATACTGTGTATGTATGTATATATATATATATATATATATATATTCTTTTCTCTGGTATATACCGGTTAATTTTAAAAAAATACTCAGATTAAAATCTCCCACATACATTTATAGAATGTTCAGCATTCAAAATGTAACTGAGAGTGATGATTGCATCATCGTGAATTTGCATTCTGATTAGTGTTTTGACCTGGATTTTTTAAAATTTATTTGCATGCTGAATTGTGAGTGGTCTTGTCTTACTTGCATATATTTAACCATACATAGCCATCTTCACAGTGCATATAGACCCATTCACAGCCATCTTTTCCTTCAGAAATGCTAATTTAGCCAATCTTATTACATGACTCTGGAATTCTAATTGGTTATGTGATTAATTCTAACCATCAGTGGTGAAATATTTTTATATAATGACTTATAAAATGTATAATTTTTTTTGTCCCAGACAACCAATTGTGTACACAGCTGTGCTAAGTATATTCATGTCTCTAGAAGACCACTCTGCTTTACTTTGCGGCCCTTTAAAAATAGTAGCAGTTTTTTATTGCTTGTTACGATTTGAACACACAAATGTTCTGTGGCTAATAGGGAACATCTGATTAATTTTCTCAGGACACAATGACTACATCTGCCCTGCCACCAACCAGTGCACCATCGACAAGAACCGCCGCAAAAGCTGCCAGGCCTGCCGACTCCGGAAGTGTTATGAAGTTGGAATGATGAAATGTGGTGGGGCGCTGTCTCCTTTGTTCCAACACACCCACACAGTTACCAGCTACTTAATGAGAGATTGCTGAGTGCTGAATGTCCAAAGTCATTGACTTTGTTCCAATATTAAGCAGCTATCATGCCGTGAAGTTGTGATATGCATCAGCATTTAAATGATAATGTGATAGATTATTTATAAAGTAGATGATGGTCAAATGTTGCACCAAAACAACCCAGATATAATACTAAAAATACATGTCATCACACATAAATCTTTGATTTAAGATTTCAAATAATACGACTTCACACAACTTTGAACCAGACAACAGTAAATGGTCTGGTAGATCAAGATAAAACGTCTTTCTTTGCATGTTGTCTTTAGAGCTGTTTGTGAGTTGGGTGAATATCTCGGAGGGCTTTTCCTCGAAAGAACTGAATTAAGTCTGTGTTGCTGTGGAGACCACTCTTGTAATTTTTGTTTTAGGGCAGTGTACTTTCACAGCTTCGCTTCAAGGTTAGAAGAGAAAGTGATGTAAAGTGTCTTATCTTACTGGTTGATGTTTTTGGTTTGAGCTCTGTAGACTTCATCATAAATCAAATACACAGTTTTGTAATTTGTTTTTGCAGCTTTGCCTTCTGCTCGTCCATATTTTTGGTCTCAACTTTTTCATTTTTGTTGCCCCCAATTTTCTAACAAAATTTTTGATGGCCCCCGGTTTTTCTGCTGTAATTCTGCTCGTTTCTAAAACCCAAACAGCAACTGAGAATATTAATATATTAAATCAAACAATAAAAAGAATATTTACTGAAGGAAAGTAAAAAAGAAATAGCATTTAAATTTAGATATTTTTATATTTTATATTAATTTAAATACTTTTAAGTAATCCTGCAGGCCCCTGGTTGAGATCCTCTTGTTTAAAGGGTTAGCTCGGTATTTTACACTTAAAGCCCTGTTTTTAAGATCGTTTCTGATGAAATAGAACAGTTAAGATTGGAATTTGGACAAATGCTGCTGTCCCGAGAATTTTAGGTTTCTGTGTTAGCACCCACCCGCACAATGGTTGTCTATGTGCACTGGAACAATCATTCATAAAAAAACATTAAACTTTAGTTTACAAAGACGTGAAACTCATTGAGTGGTCAGGAGTTTTATCGTAGTTTTTGTCCGACTCCATTGACTTGACTTGACTCCATTGACTGCTAACACAGAAACCTAAAATTCTCGGGACATGTCAATCTTAACCTTTCTATTTAATCAGAAGCGATCTTAAAACAGGGCTATAAGTGTAAAATACCGAACTAACCCTTTAAGCCAAATGTGGAATTTAAGGGGAAGTGTATTATTTCTGCACTGCTAGTGACACCTAACGTGATTGCAAAGGCAATGGATGTTCCCGAACACTCCCTCTGTCTACCATTGGTCGTACAAACACACAATCCCGCCTACATTCACACCATTGGTTGCGGCAGTGTTGCTGTACTGGTTAGGATTATCAAACAAACATAGCAATGTTTTTTCACAGTGTTTGCACTTTGGGTAAATCAACCTATGAATGAACGACTCTACATAGTAGATTGTACTTAATATAACTATTTAATATGAAACCAATTACACACTTCACCTTTATTATCATATCAGTTGCTAATCAACAGCTTAGATGAGGCAGAGATGAATGGTGCAATTACCTTGTATTTTTTACAGGGTTACGGCGAGATCGTGGCAGCTACCAACAAAGAGGAGCACAGCAGAAGCGACTGGCACGATTCTCTGGCAGGATGAGAACCAGTGGCCCAAGATCTCAAGAGATGAAAAGTGTCCCATGTCCCCTCAGTGGAAATGAGGTGGTTAACATGGCATTGACCCCTGAAGAACTAATCGCTCGCATCATGGATGCAGAGCCACCTGAGATTTACCTCATGAAAGACATGAAGAAGCCATTTACTGAGGCCAACGTCATGATGTCACTGACCAACCTGGCTGACAAAGAGCTCGTTCACATGATCAGCTGGGCCAAGAAGGTCCCAGGTGAGTGTAAACCATATTTATAAGAACAACTGATTCAGTTATAACATCAACTCAGCGTGTTACCGTATTTCTGTTGGTTCATAGAACTTTTCCAATAACACAAACTGCAAATCCACATGGAATTTAGGAATTTGGGTATTTGGTCATAGCATGTTTCAGTTTGACCAAACCCGGAAGGCTGATTCACTATGGATTCCCTCTGGAATATCTAATGGGTTTTAGAAGAGCAGTTTTGGATTTTATGTGTTCACTACAGTAATGGATGTGGTTAATATTACTTAATATTGAGAATTTGTCATTTATCATTTATATTCCAAATAAATTGCATTACATCATACCCTGTTCAAACATGAATTTTGAAATCGTTTTGTGCTTTTAAAATGTTTCTAAAAGTTGCTGCATGACATATACAACAGTTGTCCACTGAATTTCATATTATTTGTCAAGCACATAAATCTGGATCTTTGTTCTGCTTTTAGCCGTTTGAACATTGTAGGGTTGTGTGGGTAATAAAAAAAAACAAAAATCAATTCTAGAATACATGGATTAGAAACACTTGTTTTAGAGTTAGTGCAGGCCAGGGCAGTACAAGGAAGTGAGCTTATATGCTAAACAAATGATGTGAAATTCATGCGTCAGCCGTCTTAATCCTCATGTATACTTGTTAGCAGCTTATGTTTTTAAAGCACACAACAATTTTATATTCTATTTGATTATGGTATGACTGTATGCTGTCAAACAAATCTTCTGCTCATGTAATGTTAGCCACAACAACATTAACTCATCAGAACTCACTATAATAAAAAGCAACTTTAGAAATTCATGGCTCAAAATTGTTAATTCTCTTTCAGGTTTTAGGATTTCAAAAATATCTTTATTTTGAGCTTTGAAGAACCCTTTCTGTAGTGGATGGATTAAATGGATTAAAATGAACCGTTTTTGAAGTAGATGGATTTCTGAATTGAAGTGAACTTGACGTATAATGGGTCAGCGTGCTTAATAAGGACATAATGATACAGAAAATAAATTATGTGAAAAATTATATTGCAATGATTTAATTGCACCCCCCCAAGAAATTTTAAATTTGTTTACACAACTTATTTTCCCACAAATTTGGTGATTAAAAAAATAAATAAATAAAAGTTGGGGTGGGAGGGAATTTTTTTTTTTTTTTTTTTTTTTTTTTTTTTTGTGAGCCAGCCCAGTTTCTTGGGAGAAAGCAATACTTTTGTGGGAAAAATGTAAGTGTTGTGAGTGAAGACAAAAGCATTAAAATATACATTTTCCTTCCATACACCAAACTATATAATATTTTTCTCTGTAGTTAAAGGGAAGTGATTCACAAGTTTATTAGTCTGAAATCTGCATTGAGAGGTCTTGTTTTGTTTTGATATACTTGATGTCTTCTGTTTTCTGATCTGATTTATCACTTTAATGAATATTTGTCTTTTGAGATGGGCAGTCTTTTATTAGTGAATCATCATGTTCTAATTCTGAACATGAACAGTTTGTTTATTTTGAGAACGCCAGTAAACTTTCCCTCAGACTCTTCTTTTCAAGTTATTCCAGATCCCCAGGGATAAGCAGCTTATGTGGGGACACAAGCCTTATCTCGGTCACTTTCTGACAGGGAAGCACTGTCGGCTGAAATGAACTACTCCGCTAATTTTGTATACAACCTGTAAACTATGGATTGTGTTTGATCGCTGTGGGTTTAATGACTGTTGTTGGTTGTGTGTGCAGTTGGTAACACATGCTTAATTCTCCCCGCAGGTTTTGTGGAGCTCAGTCTTTTTGACCAGGTGCATTTGTTAGAGTGCTGCTGGTTAGAGGTGCTGATGCTGGGACTGATGTGGCGCTCTGTTAATCACCCAGGAAAGCTCATCTTCTCTCCAGACCTCAGTCTCAGCAGGTAACTACTGTAGTCTGAGTTAAATGTGTTTATCTCATTGCCTAATTTATGAACAGGCACATCCATCTCTCCGTGCTTGAATTCATCACATGGTTTAGGTGGTCTGTATTTTTATGCAGCTATCCTTTTGTTCTGTATGCCAGTGTAGTCTGAAATCATTTATGGGTGATTTAAGTAAATGATTATGTGTTCTGTACAGGCACCAGTTAACTTTCTTGTCATGTCAAGGTTCAACACATTAGCCATGGTTAGTCATAGTTAGCATGCAGACCTACACAATAAGTCAATTGACTGCATGAAGCTCTTTTATTTTATTAAATCTATTCATTTTGCCAGTACGTCTATGCAAAAAATGCACTTCATACATAATAATAATAATAATAAAAATGAAATAAAAAAAAGAAAATGTTATTACTTGTTACACCACAATTTATTACCAATGAATATTAATGAATAATAATATTAATATTCATTACATTTAAAATAGTGCAAACGCTTTTTTTAATCCATTTGAAACCATCATCAATACAAAGAATGTATGTTTTTGATAATTTTAATGTTTTTTTTGTTGTTGTTTTTTACTTTTAAGATGTAATGTAAATTGTAACGTGTGTATGTGATTTCATACTGCAGAAGCTTTGTATAAAGAACTGTTTATTCATAACATAATCTTTGTAGAATAGTGAAACATCTCAAGAATACAGCTGTGAAATAAAATCAGCGTTCTGGCCAGATGTGTTCAGATGTGTCACAGTGTGATGCATGGTGTGGTAGGAAATAGAGAGCTGCCAATACAACTGTGGGAAGACAGAAACTGATTCTTCCATGACTTCTCTGCAGAGGTGGAAAGAAACGAATTACAGTACATGAGTACATTTTTTCGATTTTTTTTTTTTTTCGTAAAATTAAATTGTGGTATTTTTACTTGAGTTTAATAAAAGTAAAGTATTCAACTTCGCTACATTTATTTTTCACCAAAAGTACAAAGAAGGCGGGGTGTTCAAACCGCACTTTGACATTCAATCATCGGCGCTCGTGTTTTGAATCTGTATCACTAACATTTCAATATTTCACTGAATGCAAGTGAGCTATGTTCATATTCTGTATAATACCAGAGCACTGAGCAGTTTAAGTAAATTAAAAACTCGGCTCATAAAATGTACACAGTTATGGCATGGACAGAGCAAGAACAACATTTGTGTCTAAAATATGGTACATGCACACAGATCAATTAATGGTAAAGCTCCCTCTCTTTAACAATACAGTAAATTAAATGTACGATGCAAACTTTGTACAAAGCTGAAAAAACCTCCTCAACAGTGAAATAAGATTGCATGATTTATCTGTCAATCAGATGGACGTGAAAGGGTAGTTTGTTATTAGAGCAACTGTGGGCTCCCAGTACATTTTCAGTTGGAAAAAAAAAAAAAAGATTTTTATTTAAAATGTTAACCATACTGGTTTCATGTTGCTTCTTCTTAACACAGAGTGAGAATGTATTATTTTATTCAATTCGATATATATGATACTCCTTTAAGCAAACTACTTATTTACTCTTACTTGAGTCTTATTATTTTTCAATACTTCTACTTGTACTCAAGTTATGAAAAAATAGAGTAGCCTATCCATCGCTACTGTAAAGTAAAAAAAAAAAAATAATAATATTCATTTCCTTCCTATCCCTTGCTGCCACTGGAGAAAAGAAAAAAATCCCTACCGACCCATTACCTCAACTGACAACCAAGCGGAACCAAACTTTTTTTTTATGTCTTAAGTACAATTCGTTAGTACTCTTTTCACCACTGCTTGTCTGTTATCATGCCCCCTCTACTCCGCTGCCCTTTGTACCCCCTTAATATGGGGTGTACTCGCGTTGTAATGCAGAAAGAAATGTGGCCAGGCTTACAGATGCTCTGCAGACTTTACACTATACTCTTCCAATCCGTTCTAGTCATGGGTAGGTTTGCTGTAAATATGCATCTGACGCCAGCCATTTACTGTATTTTCATGGGCTTGGAGAAGGAATTCATTGTATCATAGCCAACCATAAGTTGGATTTGGTGAATGATGTCAACATCAAAAAAAACAAAACCTTTTCTTTTCTTTCTGACTACATCTGTCGATAATGATACTCAGTATTATTTGACACAAATACAAATTCCCTAAAATAATAGTTACTTGTAGAAGTTAGGTACAAGGTCTGGTTTAATGCGAAATTGAAGTAGCTGTATCTGTATTCTCTGTTCTCACAAGTTTTAACGAAGTGTTAGCGCCGTCCTGGTCTCATTCACTGCAGCAGGTCCAATTGTAGCACCTCTCAGCCATTTCGCTTTGTGTAGAATTCAGCATTCGTGCTTTCTGTAGGTGCCAGGTTTTGGAATACAGCTAGTTAGGTTGGAGATTGATGCTAGGTCCCGTGTTTCTGATGAGGTGTTTCTTATTTGTGAGACTGATGACGGTCTTTGTGCTCGGCAGGGACGAAGGCAGCTGTGTGCAGGGGTTTGTGGAGATCTTCGATATGCTGCTGGCAGCCACATCCAGATTCAGAGAACTCAAATTACAGAGAGAGGAGTACGTTTGTCTCAAAGCCATGATTCTCCTTAACTCCAGTAAGTGCTCTTCTTTTGAAATGTGCAAGCATTTATACTACATCCATTACTAAAACAAATGTATTTTTTATTAGATAATGAATGTGCACGTTTTGATCTCATTGTAACTAATATCTCAGATGTTTCTGCTAGAAGTAAATAGAGACTAGCATTAAGTTTTCACTATAGGCTACTTGTATATTAAAAGATGCGTTTATTTGTCACATGACTCATAATACCTCATAGGACCCATTATATTTAATCCCAATATTTTATATTAATCCATGAGTAACTTTTATCATAATTTTTTGCATATATTTGCAAATCAACATAAAAATTCTTTGAAGAATAAGGTTAGAAACAACAGCATTTATTTGAAATAGAAATCTTTTGTGGGATTATAAATGTCTTTACTGTCACTTTTGATCAATTAACGCATCCGTGCTGAATACAAGTCTAGCACACTATACGTACCAATATCTAGAGTGCCCTGGATTCGTTACTAATGTAGCGTTAGTAATAGTATATTGTAAGGAAATTGAATAGAAACAAATCAGTAAAATAAATTTCAATAATGTTTCCCTTTTACTTGATAATTAACTCAAGTTGTGAAATGAACCTCCAAAACCAGTTATAAATCAGAGTAGATAACTTTACATTACTCACAATTAACTCTTTGGAGTATATTCAACACTTTCACATCACGGCACCCACATTTGCGACTCGCGAGTATAAACTACACACACTCACGATGAACTAATGTAGGATATCAACACTTTAACTTCTGCAAAATTAGTAAAAACAAAAATGAACACTTAAAACTTAACTGCTTCACACTCTGTGTCATCGTTGTTGTTTTTTTCCCTTCTATCTCCTCTTCTTCGTTCCCTCCCTTCTCACTCTCTCCTCCCGCCCCCTCTCGCCTATCATATCGATCTCCAAACTAAAATGACTGAACTAAAATGTGAAATACCCAATCAGAGCCTAGAAATTTTATACACTTCTAACAACGGGATGAGTACAGATATACAATATAAATCAAATATATGAACAAAACAATATAAAAGATACAAGAAAAGTAAAATAATATAGATATACGTACTTTTAACAAATTTCCACTACTCAAGTATGAATTTCTTTTAAAAAGAAAAATAGAGACAAAATTGTGAATAGTACTGTATTTTTTTATATATATATCAGTTAACAATGTTAAACACAGCCTATCATCACAGAAATATTGCATGATAACCAAAATTGTAAATTATGGTTTTATAATTTGGTAATTGTGGATTTTTTTAGCAACAAAAAACTGCTGGCAAAATGAAATATGTAAGCAAATGTATAAATTCTGTCTACTAGCACTGGATTGTAATGTAAAAAAAAAAATATTGTATGATGAACAGCTGTCATATCCTTAAACAAACTGCATTCCTTTGGGTCTGTGTATGAAACCTCTCCTTTTCTACTCGCATCGCTCCGGCTGTGATTCAAACCGGCGTTTCTGGCATGGGAGGTGGGCACGCTTAACAGGACTTTAAAGACCGCAGCCACTAATGCGCCTCTTGAAGACAGGGGAGTGAGGTTTACCTGCACAGCTCTTTACTAGCTGGCCGCTGTTACACCTCATTCCCATCTGGATCACGGCACCAAAGTAATCCCTCCACTCGTACCACTCTGAATGGGATTCGAACTGCTGTTTCCAGTATGGGAGGCAGGTGCGCTAACAAGGACGCTAAAGACCACAGCATCCAGCATCACCGCTACTGTGTCTCTCGAGACCAGGGGAGTGAGGTTTAATCACACAGCTCTTGCTTGCTGGCCCCCTAAACCTTCATCCCATCCGGGTCACGGCACCAATGTAACCCCTCTGGGTCTACTCGCACCAGGATCCTTTGAGCAGGATTCGATCCGGCATTTGTGGTATGGGAGGCGGGTGCCGCAGCCTCTAGTGCTTCTCTTGAGTCTTGATGCCTGGGGAGTGAGGTTTACCTGCACAGCTCATAAATTAATGTAGTGGCCTAGCACTTAAGCTCCAAAAGCAGGTTCGATTCTAGCTGGTGTCATGCACCAATCATACTCCCCTTCATTTCCTTTCCTCTCTTGTGTCTCTATCAAGTGGCATAAGGCCAAACAAACGTCTGGCCTTCAGAGTGCTGTAATAAATAGTGTTGGCTCGTAACTCAGGTTACAACTATCCCCACTTTAATTGAAGGGTGTCTTGGCAAGGCCAGTAAAACGCTCGCACTGTAAAATCTTTTTAAAACCTCTTTATTCTAAGCCCCCAACAGCTGTCTTCACTTTGTCTCCTCTGTCAATTTTTTGATCGCTCCAGATGTTGCATTGTTTTTGAATTGGATATTAGTTCAATTGGATGCTTATTTGAGTATTACCCTCTATTATTTCAAATGGCTGTAAATTTCTTTTCATGGCTTGAATCTCTGTGAACTTGCGCTTGTGCGTCATTGCAGACATGTGTCTGAGTTCGTCGGAGGGAGGAGAGGAGCTCCAGAGGCGGTCAAAGCTGCTGTGTCTGCTTGACTCGGTGACGGATGCTTTGGTATGGGCCATCTCGAAGACTGGCCTGAGCTTTCAGCAGCGCTCCACTAGACTAGCCCATCTGCTCATGCTGCTCTCCCACATAAGGCACCTCAGGTACCAACAATAAATGCAGTGCTTTCTCTCAGAAAAGGTGGCTTGTGGTCTGGCTTCATACAAAGTCATTTGTCTGAATACGGCAACATTTATGTCTCCAAGTCTGCTAAAAAAAAGTGATTACCGGTACAATTACAGTTCATTTGGACACATTCGGCTACTCGCTATTTTTGCATTTGCAATGTCTGCTGTAATTGAAACCACTTAAAACATCAATTATTCACAAGAGTGTTTTTTTTTTTTTTTCAATTTGGGGTATAGCTGTCTAAAAGTATCAATGTTACTTATTTAACTACACTTCTCAATGTCCCAGTTGTTCATCTGTTTTTTAAAGTAGCTTTTCCAATAGCTAATTTGTCTAGCAATTATCAGTGTAGCGAATCAGTTCTTTTACATGGTTGATGGAAATAAATAGTCTCTTTTTGAACCATGTCACAAATGCAGCATTTGCTTACTAATTAGAGAAATACAGCTCTGATTAAGTGATATCTGATAATTATATATTTTAAAACACATTAACTTTAGCTTTAATCTGGTTACCTACTTGAGCCTTACTGTTTTAAATATAGCTATCCTCATTTACAAAAGGTTAGCTTACTATATTGAACTACTTTAAGTACAGTGGGGCCAAAAAGGATTTAGTCAGCCACTGATTGTGCAAGTTCTCCTACTTAGAATAATGAGCGAGGTCTGTAATTTTCATCATAGGTACACTTCAACTATGAGAGACAAAATGAGAAAAAAAAATCTAGGAAATCACATTTGTTTTTTTCACATTTGAATTTATTTGAAAAATATTGGTGGAAAATAAGTATTTGGTCACCCACAAACCAGCAAGATTTCTGGCTCTCACAGACCTGTAACTTCTTCTTTAAGAAGCTCTTTTCTCCTCCATCTGTATAAAAGACACCTGTCCACAGCCTCAAACAGTCACACTCCAAACTCAACCATGGCCAAGACCTAAGAGCTGTCGACGAACACCAGGAAGAAAATTGTAGACCTGCACCAGGCTGGGAAGAGTGAATCTACAATTAGAGGCAAGCAGCTTGGTGTGAAAAAAAAATCAACTGTGCGAGCAATTGTGAGAAAATTTACAAGACCACTGATAATCTCCCTCGATCTAGGGCTCCACGCAAGATCTCAAAATGATCATGAGAACGGTGAGCAAAAATCCTAGAACTACACGGAGGGACCTGATGAATGTCCTGCAGATAGCTGGGACCAAAGTAACAAAGGCTACCATAAGGATTTGAAGTGGATTTGAAGTGTACCTATGATAAAAATTACAGACCTATCTCATCATTCTAAGTTGAAGAACTTGCACAATTAGTGGCTGACTAAATACTTTTCTGGCCCCACTGTATCTTATAGTTTAGCTAACTGCTTTTTCAAGGTTAGCTTGACTGTATAGAAGACTCTTAAACTGCTGAGCTTGTAACCAGTCTCTGTGGTGTCGTGTGCATTTGTAACTCTCGATCTGTGCAAAATCTTCCACTGACCATCTGTAGTAACAAAGGCATGGACCACCTGCACTGCATGAAGATGAAGAAGATGGTTCCTCTGTATGACCTGCTCCTGGAGATGCTGGACGCTCATATCATGCACGGCTCACGTCTGTCTCACTCCGGTCCTGCTCCCAAAGAGAGCACAGGCGTCCAGGAGGCCACTCTATCAGGTGAGATCCAGAAAGAGTGTGCAACATAATGCACAGATTGTGAAAATACATACAAATAAACTGTTTAATGATGAAAATGCCTGGTTTACAGTCAGTTTACAGCTAAAATCTTTCCTAAAATCCTTCAAAAAAAAAAAAAAAAAAAAAAAAAAGGAGAAAGAAATCCCATTAAATTACTTTTCTTTCTCTCCAGTGCTGAAGAATGATCTGTAGTTTCGGGAGGATGGACAACAAAAACAGCTACACAAAAAGCGTGGAATAGGATTTCACAAATTGAAAAACATCACTGATGTCTTGAATGTTCTCATGTGAAATCTATATTTTCTCTCTTTTTTTCAGACAGGATGGACATGGTGTCCAATTTGTACTTTATCTTTTCTCTTTCTATAAAATAAGCTTTCTGTTAAATAAAACAAACCAGCAGCACGATGATGCCTATAGCATCACTATAGCAACTGCTGTAGATAGAGCAGCTATTGACGACACTCTCAGAAGAAGAAAAAACACATCCGATTCCATCACTTGTAAAATGACAGTATGGACGATGAGAGAGATTTGTGTGCAGTGTGAGCAAAGACTGAATTCTGGTCCGAAGCTTTTTTTTCTGTCACTTTATTTTTGACAAATTGTTTAAAGAAAAAAAAAAACTGCCTTATTTCATCCTGCTCCAAACCCAGTAAACCCCTTTAACACCATAAAGGCCTTGTACAAAACATTTATACATTTTCTAGATTGATCACCATTTTGTTCCACTGTGAAAACCTTTCCGTTTGTAAGATCACGAAATTTTTGATATTGCACTTTAAAATTTCTCTGAAATAGAAGAGCAAACTTACCTTAACCCCCTCAGACCTGAATTATGTTTCAAGTTTCTGAAAAATATAAAAGTACATTTTCCCAGCTCATGAGGTTTCTATAAATGAAAACAAATGAAAAAAATAAAATTATATAATTGCTTTCATTGTGATTTTTTTTTTTTTTGTCCATTCCAATGGACATCAGGTCAAAACAGGTGTACTTCCCAAAAATGTACCAACATGAAATAAATTAATAAACATAAAATTTGTTGGTTTATACTTTAAGCTTTTTCTCAAGGTCAAAACAATTCCAGTAGTATACCATTTCAACTATAATTTTGAGGTTTTTGTTTTACAGATTGCACATTGTTTGTAACAAACTAAATATATTCAAATCAGTCAAACTGGTCATATTAGAGTCCTTTTCTGTGTGCATCTTTCTTTTTTAGAACAAAAACTTGAACATTATAACATTACAACTTTAATCGTAAGGTTTTTCCTTTATATTGCACATTTGTTTATTCAAAACAAAATAAACCTAGGAATCAATCAATGCATTCATGTTAGAGTCATTTCCTGTTTGCATTCTGTGTTTTCTTGTATTTTTACAGTACTGGCAGGACGGTTGCCAGCAAGTCACTGTATTTCGATTTCCAGTAACTCTAGCTAGTCCAAGGTCGGGAAAAAAAGGTCCATTCAGTCCTTGGGCCGAAAGCCTCACCGGGGGGCCGACAGGAGGAGACCGAAGTTTCGGGACCCCTGAGGCAGTTCCGCAAAGGCCCCCACGGTGGAGCCACCCTCGAAACGTCCCACGAACCCACTATTCGTCCGACCGACCACCGCTTCCACAGGGCGTCCGGCGACCGCCCCCCCCCGCCCACTGACACGCCCCCGTCCCACGAACCCACTATTTGTCCAATAACCTACTATATTTACCAAATGTCCCGGGACCACCGGGACCAGTTTTTCCGCAGTTCGTTCAATATGCTGCAATTGGACGCGGTCCCACCGGCAATCTACTGAATGGGGATTCAGGTAGTGTTTTTGATAGACATTTTAATTAAAGATCCTGTCGTGATAAAGACTATTTTACCGCACTCAGGAGGCCCCCCGAGGTCCGTAGTACCAAGCGCCGTCCCAAAATTTCACTGTCTGCGAACTCACTATTTTTATAATGAAGTAAATGCTACGTGGGATGTCCATATCTCAGCTCTGGAAGGGTCTAGAGCCTCCATTTTTGCACTCAGGTCTAAGTCTCATGGCCCTCTATCAGAATTCAGAGTTTCAAGAAGATCAGAGAAACTCAAAATTTCGACCCCCCCCCCCCCCAAAAAAAAAAAAAAATGACAGTGTCGTTTTGTTGTTTGTGCGAAAAAATAAGTTTCTCCAATCTTCTTGAAACTCTGGATTCTGATAGAGGGCCATGGGACTTAGACCTGAGTGTAAAAATGGAGGCTCTAGACCCTTCCACTGCTGAGATATTGAGATCCCACAAAGCATTTATGCCATTATAAATATCTCAATGTCTCAGCAGTGGAAGGGTCTAGAGCCTCCATTTGTACACTCAGTTCTAAGTCCCATGGTCCTCTATCAGAATCCAGAGTTTCAAGAAGATCAGAGAAACTCAAAATTTCGACCCAAAAAAAAAAGGACAGTGTTACCCCTGTCGTTTTTTTTTTTTTTTTTTTTGCGCGAAAAATATACGTTTCTCCAATCTTCTTGAAACTCTGGATTCTGATAGAGGGCCATGGGACTTAGACCTGAGTGCCAAAATGGAGGCTCTAGACCTTCCACCGCTGAGATATTGAGATCCCACGTAGCATTTATGCCATTATAAATATCTCAATATCTCAGCGGTGGAAGGGTCTAGAGCCTCCATTTTTACATTTTATCTCAAAAATATTTGTAAGGGTTAAGGGTTCTCAGTGGTACCCTTACTTTTTTTTTTTTTTTTTGGGCGAAAAATTAAGTTTCTCCAATCTTCCCAAAACTCTGGATTCTGATAGAGGGCCATGAGACTTAGACCTGAGTGCAAAAATAGAGGCTCTAGCCCCTTCCAGAGCTGAGATATCGAAACTCAAAAATTCGGCCCAAAAAAAAAAACGACAGTGGTACCCCTTACGTTTTTTTTTTTGGGCGAAAAATTAAGTTTCTCCAATCTTCCCAAAACTCTGGATTCTGATAGAGGCCATGAGACTTAGACCTGAGTGCAAAAATGGAGGCTCTAGCCCCTTCCAGAGCTGAGATATCGAAACTCAAAAATTGGCCCGAAAAAAAAAACGACAGTGGTACCCCTTACGTTTTTTTTTTGGGGCGAAAAATTAAGTTTCTCCAATCTTCCCAAAACTCTGGATTCTGATAGAGGGCCATGAGACTTAGACCTGAGTGCAAAAATGGAGGCTCTAGCCCCTCCCAGAGCTGAGATATCGAAACTCAAAAATTCGGCCCGAAAAAAAAAACGACAGTGGTACCCCTTACGTTTTTTTTTTTTGGGCGAAAAATTAAGTTTCTCCAATCTTCCCAAAACTCTGGATTCTGATAGAGGGCCATGAGACTTAGACCTGAGTGCAAAAATGGAGGCTCTAGCCCCTTCCAGAGCTGAGATATCGAAACTCAAAAATTCGGCCCGAAAAAAAAACGACAGTGGTACCCCTTACGTTTTTTTTTTTTGGGCGAAAAATTAAGTTTCTCCAATCTTCCCAAAACTCTGGATTCTGATAGAGGGCCATGAGACTTAGACCTGAGTGCAAAAATGGAGGCTCTAGCCCCTTCCAGAGCTGAGATATCGAAACTCAAAAATTCGGCCCGAAAAAAAAACGACAGTGGTACCCCTTACGTTTTTTTTTTTTTGGCGAAAAATTAAGTTTCTCCAATCTTCCCAAAACTCTGATTCTGATAGAGGGCCATGAGACTTAGACCTGAGTGCAAAAATGGAGGCTCTAGCCCCTTCCAGAGCTGAGATATCGAAACTCAAAAATTCGGCCCGAAAAAAAAACGACAGTGGTACCCCTTACGTTTTTTTTTTTGGCGAAAAATTAAGTTTCTCCAATCTTCCCAAAATCTAAGTTTCTCCAATCTTCCCAAAACTCTGGATTCTGATAGAGGGCCATGAGACTTAGACCTGAGTGCAAAAATGGAGGCTCTAGCCCCTTCCAGAGCTGAGATATCGAAACTCAAAAATTCGGCCCGAAAAAAAAACGACAGTGTACCCCTTACGTTTTTTTTTTTTGGCGAAAAATTAAGTTTCTCCAATCTTCCCAAAACTCTGGATTCTGATAGAGGGCCATGAGACTTAGACCTGAGTGCAAAAATGGAGGCTCTAGCCCCTTCCAGAGCTGAGATATCGAAACTCAAAAATTCGGCCCGAAAAAAAAAACGACAGTGGTACCCCTTACGTTTTTTTTTTGGGCGAAAAATTAAGTTTCTCCAATCTTCCCAAAACTCTGGATTCTGATAGAGGGCCATGAGACTTAGACCTGAGTGCAAAAATGGAGGCTCTAGCCCCTTCCAGAGCTGAGATATCGAAACTCAAAAATTCGGCCCGAAAAAAAAAACGACAGTGGTACCCCTTACGTTTTTTTTTTTTGGGCGAAAAATTAAGTTTCTCCAATCTTCCAAAACTCTGGATTCTGATAGAGGGCCATGAGACTTAGACCTGAGTGCAAAAATGGAGGCTCTAGCCCCTTCCAGAGCTGAGATATCGAAACTCAAAAATTCGGCCCGAAAAAAAAACGACAGTGGTACCCCTTACGTTTTTTTTTTTGGGCGAAAAATTAAGTTTCTCCAATCTTCCCAAAACTCTGGATTCTGATAGAGGGCCATGAGACTTAGACCTGAGTGCAAAAATGGAGGCTCTAGCCCCTTCCAGAGCTGAGATATCGAAACTCAAAAATTCGGCCCGAAAA
Source organism: Pimephales promelas (assembly GCF_016745375.1). The sequence goes on along the minus strand of NW_024121432.1, from coordinate 19,921,522 downwards.
AAAAACGACAGTGGTACCCCTTACGTTTTTTTTTTTTTGGGCGAAAAATTAAGTTTCTCCAATCTTCCCAAAACTCTGGATTCTGATAGAGGGCCATGAGACTTAGACCTGAGTGCAAAAATGGAGGCTCTAGCCCCTTCCAGAGCTGAGATATCGAAACTCAAAAATTCGGCCCGAAAAAAAAACGACAGTGGTACCCCTTACGTTTTTTTTTTGGGCGAAAAATTAAGTTTCTCCAATCTTCCAAAACTCTAAGTTTCTCCAATCTTCCCAAAATTCTGATAGAGGGCCATGAGACTTAGACCTGAGTGCAAAAATGGAGGCTCTAGCCCCTTCCAGAGCTGAGATATCGAAACTCAAAAATTCGGCCCGAAAAAAAAACGACAGTGGTACCCCTTACGTTTTTTTTTTTTGGGCGAAAAATTAAGTTTCTCCAATCTTCCCAAAACTCTGATTCTGATAGAGGGCCATGAGACTTAGACCTGAGTGCAAAAATGGAGGCTCTAGCCCCTTCCAGAGCTGAGATATCGAAACTCAAAAATTCGGCCCGAAAAAAAAAACGACAGTGGTACCCCTTACGTTTTTTTTTTTGGGGCGAAAAATTAAGTTTCTCCAATCTTCCCAAAACTCTGGATTCTGATAGAGGGCCATGAGACTTAGACCTGAGTGCAAAAATGGAGGCTCTAGCCCCTTCCAGAGCTGAGATATCGAAACTCAAAAATTCGGCCCGAAAAAAAAACGACAGTGGTACCCCTTACGTTTTTTTTTTTTGGGCGAAAAATTAAGTTTCTCCAATCTTCCCAAAACTCTGGATTCTGATAGAGGGCCATGAGACTTAGACCTGAGTGCAAAAATGGAGGCTCTAGCCCCTTCCAGAGCTGAGATATCGAAACTCAAAAATTCGGCCCGAAAAAAAAACGACAGTGGTACCCCTTACGTTTTTTTTTTTGGGCGAAAAATTAAGTTTCTCCAATCTTCCCAAAACTCTGGATTCTGATAGAGGGCCATGAGACTTAGACCTGAGTGCAAAAATGGAGGCTCTAGCCCCTTCCAGAGCTGAGATATCGAAACTCAAAAATTCGGCCCGAAAAAAAAAACGACAGTGGTACCCCTTACGTTTTTTTTTTTGGGCGAAAAATTAAGTTTCTCCAATCTTCCAAAACTCTGGATTCTGATAGAGGGCCATGAGACTTAGACCTGAGTGCAAAAATGGAGGCTCTAGCCCCTTCCAGAGCTGAGATATCGAAACTCAAAAATTCGGCCCGAAAAAAAACGACAGTGGTACCCCTTACGTTTTTTTTTGGGCGAAAAATTAAGTTTCTCCAATCTTCCAAAACTCTGGATTCTGATAGAGGGCCATGAGACTTAGACCTGAGTGCAAAAATGGAGGCTCTAGCCCCTTCCAGAGCTGAGATATCGAAACTCAAAAATTCGGCCCGAAAAAAAAAAACGACAGTGGTACCCCTTACGTTTTTTTTTTGGGCGAAAAATTAAGTTTCTCCAATCTTCCCAAAACTCTGGATTCTGATAGAGGCCATGAGACTTAGACCTGAGTGCAAAAATGGAGGCTCTAGCCCCTTCCAGAGCTGAGATATCGAAACTCAAAAATTCGGCCCGAAAAAAAAACGACAGTGGTACCCCTTACGTTTTTTTTTTTTTGGGCGAAAAATTAAGTTTCTCCAATCTTCCCAAAACTCTGGATTCTGATAGAGGGCCATGAGACTTAGACCTGAGTGCAAAAATGGAGGCTCTAGCCCCTTCCAGAGCTGAGATATCGAAACTCAAAAATTCGGCCCGAAAAAAAAAACGACAGTGGTACCCCTTACGTTTTTTTTTTTTGGGCGAAAAATTAAGTTTCTCCAATCTTCCCAAAACTCTGGATTCTGATAGAGGGCCATGAGACTTAGACCTGAGTGCAAAAATGGAGGCTCTAGCCCCTTCCAGAGCTGAGATATCGAAACTCAAAAATTCGGCCCGAAAAAAAAAACGACAGTGGTACCCCTTACGTTTTTTTTTTTTGGGCGAAAAATTAAGTTTCTCCAATCTTCCCAAACTCTGGATTCTGATAGAGGCCATGAGACTTAGACCTGAGTGCAAAAATGGAGGCTCTAGCCCCTTCCAGAGCTGAGATATCGAAACTCAAAAATTCGGCCCGAAAAAAAAAACGACAGTGGTACCCCTTACGTTTTTTTTTTTGGGCGAAAAATTAAGTTTCTCCAATCTTCCCAAATCTGTTTCTCCAATCTTCCCAAAACTCTGGATTCTGATAGAGGGCCATGAGACTTAGACCTGAGTGCAAAAATGGAGGCTCTAGCCCCTTCCAGAGCTGAGATATCGAAACTCAAAAATTCGGCCCGAAAAAAAAACGACAGTGGTACCCCTTACGTTTTTTTTTTTTGGGCGAAAAATTAAGTTTCTCCAATCTTCCCAAAACTCTGGATTCTGATAGAGGGCCATGAGACTTAGACCTGAGTGCAAAAATGGAGGCTCTAGCCCCTTCCAGAGCTGAGATATCGAAACTCAAAAATTCGGCCCGAAAAAAAAACGACAGTGGTACCCCTTACGTTTTTTTTTTTGGGCGAAAAATTAAGTTTCTCCAATCTTCCCAAAACTCTGGATTCTGATAGAGGGCCATGAGACTTAGACCTGAGTGCAAAAATGGAGGCTCTAGCCCCTTCCAGAGCTGAGATATCGAAACTCAAAAATTCGGCCCGAAAAAAAAAAACGACAGTGGTACCCCTTACGTTTTTTTTTTTTGGGCGAAAAATTAAGTTTCTCCAATCTTCCCAAAACTCTGGATTCTGATAGAGGGCCATGAGACTTAGACCTGAGTGCAAAAATGGAGGCTCTAGCCCCTTCCAGAGCTGAGATATCGAAACTCAAAAATTCGGCCCGAAAAAAAAACGACAGTGGTACCCCTTACGTTTTTTTTTTGGGCGAAAAATTAAGTTTCTCCAATCTTCCCAAAACTCTGGATTCTGATAGAGGGCCATGAGACTTAGACCTGAGTGCAAAAATGGAGGCTCTAGCCCCTTCCAGAGCTGAGATATCGAAACTCAAAATTCGGCCCGAAAAAAAAAACGACAGTGGTACCCCTTACGTTTTTTTTTTTTGGGCGAAAAATTAAGTTTCTCCAATCTTCCCAAAACTCTGGATTCTGATAGAGGGCCATGAGACTTAGACCTGAGTGCAAAAATGGAGGCTCTAGCCCCTTCCAGAGCTGAGATATCGAAACTCAAAAATTCGGCCCGAAAAAAAAAACGACAGTGGTACCCCTTACGTTTTTTTTTTTTGGGCGAAAAATTAAGTTTCTCCAATCTTCCCAAAACTCTGGATTCTGATAGAGGGCCATGAGACTTAGACCTGAGTGCAAAAATGGAGGCTCTAGCCCCTTCCAGAGCTGAGATATCGAAACTCAAAAATTCGGCCCGAAAAAAAAAACGACAGTGGTACCCCTTACGTTTTTTTTTTTGGGCGAAAAATTAAGTTTCTCCAATCTTCCCAAAACTCTGGATTCTGATAGAGGGCCATGAGACTTAGACCTGAGTGCAAAAATGGAGGCTCTAGCCCCTTCCAGAGCTGAGATATCGAAACTCAAAAATTCGGCCCGAAAAAAAAACGACAGTGGTACCCCTTACGTTTTTTTTTTGGGCGAAAAATTAAGTTTCTCCAATCTTCCCAAAACTCTGGATTCTGATAGAGGGCCATGAGACTTAGACCTGAGTGCAAAAATGGAGGCTCTAGCCCCTTCCAGAGCTGAGATATCGAAACTCAAAAATTCGGCCCGAAAAAAAAAACGACAGTGGTACCCCTTACGTTTTTTTTTTTTGGGCGAAAAATTAAGTTTCTCCAATCTTCCCAAAACTCTGGATTCTGATAGAGGGCCATGAGACTTAGACCTGAGTGCAAAAATGGAGGCTCTAGCCCCTTCCAGAGCTGAGATATCGAAACTCAAAAATTCGGCCCGAAAAAAAAAACGACAGTGGTACCCCTTACGTTTTTTTTTTTGGGCGAAAAATTAAGTTTCTCCAATCTTCCCAAAACTCTGGATTCTGATAGAGGGCCATGAGACTTAGACCTGAGTGCAAAAATGGAGGCTCTAGCCCCTTCCAGAGCTGAGATATCGAAACTCAAAAATTCGGCCCGAAAAAAAAACGACAGTGGTACCCCTTACGTTTTTTTTTTTTGGGCGAAAAATTAAGTTTCTCCAATCTTCCCAAAACTCTGGATTCTGATAGAGGGCCATGAGACTTAGACCTGAGTGCAAAAATGGAGGCTCTAGCCCCTTCCAGAGCTGAGATATCGAAACTCAAAAATTCGGCCCGAAAAAAAAAACGACAGTGGTACCCCTTACGTTTTTTTTTTGGGCGAAAAATTAAGTTTCTCCAATCTTCCCAAAACTCTGGATTCTGATAGAGGGCCATGAGACTTAGACCTGAGTGCAAAAATGGAGGCTCTAGCCCCTTCCAGAGCTGAGATATCGAAACTCAAAAATTCGGCCCGAAAAAAAAAACGACAGTGGTACCCCTTACGTTTTTTTTTTTGGGGCGAAAAATTAAGTTTCTCCAATCTTCCCAAAACTCTGGATTCTGATAGAGGGCCATGAGACTTAGACCTGAGTGCAAAAATGGAGGCTCTAGCCCCTTCCAGAGCTGAGATATCGAAACTCAAAAATTCGGCCCGAAAAAAAAACGACAGTGGTACCCCTTACGTTTTTTTTTTTGGGCGAAAAATTAAGTTTCTCCAATCTTCCCAAAACTCTGGATTCTGATAGAGGGCCATGAGACTTAGACCTGAGTGCAAAAATGGAGGCTCTAGCCCCTTCCAGAGCTGAGATATCGAAACTCAAAAATTCGGCCCGAAAAAAAAACGACAGTGGTACCCCTTACGTTTTTTTTTTTGGGCGAAAAATTAAGTTTCTCCAATCTTCCCAAAACTCTGGATTCTGATAGAGGGCCATGAGACTTAGACCTGAGTGCAAAAATGGAGGCTCTAGCCCCTTCCAGAGCTGAGATATCGAAACTCAAAAATTCGGCCCGAAAAAAAAAACGACAGTGGTACCCCTTACGTTTTTTTTTTTTGGGCGAAAAATTAAGTTTCTCCAATCTTCCCAAAACTCTGGATTCTGATAGAGGGCCATGAGACTTAGACCTGAGTGCAAAAATGGAGGCTCTAGCCCCTTCCAGAGCTGAGATATCGAAACTCAAAAATTCGGCCCGAAAAAAAAACGACAGTGGTACCCCTTACGTTTTTTTTTTTGGGCGAAAAATTAAGTTTCTCCAATCTTCCCAAAACTCTGGATTCTGATAGAGGGCCATGAGACTTAGACCTGAGTGCAAAAATGGAGGCTCTAGCCCCTTCCAGAGCTGAGATATCGAAACTCAAAAATTCGGCCCGAAAAAAAAAACGACAGTGGTACCCCTTACGTTTTTTTTTTTTGGGCGAAAAATTAAGTTTCTCCAATCTTCCCAAAACTCTGGATTCTGATAGAGGGCCATGAGACTTAGACCTGAGTGCAAAAATGGAGGCTCTAGCCCCTTCCAGAGCTGAGATATCGAAACTCAAAAATTCGGCCCGAAAAAAAAACGACAGTGGTACCCCTTACGTTTTTTTTTTTGGGCGAAAAATTAAGTTTCTCCAATCTTCCAAAACTCTGGATTCTGATAGAGGGCCATGAGACTTAGACCTGAGTGCAAAAATGGAGGCTCTAGCCCCTTCCAGAGCTGAGATATCGAAACTCAAAAATTCGGCCCGAAAAAAAAACGACAGTGGTACCCCTTACGTTTTTTTTTTTTGGGCGAAAAATTAAGTTTCTCCAATCTTCCCAAAACTCTGGATTCTGATAGAGGGCCATGAGACTTAGACCTGAGTGCAAAAATGGAGGCTCTAGCCCCTTCCAGAGCTGAGATATCGAAACTCAAAAATTCGGCCCGAAAAAAAAACGACAGTGGTACCCCTTACGTTTTTTTTTTTTGGCGAAAAATTAAGTTTCTTCCAATCTTTTCTCCAAAAAACTGGATTCTGATAGAGGGCCATGAGACTTAGACCTGAGTGCAAAAATGGAGGCTCTAGCCCCTTCCAGAGCTGAGATATCGAAACTCAAAAATTCGGCCCGAAAAAAAAACGACAGTGGTACCCCTTACGTTTTTTTTTTTTGGGCGAAAAATTAAGTTTCTCCAATCTTCCCAAAACTCTGGATTCTGATAGAGGGCCATGAGACTTAGACCTGAGTGCAAAAATGGAGGCTCTAGCCCCTTCCAGAGCTGAGATATCGAAACTCAAAAATTCGGCCCGAAAAAAAAAACGACAGTGGTACCCCTTACGTTTTTTTTTTTTGGGCGAAAAATTAAGTTTCTCCAATCTTCCCAAAACTCTGGATTCTGATAGAGGGCCATGAGACTTAGACCTGAGTGCAAAAATGGAGGCTCTAGCCCCTTCCAGAGCTGAGATATCGAAACTCAAAAATTCGGCCCGAAAAAAAAACGACAGTGGTACCCCTTACGTTTTTTTTTTTTGGGCGAAAAATTAAGTTTCTCCAATCTTCCCAAAACTCTGGATTCTGATAGAGGGCCATGAGACTTAGACCTGAGTGCAAAAATGGAGGCTCTAGCCCCTTCCAGAGCTGAGATATCGAAACTCAAAAATTCGGCCCGAAAAAAAAACGACAGTGGTACCCCTTACGTTTTTTTTTTTGGGGCGAAAAATTAAGTTTCTCCAATCTTCCAAAACTCTGGATTCTGATAGAGGGCCATGAGACTTAGACCTGAGTGCAAAAATGGAGGCTCTAGCCCCTTCCAGAGCTGAGATATCGAAACTCAAAAATTCGGCCCGAAAAAAAAACGACAGTGGTACCCCTTACGTTTTTTTTTTTGGGCGAAAAATTAAGTTTCTCCAATCTTCCCAAAACTCTGGATTCTGATAGAGGGCCATGAGACTTAGACCTGAGTGCAAAAATGGAGGCTCTAGCCCCTTCCAGAGCTGAGATATCGAAACTCAAAAATTCGGCCCGAAAAAAAAAACGACAGTGGTACCCCTTACGTTTTTTTTTTTTGGGCGAAAAATTAAGTTTCTCCAATCTTCCCAAAACTCTGGATTCTGATAGAGGGCCATGAGACTTAGACCTGAGTGCAAAAATGGAGGCTCTAGCCCCTTCCAGAGCTGAGATATGGAAACTCAAAAATTCGGCCCGAAAAAAAAACGACAGTGGTACCCCTTACGTTTTTTTTTTTTGGCGAAAAATTAAGTTTCTCCAATCTTCCCAAAACTCTGGATTCTGATAGAGGGCCATGAGACTTAGACCTGAGTGCAAAAATGGAGGCTCTAGCCCCTTCCAGAGCTGAGATATCGAAACTCAAAAATTCGGCCCGAAAAAAAAACGACAGTGGTACCCCTTACGTTTTTTTTTTTTGGGCGAAAAATTAAGTTTCTCCAATCTTCCCAAAACTCTGGATTCTGATAGAGGGCCATGAGACTTAGACCTGAGTGCAAAAATGGAGGCTCTAGCCCCTTCCAGAGCTGAGATATGGAAACTCAAAAATTCGGCCCGAAAAAAAAAACGACAGTGGTACCCCTTACGTTTTTTTTTTTTTTGGGGCGAAAAATTAAGTTTCTCCAATCTTCCCAAAACTCTGGATTCTGATAGAGGGCCATGAGACTTAGACCTGAGTGCAAAAATGGAGGCTCTAGCCCCTTCCAGAGCTGAAATATGGAAACTCAAAAATTCGGCCCGAAAAAAAAAAACGACAGTGGTACCCCTTACGTTTTTTTTTTTTTTGGGCGAAAAATTAAGTTTCTCCAATCTTCCCAAAACTCTGGATTCTGATAGAGGGCCATGAGACTTAAACCTGAGTGCAAAAATGGAGGCTCTAGACCCTTCCAGAGCTGAGATATCAAAACTCAAAAATTCGACCCGAAAAAAAAACGACAGTGGTACCCCTTTCGTTTTTTTTTTTTCGGTGAAAAATTAAGTTTCTCCAATCTTCTCAAAACTCTGGATTCTGATAGAGGGCCATGAGACTTAGACCTGAGTGCAAAAATGGAGGCTCTAGACCCTTCCAGAGCTGAGATATCAAAACTCAAAAATTCGACCCGAAAAAAAAAACGACAGTGGTACCCCTTTCGTTTTTTTTTTTTCGGGTGAAAAATTAAGTTTCTCCAATCTTCTCAAAACTCTGGATTCTGATAGAGGGCCATGAGACTTAAACCTGAGTGCAAAAATTGAGGCTCTAGACCCTTCCAGAGCTGAGATATCGAAACTCAAAAATTTGACCCGAAAAAAAAAACGACAGTGGTACCCCTTTTGTTTTTTTGTTTTTTTTTTTCGGGCGAAAAATTAAGTTTCTCCAATCTTCTCAAAACTCTGGATTGTGATAGAGGGCCATGAGACTTAGACCTGAGTGCAAAAATAGAGGCTCTAGACCCTTCCAGAGCTGAGATATTGAGATATTTATAATGGCATAAATGCTACGTGGGATCTGAGCAGGACTTTATTCCAGCTAAAGTGGGCCAGGTAAAATGGCTTTCTCTCTAGACCTCAATTTATGGCTCAAATAACATGCTCGTTAATATTGTAATTAAGACCCCATTAATTAAATTGTTACATATTTGACCTATAAGCCTTAAAATGGTAAAAATTAAGACATTTTAGGATTTTAAAAACTGCAAGAAAATCAACATGCTTCTGCAAATTAATTCATAGGGCCTAGATTTTAATAATCATTTAAAAATTATTCACTGACTATATAATTGTCAGTGTTTGTCTGGACCATTCTGTCTTCGTCATCTTCACTACACTTCCCAGCATCCTCTTTTCTCCACACCTGAACTCACTCCCTCAATCATCCACCTGTTCATCGTCCTGATCATCTGGGTCACCTGTCATCACCTTGTTAGTGTTAATTTTGTATCTGTATTTAGATCTCTCTGTTTCAGTCTGTGCTTGATTAGGTTTCATGGATAGTGTGTAATCTTCTGCCAGTCTTCCTTGTACCTGTTTAATTTTTTTTAGTAAATGTTTTGTATTGGAGCTTTGCGTTAGTCTCTGTCTTCATTCCACACTATACGTGACAATAATCACAAAAAATGTCTGACTCCCCCCATACGTACACACACGAACACGCACGCACACACAAACACATACTTTCAAACAAACACATACTTGCATGTTGAATGGTTTTGTAAAATATTCAATTTACTCACTGCATATTTGTATAATTCAGATCATAATAACTATTATAATTATTAATAATAATCTCATTAATAATAATAACCAATAGGCTACACTATAAAGAAAATGACAAAATATAAAGTTAAGCCACTTCAGGCTACATAATTTAGTGAATATTCAATTTACTGTAAATATATAGTAGGCTATTATGCCTTAATGGGGTTTCTTCTTGTCTTCAAGGAAAAAGCCGGCGACCCGACATATAAAGTTGATTCTGAATGGTCCTCTTCTGTGCATTCGAAGTGCTGATTGGCTCATGCAGATAGAACCTTATAGAGCCAAGTTAGAGTTCAACTTTGTAGATAGAACCTTTTTGTTTTTTCAATAACAAGTCCCATAATGAACAATTTAAAAAAAACACATCACATAAGGTAAATAATGTTGTCACACAATAAGAATATGTGAATAGCTCAATTTTGAAAAAAATGTCATATAGAACTTTATAATTCCAGCCCTGGAGACTGACGAGGGCATGGCTGAATTAGAGCAGGGGTTCTCAACTCCAGTCCTCGCGACCCACTGCTCTGCATACTATGCATGTCTCCCTTACTTAACACACCTGATTCAGATCCTCAGCTCGTTAGGATAGACTATGTTGAGCTGAGGATCTGAATCAGGTGTGTTAAATAAGGGAGACATACACAATATGCAGAGCAGTGGGTAGCGAGAACTGGAGATGAGAACCCCTGAATTAGAGCAGGAAGTCTCCAGGGCAGAGCAGGCTGAGGGCGTGACCAGAGCGGAGCAGGCTGAGGTCGTGACCAGGGCGGAGCAGGCTGAGGTCGTGACCAGGGCGGAGCAGGCTGAGGTCGTGACCAGGGCGGAGCAGGATGAGGGCGGGACCAGGGCGGAGCAGCCTGAGGGCGTGGCCAGGACAGAGCAGGCTGAGGGCGTGGCCAGGGCGGAGCAGGCTGAGGGCGTGGCCAGGATGGTGAAGACCCTTCAGGCGGCCACGGCGGTGAAGACCCTGGTTCCCCAGACAACTGCGCTAGTGTTGTTCAGTCCCACACGTAGAAACGTGCAGAGTCAGTCATCTGGGAAACTGGTTTGAGGTACCAAATCCAGGAAAACCTCCAGGTGTTCCTCAAGAGAGCTTTTTCCCTGTTCAAGGCACATTAGTCTTACTGCAGGGAAATCCATGTTTGGTCGGTTCTTCTGTCATGGTGTAGTGTGGAATGAAGACAGGCTGAGGCTGACACAAAGCTCCAATACAAAACATTTACTCAAAAACTCCAAACAGGTTCAGGTACAAGGAAGACTGGCAGAAGATTACACACTATCCATGAAACATAATCAAGAACCGACAAGCACAGACTGAAACAGAGAGAACTAAATACAGATACAAAATGAACACTAACAAGGTGACGACAGGTGACACAGATTATCAGGACGATGAACAGGTGGATGATTGAGGGAGTGAGTTCAGGTGTGGAGACAAGAGGATGCTGGGAAGTGTAGTGAAGATGACGAAGACAGAATGGTGCAGACAAAAATTATATTTTTTATAAAGACTGACAATTATATAGTCAGTGAATAATTTTTCAATGATGATTAAACTTTATGAATTATGTAAGCATGAAGCATGTCGATTTTCTTGCAGTTTTTAAAGTCTTAATTTTTACCATATTAAGGCTTATAGGTCAAATATTTAACAATTTAATTAATGGGGTCTTAATTACAATATTAACGTTTGCATGTGATTTCAGCCATATATTGAGGTCCAGAGAGAAAGCCATTTTACCTGGCCCACTTTAGCTGGAATAAAGTCCTGCTCAGATGTATTACAGTGGCTGCTTTCTGTCTAAGCAAAAGAAAGATTAAAGTATAATTTCTGCAATAATGTGTTTAATTACCCACCAAATTGGTATTATGCACTGGGGAAAATATTTAGACCTACCTTGCTTAATTTGAAATGTCCTAAATACGTGGAAGTGCTAAAAAATAAAAATAAATGTCATAGAAAGGATCAAATTTGACTTTCTAACACATGTTGAGACATTGTACATTATTTTTTTAATTTAATGTTCAAATAATGTTTTGGCAGATAGAACCTTATAATTGTAAGCGAAAAGTGTTTTTTTTTTTTTTTTTTTTTTTAGAATTAGAATGTTGACCCCTTCCAAAAATCCCGTTCGAAGAACCCAAGTAGCCGGATCATGATTAGCACGATGCTATCATCTTAGATGTCTCATTTGATCTCGGATGTTTTAAGCAGCACGAAGAACGAGCCCCAGGTGTTGGGAAGATTCTGTAAATGCAAACTGGAGAGAATATTACGGAGGCGTATTACATTCACTTGAAGAAAAAAAATCTACTCTGTTTTTCTGAATTAACGAGTTAATTTTTCATGAGAAAAAAAAATTGCTCTGTTTTTCTGAATTAATGAGTTAATTTTTCATGAGAAAATTTTTTTTGCTCTGTTTTTCTGAATTAATGAGTTAATTTTTCATGAGAACATTTTTTTTGCTCTGTTTTTCTGAATTAACGAGTTAATTTTTCATGGAATTTTTTTTTTGCAAAAACTTTTTTTCTCACGAAAAATTAACTAATTAATTCAGAAAAACAGAGAAAAAAATATTTTCTCATGAAAAATTAACTCATTAATTCAGAAAAACATTTATTCTCATGAAAAATTAACTCATTAATTCAGAAAAACAGCAATTTTTTTTCTCATGAAAAATTAACTCATTAATTCAGAAAAACAGAGTAGATTTTTTTTCTTCAAGTGAAAGCAATACGCCTCCAAGATTATAACTCAACTGGCATAAGAAAAATGCAGGGAATTTTCAAGCAGGGTAAACATTTAATCCTTTTTTGCAAGTTTTGAAGTAGTGGCACCGCAATGGTGCCATCTAGTGGCTGTCATAACTAAATTTAAACGAATAAATAAACCTAAGCTGTTTTGCTTTTCGAAAATGAGCAGCAGTGGTATTTTGTAATATTAATTTATACTATTATTTGTAGCGCTCTGATTGTTAATTTAACATGGATGGATCCAGTTTATCAAAATACTGTACAAAATTGCCTCTAGCAGAGAATGGGCTTAAAGTTTGGTGCAAAGACCAAGACTGCATAGAATTGTTAAAATATAGAAATACAATAACAACATACAGTGAAATATTACAATTTAAGTAGTGTATTAAAGAAAACAACATGCACACTTCAAAAACATAAGTATTTATTATCATTATTCACAATGAAAATGCAAAGGAAGGATTTTTTTTCCAGAGACAACTGTTCAAGTTCCTGAGGAGCAATTGATCACAGTATACTTGCCTTGGCTTTGGGGTTTGTGCGTTTGAGGGGCACCTTAACCCCTCTCCTCCCCTCCCTATAACTGCCTCAATGGATAACAACTTGCATATGCACAAATAATAAAGAGTTGTAACAAGACTACAGAAAAAAGGCATTCCATTGCATGTAGGATTACACATAATTTGGACAAGGCCTCCTGTCCCTTAACATCACACTTACATTTATTTGTAACAAAATAAAGCAAATGGTCCTTCCTGGCCTCTAATTAGCTATTCAGTAGTAACTTAACTCACAGTGCTAAAATATATTCCTAGGAGGTCTTTACAAGGAGAAAGATGGAAGAAATATTTAGCATTGATTGTAAATTGCCCTGGTTTAAAATGGTTAAAAAAAGAAGTTTCCTGACGTCGCACAAGTATAATCAGAGTAGTCAGGGATCTTGAGTAGATATCAGTGCTTTAACAGCATGACCACACTGTCAGTGCAGAGAGGACAAACACTAAACATTTTAGTGTGCAACACTAAAATGGATAATATTCTACAGTAAATGCATTGAATAATATACAACCTGTGAGATTATAAAATTCTTTGTAAATAAAGCACTGTACATAAAATTAAAAAAGTTATACAAGGCTCGAAAATAAGGAAATTAGGAGCATACTCGAGCAAATCAATTTCATGGCAAAATTCAATCTGGGAACAGTGACAGAAATATTTCCCTTCAAGCTACATGATGTACAGGTGTACGATTGGCCACAGTGTTTTCTAAATTCACACACAGCACAACTGTAAACATGTTGAACCACAGTGAGAGCAACACAACCAGATTACTGATGGGCTGCTGTTGCCGGCAAACAATTTTACGGCATGGATGTTTATCATTTAGCTGGTATTGGCACAAAAAAAGTACTGTAGTGAACGTGAACAAATGTGAAATATATCGTGGGTCACATTAACTCTAATATAAATGATGTTTGACAAGTAATCTGGCACTGAATGAAGGTTATCTACAACTGCACCTTGCACTTGCTAACTCAAAGCATGTAATACGAAAACTTTGAGATCTGTGTAACTCCTCAGAGGCACTGGAAGATAAAGTTGACTTTGATCCTCGAACCTTTGATGCAAATTTCAATATTGCATGTCCAAAACCGGTTGAGGTAGTGAAAACCTTTCATAAACCAATATCCACACTCAGCTCCTCAGATCTAATTTTTCATGGAGGCGACATACAAAATAAATGTTGGTGGCTAGGCTATGCTCATGAACTAATGATTTTGAGGATTACCTTTTTTTGTATTATATCGAGTTCCAATCCAACCAAACGTGAAGTCTAGACTGATCTGCACTGAGACGAACGCAGGATTCCAGCAGTTCACTACATCCTTTTCCTGTACAGTTAGACAGAGGAAGAGCTATAACCGCAACAAAAACTGCAAATGACCCGAGTAACCAACAAAACCCTTGAAAGAAATACAGAATGAAGCAGGAATTTGACTTGTTGGACTAAACATACAGTAAATCTGTTATAAATATACAAACCAAATTGATGTTAAAAAAATAATAACACAGTAGGAAGCAGTATTTTTCAGCAACAGTAAAATCCCCAGAAAAAAATACATAAAAATACAATATAGAACAGAAATTTCGATCTGTAGCTTGACTTTGACTGATCATAATTTACCCACAATTCAAATGCAATACATTAAAAAACAAACTATGTTTTGAAGTGGATGAATATGGAGCTACTCCACAAAGACTTCCTCTGTTTTGATGGGTGTTGTCAACGGCCCCCCATTGGATGAATCCGAGCCTTCGTCTTTGGCCAGGTTGTCACTGTTCAGCCCACTGACGCCCATTTCTCCAGCCACCCCACCCGAGAGCGCCCCCTGGTTGAAGCACAGGTGCTTGATCACCTCATTGGGGCTGGAGAAGGTCATTTCACACACATTGCATTTGTACGGTCTCACCGACGAGCCCAGAAACAGCGCCTCCATTTGGCTGGAGTCATCTGCCCCGCACAGCTCCATGCTCTGTCGGTCCACCATGGTGTACGCTGGCTCCGAGCTCAGATTCATGCAAACGTGCCGTGCCGCCTGGTTGGCCCGGCAGAAGCTCTTTCCGCAGGCGCTGCAGCGGTACGGCTTGCCTGTGTGGATGTACATGTGCTCTCTCCAGTGGCTTTTCTGGATGAACTTGCGGCCACAAGTAGAGCACTCGTATTTCCTCCGCTTCACTTCCCGCTCCATGTCAGCCGCACCCTCTAGGTTGTCAATATCAGCGATATCGGATGGAGGGGGTGTGTCCGCCTGGGGCTGCGCCGTGTACAGGCTGATTGCAGTTGTCGTCGGGATGGGCATGGCGGTTTCAGGATGTGGCGAGTCTTTTAAGTACAGATGCTGCTCGCTGTCACTGGCAGCGTCCACAATGATGGGAGTGGCTGCGGAGGCTTCGCTGCTTCGGAGAACTTCCTCCACCTCTGGTGTGGCGGCACCTCCAGTCGCCATGGGGGAAGCCGCACCGGCGGACTCTAACACAAGGGGGAGCATGGCCTGAGTGTGTAGAAGCAGGTGCTCTCGTAAGGTTCCTCGCTGAGTGAAGCGCCCCCCGCAGACGTGGCACGTATAATGCTTCCTCAGAGAGGTGTTTCTTCTCATGATGCTGGGCTTCACATGCAGAATGGTGTTGGTGTTCAGGGAACATGACGGAGCCTCACCTGCAGATGTTTCCATCTCTGACCCTTCCCTCACAAACTGACTGATGCTCGCAGATGCCTCTACCTCCGCTTCTGTCAGATTGTGCCTGTGCTTAGATCCAGGCCGCGTCAGTGAGGTAGCTTTGTTCGTGGTTACGCCCTTCCCGTCGATTAAACCCCCACCTTCTAAGTCGAACGGCGGGGAGAGATGCGTTCTCGCTGAGAGGCGGTTTGTGAGTGTGGCCTGTTGGTCTGATATCTGAATGCCATAGAGAGAGGACGAAAGGGGAAGGTTGACCTCAGGGTGTGTCTGAGTTGCATGGTTAGACAGACTTGCCTCCTGAATAAGAGGGTAAGCGTGGAGGAACTTGACGCCCTGCTCCAGGCGAGCTGGGTCGATAAGTTGTGTCGCCAGTTTGCCGGTGTACATCAGATTGAGGAGGTAGCTGAAGATGTCGGGCTGAATGTCAGCAGGCTTCAAGCGGACGCAGTCACTGGTCGAGAAGACAACGAAACAAAGATTCAACGTTAAAAAAAAACCTCACAAATTTAGCACAAATATTTATTGTTCATTTTTAAAGAAGCTGTATGCAAGATTAATCATAAATTTTCCCTCTAATGTCACTATACATTAAGAAATCATCTTCATTTCAAATACTTATATCACTGACGACAGTAGTCCGGCCAGGATATTGTCATTTAAAAAGTGAAGTTACAGCCCTCAACTGATATTGATGTTGTCATGTTGTGTTTTGGTCTGATGCGCCACCCTCCACCGATCTACCAATCATGGAGTCAGTAGTGTTGCGGCATTCGGGTTGCCAGCTCTTCTCTAGTTACCACAATGATGTAGGATGTAGAAGAAGAGGTAGCTTAGGTGAGAGTAGACACATCTCCCGGTTCAAAGGGCTGGGCAACAAACTCAAGCTCCTCCAACATTTCTAGCGAGTGATTATAGTTTAAACATTCATATTTTTCTTACAAAAACATTGCTTTGCTTCAGAAGGCCTTTATTAACCTCATGGAGCCGTATGGATTACTTTTATGATGGATAGATGTGCTTTTTGGAGCTTCAAAAACTAGATAGCCATTCAATAATATTCACTATTGGAAGTTAATATTTAGGTCATTCACTTCCATTATAAAGCTTGAAAGAGCCAGGGTATTTTTTATATATTTTCCAGGTGTATTAAATTTTGTAATTTATTGGGGTGAACTACCCCTTTGGGTGAAAAACCCACACTTCTAAAATATTGATCTTAACAGTAATAACATGCACAAATATCCAATACTGATAATTGAGTTTCCTAGAGGCAGAGCCATCCTGCAAATTTTGGGCAGTTGGAATTTGCAGAAAATCATGCAATGCATAAAAGGACACAGTCATGTTTTTAGCTTCATACAATGATTCTAACCAGTCAGAGGATATTGAACAGGTTTAATATTTTGGGCTGATTTTAGAACACATTGTTTTCATTTGTCATGCGTCTCCAATCAATTAAGCATATGCTTTTTACTGCACGAGTTTGTAGTGTTCGGGACAGCTTGAAAGTCTGGTCCAGTTGCGCTATACGTCGGAGCGCTGACCACGAGGCCACTGGCTCCGACATGATACAGTTTTACACTGTATCCATTTACAAACTCAGGAAGTGTATGATGCCTAGTGTTTTAAAAAGTGTTCTGATTTGAAAATTTGTGTAGTGTATTCCAGCCTTTAGCTTATCTCAAAATGATTATCAATTTTCAAACAGCGAATTATTATGTTGTGATGCCTAAATTCATTGTAGCATTGGAAATGATTGATTTTAGTAGTTAGTGTTTTATTTTTAATTTATTCAAACAACGTAGTATAGAATTGTAATGTTGGTAATTTATTGATTATAACATGAGAATAATTATCACCATACCATATCAACACATCCCTAGCTTAGGCACAAATTGGACTTTAAAAATAACATGCAAAGCTTTTACCTGTCCTGGTGTATAAAGAGCATTCTGAAGTAGTTCGAGAATGCGGCCAGTACGGCCTTGTGTGCTTTGAAAAAAACATCGCCGATGGCGACCGTGCAGTCACACAGGAAGCCAAACTCCCTCTGTGCGTTGAGCTGCTGAAGAAGGATAAGACCATGATTGGCCAACTCCATACTTCCACCTACACAGAAAGGGCCAGAGATGACAGTCAACTTCCTGTCTACTACAGACCACAATGCACCAAAAAAAGACTGAGTGAAAGAAGGTTGTTAAGTTGTCTGTTGACATGGACTTAATCAGCAGTGAACAGCTCTAATTATGAATTCAACACTGTTGGATTAACAAAAAGCTCAACTCTAAGGAACATAGGAATACAGGAATATATGAATACAGTAATATTGCTCATTCTTATGGTTAAGGATTAGAACAAACTTTAACCCTTACAAAGGGTTAGCCATTTAAAAACAGCTGAATGCGTGGTTATCATATTGACCCGCTGTTTGAGATATATCTTGAAAAATGTTCAGACCTCGAATTATAAGTTTCGAATTTATCAGTTTAAATGCATTCTTCATATAGAATAAAATGATAGGAAAGGTTTTAATTCTAGGGTAAGAGAAAAACAATAGAACACTTTATTATCTGAATATTCTCATATCATAAGAAAAATTCCTTAGAAAAGATATTTAAGACAACCAACTGGTTATTCAGCTTGCAAAGACACTCAGACTTGTAACCCTGAAAACACAGTCCCAACAGAGCGGTCAGATACAGCCAAGGGCCAAATATCTCAGGAAACCTTTGAACCCTGATCCCTGAGGTTCAACTACCAGAACCAGCTCAACAGCTTCTGTGCCTTGAGTGTCCATTAGCCTAAAGGTCGATCACAGGCTTTGGCTTTGTGTGTCACATGACTGACTCTTCAGGCAGCATTCCTGAGGCTACTTACTTACACACAACCCCTCTTGGGTGGAGAAAGGACGCACCCGTAGAGTCTACAGACTCACTGTCAGTGGTCTTTGAAAGCATGGGTTGTAACGTCAATAGCTGTGTGTGTGTGTGTGTTCTCTTCTTCAATCATACAATCCCTTCAGTAATTTGGACTATACTGAGACCGACTGGCCTGGATGAAGTTTGTTTAATTGCTGCTGCTTCACATCCAAGCAGTTTGTTTATCTTTTGTTTTGTTCATTATCATTTTTTTTCTATCTTCAACACATACACATATTTCATTATTTCATAAAATGATTCAATCCACATTATATTTTATGTTATAGTTATTGGTGTGATATTGGTGGCATGCTCTAAAAAATGTTCGGTTGCTTTGTAAAGAACTTTGAACACTGTCTGAAAGTGGTTGATTTGGTTAATAGCTTTTTCATAGCAGGTACTAAATTTTTTTTTTTTAAATTACAACATTTGAAATTGAAGCAAAAAATGGTACTTTAAAAATTGGACTAAAAAGGTATGAGGTATTTAACTGCTTTAATGAGAGAAAAAAATACAATTCCATGTAGCATTGCAAATTAAATTGAGTCAAATTAAAAACAAAGGAAGAAAATATAATAGTGGCCTACTTATTTAAATATGCTGATTATATATTTATATATAAAGCAACTGTTAAAAAGTATGTTCTATATAATATGAATAAACTACTCATCTCACATTCTGTTTTTCGGCTAGTAACAGTGAATAAGGCATATTTGGACGCAGAATGAATGTCATTCGTGGAGCTTCATGGGAGCTGGCAGGCACTAAAAAGATGTTTTGGCAGGCGATTCTCTGTTTGGTGGAGATTCTCTGCAGAATCATGGGTAATGTATTTTTCCCTCCAGAAATTTTACAGTTGAAGTGGATTATAAATTGAAATAATGCACACTAATGGCTTCATCAAAAGCATATATCACTGACTGCAATCTTGTAGCTCACCATATTTGTCTATCTGTAAAGGTTTATAAGTTATTGTTAAAAATCAATTCCCATATAGAGAAAATAATGGAATTTTTACTTTGTGAAACCGACAGTTGCACTTTACTGCTCACTGCATTTGGTCATGTGATGTCAATATGGCAGCACCTAATGAGGAAGTAGAATAAACTGCTCTTTTTAGAATACTAATGTCGAATGGGTGTACATACTTTCTAATATTTCATAAAAGCCTGTTCAGTTCTTTTTGGTCTACTTTTAATTCGCAAAACTTATTGAGTGGACCTTTAACTTAATTTTTTTTCTCAAGTCACCAAGCTTCCAGCAATCATCAAAATTGTACGGAATATAACTGTTACAAACAATGAAAAGACAGATTTTATGCAAGAACACTTATAAACCGTTTACAGGTGTTTCCTGGTACCGAAACATATTTCAAACGAGCATTGCAGTTCCTCATAACTCCAGCTCCAAACCAATCGCTACAGCTTCAGCTTGCTCTCATTGTGGTTTGTAAACTAGCCCCTCCCACTACGGAGACACGTGGAACGGACAAATCTCCCGCAGAGACCGACCACTTCCGCAATCTGCTTTTCTTCGCAAATAGAAAATAAACCGTCAAAAACTGAAAAGTGATGACTGATACGATCACGCGCAGACGCTCGCTGCTCAACCAGCACATCATCCAACAACCTAATCTCGAAAATAGCTTAAAATCACAACAATAACAACAATATAAATCCAGATCGGAGCTAAGCGAGCATCAGAGACGAGAAGCAAAAATAAACGGAGCTTCGTGAAACGGACACACACATACACACACGGCGGGGGGAAGGGGTGGTCACCGAGTAAATAAACTAAACTAAAAAACAAACAAATACAGAAACGAACAGTTAACGATAAAGGTTGACTGGTGTAAACACGCACGTACCTTTCCTCCGCTGGAGCGTGTGGAGTTCGGCGAGTCGATGTCTGGTACCGGGGGACTTGTCCGTTGGGCTCGCAGCTGCTCTGTTCCTCTCAAACGCAGCATTGGCGGCGATGGTCGTCGGTGTTTTCCGGTCGGGTTACGTTACAATCACATGACTGTCTAAAAGGGCTTAAAACAGCGGTTGTAAAACCCACTTCCCTGGGATGCTAAAACAAACCGTCTTTGGCGCTAAGAGCAGCTAAAATGAGTGAACTGGTGAACGATGTGTGTCTTTCGTTCTACTCATGTGTTTACGGTGCGTCGGAGATTAATGTTGAGCTATCATTCAGAGGCGACGATCGTTGGTGAACGTTACACATAAACGGATTTTAGTGGAGTTGGATAGCCGTAGGTCACGCTACCCACCCCCACATGAAGATAACGTATCGAGACAGATACATGCAGCAGGGCTATTTGCATTTCAGTTGACAGACTGAGCACTTTTACAGCCATGAGAAACGCTCGTATTATTCGAAGAACGACGATTTCACACCCACAGGCTACACTCAACTTAATGAGCCTTATATTTGTTTTTTTAAATTTCGAACAAATGAATATGGAAAAAAAAAATATCCATAGTCTATTTAATTATTTATTCATAATTGTGTGTAATGTTATATATAACTCCTTACATATACACACACATATGTGTGTGAGTGTGTAAAATAAGTATAGTCCCTTTTAACCGTAAGTTATTTAAAATATGGCTGAAAAGTGTATTTAAAAATCGTTTCGAGAAGACCATTTATTATTTATTTATTTATTTTTTAAATTTTTTTCAGGTTTAGTCCTCCATTGGTTTACATCTTTTTTTGCAACAAGTGAAGAGTTCCGATGCAAAAGCCTCTAAATGCCATTTGAAATTTTCTTCTTTAATGATGATTTTTATCAAGCTTCTATATTTAAGTTCAGTAATTTCACTTAAATGACAATTAATATGTAATCGTCATTGCCATTTAAGTGAAATTATTGAACTTAAATATACAAGCTTGATAAAAATGATCATTTTAGAAGAAAATTTCAAATGGCACTTAGAGGCTTTTGCATCTGAACTCTTCAAGTGTTATTCATTTTATATATATATATATATATATATATATATATATATATATATATATATATATATATATATATAAATGGTAAGAGTCCTATTCATTGTCTTGGTCAAACGTCTTTAAAATATACTTGTTTGAAAATCTTACCATAATACCAGAATAAAAAAGCTGATTTATTTTCCTTATGATACCATAAAGATGATCTCATTATGTTCTCACTAATTAATTAATTTTAATTTTAATTTAATTATTTGGACCATCCTGAGGTTCTTTATATGTTAAATATAATGCCTTTAAATGCATTTAGCCTTTAAATAGCTACATTTTGTTGTAAGACGAATTAATTTAATTCCACAATATCGCTACCTTGAGAAAATCCCTAGTTCCATTCTGAACAGTGCAAGAGGTGAAAAGATTTACATATTTCCTTGCCAGAGTTTCTGAGCTTTCACGATGCTGAGGGGAACAGGATGTGAGCTCGCTTGACCAGGCCTGCTAAAGATGTCAGGAAATGAATAACACTGATGAACAAATGCATGCAAGAGTTATGAGAAAATTATGTTAAGAAAATATAAAAGAGCAGTCTACAGCCTGGAAGTTCACGATGACAGCAAAATGAGAATGCCAACTTTAAGTTGTGGGTTTACGAAAAAAAGAACAAGGAAAGGGAAGTTGAGGGGTGGTGTCTCAATACAGAGAAAAAAGCTGTCTGTTATGGCCATGTGGTCTGGTGGGGCGATAACGGCATCTGGGGCAATGGTTTCTGTTTCCAATTTCTGAAAATCACATTAGCATCCTAAAATATTGTTTAGAATTGTCTTGTCTGTAGACGCAATAATAAAATGTAACTGTTTAGTAAGTTATTATAGTACCAATATGATATCAAGCAAGCAACATGTTCATGCATGTGTGTACCTAAGACCTGAGACCTGATTTATCTTCTTTTTTTTTTAATCAATGACCGTTAATAAGTAACAACCCACTATCCATATTTCAGGTCTCTTTCATGAAAAGGATATCCTGAGACTACTAACCTGCTGAAAGTGTTTAAACCAGACTATGCTGGTCTTTTCTGGACAAGCTATTGTTTATCTCTGTGCCCGGCTGGTCACCCAGCTTGATCAGCTGAAAAGTGCCCCAAAGCCCAAACCCTCTGAAACCAGCCAACACAGCAGGCTGAGAAGCCAGCTAAACCACCTGGTTAAAATGTTTTCCATTTGAAACCACCTGGTTAAATTGAATTATAATTAAATAAATAAAAATCACAATGTACTTTGTGAATGAATCTGAATATTGTCATGTCTGATTTGTTCGTGTGACCCAGATGGCTTACACAGACCGGCCACTAGAGGACAGTAGTGTCAATGATCACGACGAGAGATTTTTTTTTTTTTACAGTATTTTTTACAGTCTATGCGAGAGACTGAAAGCTCAAATTGGCTTATAATTCATCGTAAAAAATACCTTGTTCATTAGTGTGATTATATATTGCCGCGATATGCGAGTGAATGACACAGAGTGTATTAAATTATCTTATACCTTTACATTACATTGTTAATTGGTCACCATCGTTCTTAAATAAAGTTTGTTGAAAATATCTTGTCTTTCCTGTTTGCATTGCAAAGATGGAGGCAGAGGGAACGTGCCCCCGCTGTCACTCTCTGCTAAATTTGAGGGGTATGTCTTTTTAAACATAGTTTAGCTTCCATGCTCACTGTTGACGTCATTTAAATGATTAGGCTGCGGCAAGAAATTCATCGTGTTGTTCAATTGCAATGAATGCATGTTTAGCCAAATAGGCAGCCTGTCATCATTAACGTTAGCCCCTTTCACACGTTACTGTCTTTTACAGTTTACAGATCATTTTTGAAAATGACATTTTCAAAAATACCAGTTAATCAGTTCTGGCAATTTTACAGTATAGGGAGTTGTAACCTGTAAATTACCGACATGATGATGTGTATGAAGAAGAAAGAAAAAAGAGATTATCGGTATTAGAAGCTAACGTAATACTGTGTATTATAGTAACACAGCAGTACTGTATAAGTAACTATTGTGCGTCTCGTGTTTTTAAGAGCAAAAACAGTGTCTGATCATCCACTTTTACGCCTGCCAGAAGTAAAACATAATGGTCATGGGACAGAAACTGTGGATGAAGAAAACGTCGCAGATATGCCTGTATGCGACTAACCAGCTTTTTAGACACTTTGTGACAGTGACAACCAGTACCGCCTTTTATCACATAATATACTTTAGGTTACTTCTTTTTAGATGTAGCCTTTCTTATTCCTCAAATTGCTAGTGAAAGTTATGTCTCTTTGCGTTACAGCTTGGTTTTTCTTTTCATAACAAATGTATATTTTTGTCTGAATCATAGAATTATCATAAAGTTAAAAATAATAATAATTACACACTAAATTTTTAATTATTTGCTTTTTTTAGGTCCTTTGCCTATCTGACTGTGAGAGATAGACTACCAACCATACTCACAAAAGTGGTAGACTCTTTACATCGTAATAAAGACAATTTCTTCAAAGAGTATGGAAAGGCATGTATGATTTTTCATTTGTTAGGTTCAACATTTTTACAATATTCAATATTTTCTTATGTTATTCATAAAATATGAAATGAGTTTTCTCAGATTTAACTTCTAGATGATGTGTTTGATCAGGAGGGCATCCAGGCAGAGAAGAGAGCCATCTCCTTCCTGTCCAAGCTGAGGAATGAACTGCAGACAGACAAACCTGTGCTGCTTCTGACTGATAATGCTGAGGACACAGAGGCCTGGAATGAATACATGGGTAGACAGCAGGACCTGATGGAGGACGGGCAGCCTGTCAGCTGGTTCAAGTCACCATGGCTTTATATGGAGTGCTACATGTACCGAAGGATCCAAGAGGCTCTGTATATGAAGTAAGACAAATCAGCTTAATACATAATGAATACAATTTGAAATTAAAAAAGATCAGAGATATACTTGAGTGAAATTAGTTCTGTCACAATTTTACTCCAAAATCAAAGCAAGTTTACATTAACTTTTAGTATCTTAATAGTAAATATATATATATATATATATATATATATATATATATATATTGTCTATTTTTTTTAAATCAAAGAATCATTTCAAGTGTCAAGTGTTGTGCTTTAAGTTGTTGTATTTTTGTATATTTTGTTAAATCAAGGGTAATTGATTTAAATGCTCTCCATTGTATTGATACATTTTGAATTGTAAAATTCATTCATTTTGTTTGTTTTACTTTGTTTCCTAAAGTCCCCCGATGGATAACTTTGACGGCTTTAAGGAGGGAAAGATGCAAAGCTTCTTTGAATCTCAACAAGCGATTAAATCTGTCTGTACATACCTTCAGGATCTCATCACCAACATGGAGAACATGACTGAGTTGCAGCTGCGAGAGAATTTTCTCAAGTTACTTCAGGTTAGTATGTCCATGCTCTTAGCTGCAGTATAATTCAATGATCCCTGCCATTAAAAACAAATGTTTATGCGACATGGTTATGTTACTATGACATAAGAACACAACATCAAAAACAAGGAAAATCGATTTTCACTGAGCCGTGACCATTAACTTAATTACTCTCATCTATAATTTAGAACAAAGAATCTTGTTAGCCAAAATTACATCAAGCTTGTGGTGCCAAATAACATGCCTTGGGGTGGCTATTGTTTTCACCATGTGCTCGTCTGCTTTATTGATATTAGACTGTTGGGGATAACGTAATGTCACATAATCTTGTTTATTGTGTATTTTGTAGGTCTCTCTGTGGGGAAACAAGTGTGATCTGTCCATCTCCGCCGGTCAGGACAACTCTCAAAGGTCCAGTCCCATCGATTCTCTGTCTGATCTCCAGCGCTTCATCCTAGTGGATGACTCCAACATGGTTTGGTCAACGCTGATTGCTGCTCAAGGGTCCGGAACCGCAGGGAAGAAGCATGCAAGAGTGGACATTGTTTTAGACAATGCTGGTTTTGAGCTTGTTACCGATCTGGTCCTTGCTGACTTCCTTGTTTCTGCCGGACTAGCCAAGCAAATCCGATTTCATGGCAAGTCCATGCCATGGTTCCTCTCAGACGTCACCAAACAAGACTTTGAGTGGACCATCATGCAGACCATGGCAGCCAATCACAAGTGGATGTCAGCTAGCGGTGTCCAATGGAAGCATTTCATGAAGGATGGCACCTGGTCCTACCACGACCACCCTTTTTGGACCATGCCCCACGAGTTCTGCGACATGGCGCTGGATGCAGCTGATCTCTACGGCAACCTCCAGGGCTCTGACCTGATTCTCTTCAAAGGAGACCTGAACTACAGGAAGCTGACTGGCGACAGGAAGTGGGACCACACGGTTCTGTTCGATCGGGCGTTGAGGGGGTTCCAGCCTGCCCCTCTCTGTAGTCTTAGGACACTGAAGGCTGATGTTCAGGTGGGCTTGCAGCCGGGCCAGGCAGAGAAGCTCAACTCTCAGGATCCACACTGGATGACTAATGGCAAATATGCTGTGGTTCAGTTTTCCAGTCCACAGAGAGAACGGTAGAGGTGTCTTTAAAAATAAGAGAGTCCTCACTGATGAGGGAATTATCAGGAAGCAAGTGATGATGTGATAAAATGCACTAATTAAAGATGCTGTTTCAATTACCAACACGCCAAACAAATGTGTTATGATGGTTTAGCTTTGCTTGTATTTTTTTTTTATCCAACACTTTTTTTTGCTTGGAAGCAAATTATTTAATGAACCGTAACGCTTCTGCATATCAAACACTGAATGTAATATGAAACTAAATGATGTACTTGTTGATAGAACAATGAAGGTTTGAAGAGAAACCTGGCTATCTTTTGCTCATAGTTTACAGTATATGGTTTTCTGTTTGTACTGCTGATGTGTATTGTCTAAAAGTACAGTTACAGTTATTAAAGACATTTAGACTTATACATCCATAAAACTACACAGATGTCTTGTTTGGTTGCTGTTAAATGTTATTGTGAGAACCTTTAGTGAGAAATGTTTATGTGTTTTAAAGTATATCAAAGAGGGGGTTTGTAGCCTAATAGTTTGTGGGCTTTGTATTGATTACATAATTGAAAAAGAAAACATTAAAGAAATACTGTTTTAATAAAACAATTCTAGTAAATTAATGGCAAAACTGAATGTATGATGACACAAATTTAAAGGGGAATTTCATGAAATGCAGATGCGCAAACAAATCCAAGGTTTTTGTTTTAGCCAAGCACTAAATCACAATTATTTGCTAATGTCAATACATGTTAACACATTCTGTTTTCTGTCTGATGAAAATATTGGCCATACACCACAGTGTTTTTGTTTTTTCATACTGCTCTTTAAAAACTGGTTTACTGTTATGGGCTGTGTGGAGAAGTGCACCAAGATTGTTTCTTTTTAAGCTTATTTATGAGCAAATTGGAAACAGTTGCTAGTCAGGATGCTTATGTACACACATTTGTTAAAATGGTTATTCTGTGTTTTGAATGCAATTGAACAAAGTTTGCAAATTACATTTTTCTTTAACTCTTACAATGTAATCGTATTTAACAATTCGTTCCAGAGATACAGATATGAAATTACGCTGGCAGAAATGGTCATGATGACCCATTCTGCTATTTGATCGGTCTTGTTTTTTTAGTTTTTTTTTTTAAGTTGTGTGTGGATGCTTCCTGGGTTTTCCAATGAGCCTTGCCTCTACAGAGCAGTAAAGAACCCTAAAAGTAGTGATGTTACGTAATAAGCACATGAACGCTATCTTTTTGTGTTTAGGGGTCAGCTGAGGACTGCATGTATGCGTTTTTTTTTTTTTTTTCCTGGAAATCAAGGCCATGGTTTGATCTTTGAACTGTTCTAGTTCTCTTCTGGCAAGAGTTAAGCTCAGATTTAGACCCTAAAGTTTTCATTGTAAGATCTATTGTTGTTTATGTAGTGTTTTTAAGCTGTAAGAAATAAATATAGACAAATAAAAATCAGCTAATGTTTTAATTAGTTGCAGTATGTTTGAGGACAGAGCTGAATATTTTAATATTTTATTCCTGTGATTTTATTCCTGTTATCACCATGAATGTTGAAAACAGTTGTGCAAAATATTTTTGTGGAAACAGTTATAGATTTTTTTCAGAATTCTTTGATTAATAGGAAGTTCAAAAGAACAACGTATTTGAAATATATATATATATATATATATATACACACACACACACACACACACACACACACACACACACACACACACACACACACACTCACTCACCTAAAGGATTATTAGGAACACCATACTAATACTGTGTTTAACCCCCCTTTGCCTTCAGAACTGCCTTAAAAGAGTGGTTCACTTTTAAAAAAAAACTTTTGCTGATAATTTACTCACCCCCATGTCATCCAAGATGTCCATGTCTTTCTTTCTTCAGTCAAAAAGAAGGTTTTTGATGAAAACATTCCAGGATTTTTCCTCCATATAATGCACTTTACTGGTAACCAAACGGTTCAAGACAGTTTCAGTGCAAACTGCAAACCTTTTAAAGAGCTTTAAAAGATTCCAGGTGATGAATAAAGGTCTTATCAAGCGAAACAATTGCTCATTTAAAAACAACAACAACAACAAAGTTCAAGTTTTGACTCTCCTGATCGAATTCATCAAAATGAACAAATCTTTTTCCGAGTCAATTTGTTAATTTCGTTCGTTGAATGAACCAAATGACATGAAAAAAGATTCATTCATTTTGATGAACGAGTTCGAACAGGAGAGTCACGAACGCGCAACACAGTACAGAACAAGGTGAGCATTTGAGCTTATGAAAACTGTAGCCTCTTTTTCCTATTTGTAGTGGAGATGAGTGGTACCTGGTGGGGTCTTCTGCTGTTGTAGTACATCCGCCTCAAGGTTGTGCATGTTGTTGCTTCACAAATGCTTTGCTGCATACCTCGGTTGTAACGAGTGGTTATTTCAGTCAAAGTTGCTCTTCTATCAGCTTGAATCAGTCGGCCCATTCTCCTCTGACCTCTAGCATCAACAAGGCATTTCCACCCACAGGACTGCAGCATACTGGAGGTTTTTAACTTTTCACACCATTCTTTGTAAACCCCAGAAATGGTTGTGCGTGAAAATCCCAGTAACTGAGCAGATTGTGAAATACACAGACTGGCCCATCTGGCACCAACAACCATGCCACGCTCAAAATTGCTTAAATCACCTTTCTTTCCCATTCTGACATTCAGTCCTGGAGTTCAGGAGATTGCCCTGACCAGGAACACACCCCTAAATGCATTGAAGCAACTACCATGTGATTGGTTGATTAGATAATTGCATTAATGAGAATTTGAACTGGTGTTCCTAATAATCCTTTAGGTGAGTATATATATACATATACATATACATGTATATGCAATGCATTCTTACTGAATAAATGTAAATACTTTTAAAAATATATATTTTGACCCTAAACATTAAACCCGTAGTGTAGATACTAATGTTTTACCATTTAAACAGAATTAGAAACTCAATTAGCCACGGCCTCCCATACAAAATTGAATGATGGGCAAAAAAGCTGGAACTGATTATCATCAAATAGACTTGTTTGTCACTCATGAACCTCTTGAAAAAATCATTCAACAAAATTATTTTTGCATAATTTTCCATGTCTGTAGCATGTAAAGTGCAAATCCAAAGGTTCTGGCAAGGGAATCAGGTGGTGACCTCCTATCTCTTGTTTACCTGGTTGCCATGACCTGCTCTGACGAGTGACCGTCAGTATCGACCTGTCTTTAATTTGTTTGCCTCTTCTTTTTTTAGCCAAAGCGACAGACAGTGAAAATAAGAAGGGCACAGGAAATCAGTGATATTGTAGTGTGGGGATGCATCAACGCTTCTTGTGATGGGGCTAAACTTATAAATCAGAGGGCTGATTTGAATTTTGGTAAGGACTTTGTAAAGGATTCAACCATTTTTTTTTTGTTTTTCATTTTCAAAATAGATTATATTCCATGTGCTCTGTTGATCTAGTGGTTTATAATCAAGCATATCGTTTGCATATCTATTGGTTTCAGTTGAGTTTCCTGTCCTCTTGGTTTCCTGTTTAATAGAAAGGCACTTCATCTCAGACTAGACACCTTTCAGTTGTAGTGTTGCTCTTTGTGTTTTATCCTTCCTTCAGTGTAATATTTTAAGCTAGAAAAAGGAAAATGAAGGAAGGAAAAGGTATTTTAAGAAAAAAAAATGAAAAGGAAAAGGGAAAGCAGCCTCACATATTTTAGAAAAAACATCACATTTTGACTCTCAGCCCAAAAAAGACTGGAGGAGTAGGCAGAGGAGTGGGGCGGAAGCAAAGCAGAACAAGGGAGAGAGATTTTGAGAAAGACAGTGGGAGGTGGAAAAAAAGACCGAGCTTAAAAAGACAAACAGTCTTTTGGTGGTTGCTTATGAACAGACTGTACCCTAAGGTTGCGTGTGTGTTTCCATGGTGATGTCTGGAGGGCAGACCAGCGGAGAGGCTGCTGGTACCAGGCAGCGACACAGGACCAACCTGAACCCGGAGAGAGAAGACCTGGAGGGACTTTCCTCACCGCCCACTGCCCACAAACTCTCGCCTATGTACCCCAAGGAGGAGCACAGCGCAGAGGGCATCAGCTCCTCTGTCAATTACCTTGATGGAGCTTATGAGTACCCAGACCCCACACAGACCTATGGCACCACGTCACCCGCAGAGCCTCTCTCTGTCGGATACTTCCTGGCTCCTACGGACCACCACGCACCCCCTGTCGAAGAACATATGCAGACGTTCAGCGGAGAATCCAGCAGCCCTCTCATGTTTGCACCCACCAGCCCTCAGCTGTCCCCGTACCTGAGCCATCATGGAGGACACCACTCGACCCACCAGGTGTCCTACTACCTGGACACCTCGTCTAGCACAGTCTACAGGTCAGTGCAGCTTGAAATATGAGCCATGGCTGTGTTGATGTTTTGGACGCCATTGTTGGTACAAGTTCTAAATGACCTAAAAAAATAAAGTTGGTATACAAGTTACATGGTCTTAAGATATTTTGTGGAAACTGAAAATCATTTGTTTTCTCTTAAAATCAAGTTTATACGGCCATTTTCATGTTGAAATCAAGGTTATAGTAAATATAACAAGAAAGAGAACTATATAAGATGTTTAAGATCATGAAAAAGACATGAAATATTGTCAGATGTCCAGTTAATCAGATGAGGTTGTTCTGGGGGTCATTTACACCTGATATATGATTCATTGAGGCATAATGTTTGGTCTAGCACTCGAATCCGGCTTGGATACATGCTTACCGAGGTTAATTTTTACAAACAACACCTCACATAAAACCTGGTGAAACAATTCTGGCACATTGTACACTTATTCATTTTGTCAACATGTTTAATATTATGCTTACTAAATAACCATTTAAGTACCATTATTAGCCAAAATTTACCATTTGAACATTTACACTAAAGTATTTTGTTTAAGCCATTACAGATTTTACAATATTTTAAAGGTGAAACAAAATTTTTAGGCGGATGTGTTCCATATATGTTGTAAATAGAGTATTGAATTGAGTAAAGATCTTTTATGTTCCTAATTGTTATGGCTATAGGTTTGTGAGTTGTGTAATATTTAATATTTAATGCTAGTTGGTCTTTGGCATGCGCGATCATTTACACTTTTATTGATACACTTTTTCTCACACGCTTTTTTTTCCCTGCAGGACAATTTTCTTTCTCTTTACAGACATTGTGACTACACTCACAGGTGATGAGATGTTGGTCAGAAAGTATACATGCTGATCTTGTGGTTAGAACAGGATATGATACTTATGTTTGTGCTGTTAATTATTAGTATTTCTTGCTTTTTGGAAAAGAAAGTTACGGTTATACACCACTATCCGACATGGGGACTCACAAAAAGAAGTCACAAAAAGAGTGCACATTTGTAAAGTTTCTGATTCAATTCTGTCTGTTGGCCTTGGGGAAAGTACAATTAGTGAAAACAACCGTGGAATTGGAATTATCACATCCTGTCTGAATGCACAGGGAGCATATTTTTCACTTTCAAATTAACTAAGAAGAAAATAATGAATTAAAAATATCACAGCACATGAGACCATTTTAGTAAAACCTGTTGTTTAAATCTTTTTTTTTTCAGTTTGACAATGCATCTCTGCTTTAGGGTGCTTGGAGACCTCAGTTGGACATTTGGTGATATTGGACATCACCGAAGTCCATTTATGAGGTTATGCAATATATCTACTGGACATTAGAATTAAAGATAAAATAAATATTTACAAACACTGTAACAAGGGGTCAAAAGGAAACGGGGATGGTCTAACTTGTCCGCTGTTTGCAGTCACGTACATGTTCTCCTAGGATTTTACAAACTTGTATCTCAAAACCTTAACAGCGATGTACAAAATAACAGTAGTTTATTGATTATCAATTTCTTTGTTTGTTTATTTTAAATAAATGCCCTTGTTGGATGTTTAATTGTGTACTTTATTTTACATTTATATGCTCACTGAAAGTAATCACTTATTAATTAATAACTTTTTAATTGCACTTGTAATTTAATAATTTATTAGCAAATCTCACAAACAATTTTTTATAATGTTGTGAGGCCTACATTCCCAACGTCTTCAAAATCTATCATTTATCGACCATAAAATGGAAATAATTAACCACTTATCAATATCCGCCAGAAATTTAATATGCCTACTGAATTATTTGTAAGCGTGCCAACTAGTAAGTAAAACACAAAAGTCAGTTTGTCCTCAATGGTGGTTGAAACTTGGCCTGGTTGTTGTCATTATTATCCACTTTATATTGACATCTGACCTCTGTCTGTCTCCAGGTCCAGTGTGGTGTCTTCTCAGCAGGCAGGTGTTGGTCTGTGTGAGGTGTTGTGCAGTGCGACTGACAGGCAGGAGATGTACACCGGATCAAGAGCTGCAGGAGGATTTGATTCAGAGAAGGAGACGCGCTTCTGTGCGGTGTGCAGTGACTATGCTTCCGGCTATCATTATGGAGTCTGGTCCTGTGAGGGATGCAAAGCTTTCTTCAAGAGAAGCATTCAGGGTAACCAGCACAATCCTTGCGGTTCTGAACATCAGCATGACTGTGTTTCGGCTGCAAGTACTCTCACAGCTAAGCTTTGCTGACATTCAGAACACTGACACCAAAGGTGCATTGTGTAATATTTAGGATCTGCAGATAGAAACGCAATACAATATACATAGCTATGTTTTCAGTGATGTATAAAGCCTTTATAATGAACCGTTATGTTTTTATTAGGGCTGGGCAATGATTAATCGCATCCAAAATAAAAGTTTGTGTTTACATAATAAATGTGTGTAGTGTGTATAATTATTTTGTAAATAAAAATTCACACACATGCATGTTATATTTAAGAATATGTGTTATTAATATATAAAATATTAATATTTGTATTTTATATAAATTATGTATAACTATATATACAGCATATATATAATATATGATGTTTTATTAACAAAGTTCGGGAGGAGCACGTTAATAAAATGATAATTAAACACATGTGGAGAACATTCAGGTGATCAAGCCTAATTAGACATGAGTGGAGCACACTCTGTTAATCAACCCAATCAACGAGTTAAGAGGTGTATGCACAACTAACTTACCTCAATTCATTGACAGTTTAACAGCATCCCTCCACCACTCCATCTCCTTACTTCTTGTCCTAAATACTCTTACAACAATGGGGGGGGAGGACTCTGGGTTCGGCTAAAAAATCTGAGCTCGGAGCCCTCCCCCCGGAGAGCATGCCAAATACGCACAATCTTTTCTCTTTTTAATTGATGTAAGTGTGAACTTGTGAAATTACATATATTATGTAAACAAAAACTTTTATTTTGGATACAATTAATCACGATTAATCGTTGCCCAGCCCTAGTTTTTATAACCAGAAT
This sequence comes from Pimephales promelas, assembly GCF_016745375.1. The sequence goes on along the minus strand of NW_024121432.1, from coordinate 19,888,454 downwards.
TAATCATTTCTATCTACATACACAGTGGGTCCCCTTACATTGAAATGTTTCTACAGTAGCTAAAAGGACAAAGTACAAATAGTGCGTGTTTCGTAACTCTGTTGTTCTTCGTGCAAAGAAGCTAGCTAAAGTCAGTGAATAAAACACTAACACAATGAACAAGTAACAATAATATTTGCAATAACATTGTTTTACTGAATAATGAAGTGAACATCATTTCTTAATTTATTTTGGGATATTTTGATTAAAATCATCATGAAATCAAAACTGACAATTCTTATTTTTATGGAATATTGAATAATTTATGTGATATTTGACTCGGATAGACTATCGCGAATTCTGTTTCATGCAAACTTTAAAGGTTATGAGGGCATATGAGTTAAAAAATAATTATGAGCATGGGCAAATCATTTATAATAAATTGTGCAACATTCCATTAAAAAACAAGAATTGGCCAGTTTAACTTCATTGTGACTTTCAAGATTTCCATTACACGAGAGTAGATGTTAAACTTCATGCTGATTTGTACTCGGCTTTCGCCAAGATAAGCACAAACTAAGACGTAGCTTTACAGTAAACTATGCATCTCATAGTCGAGCCCCACTGTCGTCGTTAAAGCAGGTTCGTTGGGAACGGTTCAGTATGGCATACTACCTACCGCAAAACACATTATCTGCCCAAACATCACCCGTCATTCACGCAATACACACAAGAACGTAATGACTGTAGCTACTATGCAACCTAAACAAATAAACCAACAGACTCTTTACGTTTTTCAAGAATTCTATGAAACCATAGCGTGACGTCCTGTACACAGCCAGCTAGAATCTTTCCGTCTCAGCCACAGCCAGTTGCTGCTTCTTTTTGCTGCTTTAGATAAGTTCTTTACTGTGCGATGCAACTCTTGTCCACTGAATTCGATGTCTCTGAGGAATTGAGTTGTAGAGTGTGCCACAAATCCTCGACAACCCACTTCCACTGGATGAACCAATATGTATTGTGTATTGCGCTATACAAATGAATTTGAATTGAATAAACCTGGACTCTTCATCCTTGCTGTTCTGCTTCAGTGGCCAGATGAGAATAACGCAGTTTTTCTTCCTCTCATATGCCTCATCTACCGCATCCTTCCATGGCACCGTTAACTATATCAGTTGAACAATGATTGCTGATCCAGACTACAAAACAATATCTGGTCGTGGGTTAGTGTTGGCAATCTCAGGTGGAAAAATAAGCCGTTGATCAAGATCAGCCAGCAATTTCCAGTCCCTAGCAGCTTCCAGGTGTCCTGGGCGAGAATTGGTTTTAACAACTTTTCTTGGTGGTTGCTCGCCTGGGCGGAGAAATATTGTCTTCTGTGTGTAATGTTTTGCCAGAACAGGCAGCAACTTATTGGTCATACTACGTTTGCCTTCCAATGCTAAAGCCAAACATCGCAGTGCTTGGTCATGCCGCCAAGTAAACCGACCTTGGCTAAGAGCCACCTTACATCCTGTAAAAATGTGCCTTAATGTGGCAGGTGATGAACACAAAGGACAAGATCATATGTTGACCTGATAAGGAAACTGACCCTACCCTCTTCCATTGACCAAAGGTCTTGCCAGCCCATCTTGCGTTGTTCCATACTCTCCCATCTCATCCACTCTCTCGCTGCTTGGATTGGGAAATGGCCTTTATACACCTCATCCTCTCCTCCTGCTTTCGCACCTCGTCGACTACCAGCTTCCCCTTTTGAGCTGGGCCTGCCTTGTGCCATTTAGGAGGAGGTAAACTGAGCCCAAACCCCCCTCTTCCATGCTGTACCTGTCCCACAATATCCCCAATTTGAAGGGCAGCCTTTGATTCCTCTACAGATTTATTTGCTGACCACTTTTTACCAGTTTTTAACACAGGGGCTGCCTCCCTTACACATTTGTCACGTGACTCTACCAAGGTAATTTCGAGTGTGACCTTGGCACACTTAAACTCCTCGGTTAAAGCAGAGACTGGCAGCTGCAATATTCCTTTACTATAAAGTCCCACTCTGCTGAGGCAGCGTGAAACTCCCAACCATTTCCTGATGTATGAACTTATTAACGCTTCCAGCTTATCCACTGTTGTAAAAGAAACCTCGTACACAGTCAGTGGCCACAGCAACCTCGGCAGTAGACCAAACTGAAAGCACCAGAGTTTTAAGAAGATACTAGCTCAATAAAAGTTTGAATTTTTTGATTGAATTCTAGTTGGCTATTTAAATACCTGTCAACACTCCCGTTTTTCCCGGGTTTCTCACATTTTTTAGCCCTATCTCCCGGACCCCTCCTGGTTTGTTTTTCTCCTGGGAAACTCCCGTAATTTGCATGACCCAAACTCCTTTATGAATAATCTATGTTGACCAGTTCCAGATCATGCATTATATTCACACAATGCACACACCATATACAATTTCAACCTGTTTGTCATTTCTACCTGGCAAACTTTACTGCAGCGCAGTCGAGGAAAGCTCAACCCGAAAGCAAGCAACCCCCCCGCCGCGATCGGCACGCACCCCGCCTCAAACGCTGCAAGCACAGTGTTTACATTACAGCACACCAAAGCTCTCCTGTCACCACTATGTTGCGGCCAGAGCCCAGATCTCATGCTACCCCAACTACCATGCTACCTAGACTGCGGGGTTACAGAAGTTCTCTCCTTCCTTCAAGAGCTACTGGATAAGGGCAGAACCCCATCCATGCTCAAAGTTTATATAGCAGTCACTGGGGAAGAACGATCTGGTCATTCGCTTCCTTAAAGGATCTAAGAGGCTGAATCCCCCCTCAGTCCCCATGTGGGATCTTTCCACGATTTTGGAAGCCTTGAAAGATGCCCCGTTCGAGCCTATCAACTTGTCGGACATGAAACATCTGTCATTCAAGACAGCGTTACTTATGACTCTTGCTTCAGTGAAGCGCATAGGGGATTTACAAGCGCTCTCAGTAAGCGCGGCGAGTATGGAATTTGGGCCAAATTACTCGAAAGTCATACTCAAACCAAGACAGAGTACGTGCCTAAATCCCCTCAACATATCGTTCAGGGCTTAGGTTATTTGCCTGTCTGTCCTGCCAGTTTACAATGGACGCAAGCATCCTTTGCCCAGTCAGGGCATTAAGAGCTTATTGTCTCACTCGTCTGTTTTTCAGAGAGACTGAGCAGCTCTTCGTTTCGTTCAGCGGACGTGCTAAGGGACTAGCCTCATCGAAACAGAGCCTATCCAGATGGATAGTTGATGCCATAGCACTGGCTTGAAGTCTAAAGCCTTGAAGTGTCCTTTAGGTGTTAGAGCACACTCCGATAAAATTACTCCATGGGCAAAAGTAAGACCCATACTGTTACACAGTTTTCACCCCGACTGTGTGGAACACTGTTAATGTGATTTGCTCGCTTAGGACGCTAACTTATTGGGAATGATGCTTCTAGTCTCTCTCCTCAGACTCTTTGTGAGTCCCTGGTGATTATGCACTATATGAGCCCTGGGCACCTGCCCTTTGGACTTTGGTGTTGGATCGCAGCACGCACAGCGTTTTACACTGTGTTCCCCTAGCGTAAGATATTGTGCAGTACGAGAGAACCTCTCGTAAGAGAATGTACTTGGTTACTAACGTAACCTCGGTTCTCTCTGGGAACGAGTACAGCTTATCTTTGCTGTGCTTGCATCACGCACAGGTTCACTTCGGCGATTAAAAAACAGATCAGCCCATCGAGTTATATTTATAGGCCCAGCTTTGGCGGCAGGTGACGTAGTAGGCGCAAAGTGCCCCCATTGGATCTGACGTCACCAAGGGCCTCTCCCGATAGCCTTGCCTATGTCTGCATGCTGCCGCAATGTGTTTTACTTTAATTCAAAATTAAGGATAATTTTTGCCTTCAATATCTTGTGGAAAAGAGGTTTTCTCCTAGCGTAAGATATTACTCAGTACTCGTTCCCTCTTCTAGAGAGAACCGAGGTTTCTTTAGTAACCGAGTCCGTTTTCTCAGTCACCTAATATGATGTCCAAAAATATATGGGTGCTGGCAAAAAGAAAAATAATAAGATTTCTATTTTCAAGTCAAGCCCTTGTGCTTTCAAATACAATTTTGAATGTGTGAAAGTGTGCAGTAGCCTATGTAATCATCCTTGCATGTTCACTATTATCCCCCTTTTTAAAGGTGACAGAAAAAGGTGAAAATCTCACACGTGGTAAATCTGCTGAGAGGCTGACATGTACAAAGGTAGCTCACAGATGTATCTGCCTACACCTTATTTGCAGTTCTGTAATTTGTTGGAGCAGGTGTAGACCTGGGTGGTTGTGGTGAGATGTAGTTGTAGATGTTTTTAACTTGACCCTGACACACAAGCTCCTGATGAGCTCTTTCCTGGGGCAGGTAACTGCTGCTGATTTAACTGCCATTTTGGTGAGGAAAACTGAGCGAGAAACTGGAGGAAAATGACTGTAAGTGTGTGCTTGGCAAATGGGTTTCAGGACACACTGGGTGAGGGGAATTACAGTGAGAATAAGGGAGTACAGAATGATAGAGAGACATGATGACAAGAGAGAGAAGACAGACAGGACAGGAAAGCAGAGAGAAGAGCAGAAGCAAGACAATAAAACATAATTAATAGACAATAATACATTTTTACATTCTGCGATTTGAATTTGAGTATCCTTTATATAATTGTTTCATATAATTTGAATTTGAGATTTTAAGATTTTTTTTTTTTTACAAAAACCTTAATATCAGCTATTCTATGAGGAATAAACAAACGCTTTACTTTCTTTTTCTTTTTTTTTTTAAGATTTACTTTAAAGATTCCCAGCAAAACAATATGACGTCCTATCTAATATGCTGTTGGTCCTCCGCATGCTGTCAAAACAGCTCAACCCACCAAGGCATGGACTTAAGGTGTCCTGTGGTGTCTGGCACCCAGATGTTATCAGCAGATGTGAGCACCTGCAGGGTGTGAGGAGCCTCCGTGGATCAAACTTGTTGGTCCAGCACATCCAACAGATGCCCGATTGTATTAGGATCTGGGGAATTTGGAGGCCAAGGAAACACCTATAACTATTTTCATCATGTTCCTCAAATCGTCCCTGAAAAATGTGTGCAGTGTGACTGCATTATCCTGCTGAAAGAGGCCAATTCCACCAGGGAACACTATTTACATGAAGGAGTATACCTGGTCTGCAACAATATTTAGGTAGGAGGCACGTGTCAAATTTACGTCTGTTGCGGTCACCATATAGCTCTGCACTACATTGCCCAGAATCCTCTTTGGCACACCTGAAGTCATTCTCCCCAGTATTCGGACCACCAGCACCTATCACCCAGTTCACATTCAGTCTTTGTCAAGTATCCAACAGTAACAGAAACTTTTCAACTGTCTCACAAAGTCTCTGATTCATCCTGTACCCAGCAAGTAACGTACTGTATACTCACCTGAAATATATTAATCTCTGTGTCCATGTTCTGATGTTCCCAGAATCTGTTTCTGAAATCGTGTCCTTGAATTCCTCCTGAGTCCATCGTGTTGGATGTATCTGAAAGAGAAGCGACAAATATCACCGAACTGTGTTTATCTGACATTGGATAAACTGAAGAGGATCTTCTCACCTGGAATCCTTCCTGCACAGTAATCCTCATCGAATTCACCTCTGAACTTTGAAAGAACTCACCTTTTGAACTTGATGCACTTAAATAAAGCTTTGTGTTTACTCACTTACCTCTGTCTCTGAGCCTGTACCCTGACAACGTCCACATGAATGGTCGGACACAGGTTTTCCCAGCAGATCACACTCCCTCCACCAGCTTGTCATCGTCCCACAATGCATCCTGGTGCCATCTCTTCTCCAGTTAAATGGTGCATACACGGCCATCCACGTGAAATAAAAGAAAACGGTACTCGTCAGACCAGGTGACGTTCTTCCACTGGTCTGAAGTCCAGTTCAGACACTCATGTGCTCATTGTAGGGGCATTTGATGGTGGTCAGGGGTCAGGCACTCTGATTGGTCTGAGGCTACACAGTCCCATATGCAGAAGAGTGCGATGCACTGTTTTTTCTGACATATTACCTTGTGGCATAGTTTAGACTATTGGTAAATTGTCATCACTGCTGATCGGAAGCAATTAACAAGCATTGTAGATGACGGTTTAGGAATTTGAAATTGTTAAAGTGATTTTGTTGCGCAGTGGTTTCAGGGAGTGTTTCTAATGGGCATGGTGGTGTGAATTTCTCTCAACAGTTTCCAGGGCATCTTTGCTAGCCACCCAAAATGTCACTAAAATGTGTTTGCTACTATAATTTTTTTCAAATCCAAATTTTGTTTTGAATATTTTGAATTCTCTGTTGTATAATATCCTATTACGAACATGCCTCATAGGATTATGTGCATGGTTTTTGATGTCAGTGTGTGTTTGTGTGTAAGTCTGTGACATTTCTGTCTGTGACACACTCATCTAATTTAAAATTTCATCTGGAGCACTGGAACAGCATGTACCTGCTCTCAGTGTTTAATCAGATCCAAGGCCACTGATGCACTGCACTGCACTGTTTGTCGCTTGTGACGGAACAATATTTACACATCTCTAATACATTTTTTTTTTTTTAAACATCTCAGAAAGCTGATCTTAAAGTAGTAAAACAAAGAAAGATCTGGCAGGCATTTTTCTGTTTAAGCAAGAACTTGAAGGATAAAAGAATGATCAATAACAAGCTCTACTTTGTTCCTCTGCATCTAGGTCACAATGACTATGTTTGTCCAGCAACCAACCAGTGCACTATTGACAGAAACCGCAGGAAGAGCTGCCAAGCATGCAGACTACGCAAGTGTTATGAAGTAGGCATGATGAAAGGAGGTACATAAAATATATTCCTACTTTTTTCTTCCTTTCTCTCTCTTTAAGTCTGACATAAACATGAGCTCCCTCACAATCATGATTTTAAATAGCCTCTGTGTAGGGTTGGGCGTAATGCAGAATTTAAGAATTGATGGGAGACTGGGGATGGTTGTAACATGGGGAGAGTTGTAACACCATCAATTTCACCAATTAGAGATAAGATAGTCATGTGATCACTTTAGTATTTTCCTGCTTCCTACCCGATGATGCATGGTGATTGTCAAGGCTGGAAACAGGCAAATGCAGAATATATAAAAACTGATTTTGAGGTCAGAATGTAAAATTTTTGACCAAGACTATTATTTTGTTTAGCATCTGTACTATCGCAGATAAAACTGTATGACTTATATTAGATTAAATAGTAGTTTCTTAGGCAGTATATGATGCATATTTCCCCTGCTAATTTCAAACTACTATGCTAAAACTGCTTTCTAATCATTGGCTGACAGGGGTAACACTTATTTAAAAAGCGTTACAACCATTCCCTTACATACAAAGAATATAACTATAAGAATTTTCTTGATTTAATGTTTTTACAGAATGACTATAGGGCATGAGAAAGAAAGACTGACAAAGGTGTCTCTGCAATTTAATGACTCAAAGCCAAAGAAGGTTTGGGTGAAATGCCCATTATGCAGTTTCTGGGCCCATCAAGGACTGCACTGGTTGCCAGCATCATTCATCTGTCAGCACTGTGACTCTAATTAATAATACACACATAGACACACACTCACACACACATTGACATGTTATTTTTTGTAAGACTTAAAGATGCACAAAGATGTTCTTTAATCTGGTACATGAAGTAGTGTTTATTAGGTGCTCTATGCAATGTCGGGTGATGTGACTTCTTGTTGACGTTTAAAGTATTTTCAAACATAACGCAGGCTAGATAGACCCTCCCTCCTCCTCATCTCCACTGACCCCCCAAACCCCACCCCCAGGGCCTTCTTGTCAGTTATTGGCTGGAACAGTTTATGTTTTGTGGAGCAGGTTGCCGCAGTTTGCTTTTGTTGCCATTTGTGAAGCCTGGGTTGTCTGCATAGACCGCGTTTTTTTTACAGTGTGTTTAGGTGACAGGCAGCTCGCGGATAGTGCGGATAGAGATGTTTGCTGTATGTGACAAAAAATGTTTGGGCCTAAAAAACGTGTGACATCGCTTAGAGCACCTTTAAATATACGTTAAATTAATTTTACACACGCAGATTTGTTTTTTGTTAGACCTAAAGATGTACATACAAATATGTTATTTAATCATATACATTGTAGTAGCCTAGTGTAATTAGGTGTACCGTTAAGTTTAGTTGACACATTTAAACACACACACACACACACACACTCTAAAAAATGCTGGGTTGTTTTAACCCATCTTTGGGTCCATCTCAGCCATTGGGTTAAATGTTTAAATTACATTTTTAACCTAACATTTTTGTTTGTCCACATTTGACCCAAATTTGGGTTAAAATAACCCAGCATTTCTTAGAGTGACACACAAGCCAAATAGAAATAAAGAAATAAATTGAAATAAATATTTTGAACAATATCATATGTTATAACATCTTTTTTTTACTTCTTTTGTCTATTTGTTAGAACTTACCCCAACATGTGTTACACACAACCTGTGTAATGGCACGTCTCCCATCAACTACCTCATATAATCAGGCTGTGACAAGCTTATTCACATGTAGGCTATTGCAGAGGCTTTCATCTTTCTCTTTTTTCAAATTGTTTGGGTCGCATCTTTTCCATTGCAGGTATTCGTAAAGACCGCGGTGGCCGCGCTATCAGGCGTGAGCGGAGGAAGAGCGATAATGAGGATCGTGATAAGAGCTACAGTGAGCAGTCAAGCCGTGTTGGACTGAGGACACCTCAGGACAAGAGGAAGAAGAGCAGCGCCGAGGTGGTCAGTGCTTTATGCATGCCACCTGACCAGGTGCTGGTGTTGCTTCTGGGTGCAGAGCCACCGGCTGTCTGTTCACGTCAGAAGCACAGCCCCCCGTACACCGAGATCACCATGATGTCCCTGCTCACAAACATGGCTGACAAAGAACTCGTCCACATGATCGCCTGGGCTAAGAAAGTACCAGGTGAAATCTTTCAAAGATCAATTAAAGTTGCTTTAATTGTGAGTGCAGCATCAAAGAAAATGTTTTTAAATGTGAAGGAGGCACTTCTGAGAAAGTGTCCCCGGTGACAGCCTTGACAGTTTTTGTAACCGTGGTAGCAGTTTTCAACAGCACAGGTGGCAGAGATTCAAATGACGAGGTCACAGGCACAAAGATAAAGAGCATGGTGTTATTACAGTGATCTGTGCTGCGGCTCAGTTCGATTGGCCCCCAGCTGAGCTCAGCACACATAAAGACACCTGCTGGGACTTTAAGGGTGACATTATGTTTGATGTTCAGATTTCTTAATTAACCCTCCTCGGAGAAAGTAAACAATTTATCTCATGAGATACAGCAGACAAGACTTTAATGTTGTCATATGTGGGTGACAACGCCAAAATTTCATATTCCAGAATGATTTACTGAAACATTTACATGACAAAGTGGCTGTCCGTGGTAATGAACAACCTGCTTGTTAAAGCGAATGTATAATCCTGTATCTGTGGTGGCAAAATTACTAAATAGGCAGCGCGAGTTATATATTTATAACTTCAAACAATTAGCCACCTAACCAGCTTATAAAATCTTCTTCAAGGCTGTGCTGGTTGCATTTGAGGTAGGCAACAGGTCATGAGATTTCTCAGATTTCGCTTGAGACTAAGCATTAGCCTCGATAATAGTCGTGTCGCCTTCATTGCTTATTTTTATATTTTGAATATATACCTTCTCTGCAAAGCTCTTTGTCTCGATCTGGGTGATATTGCTGAGGTATTGCTCCAAAAAATTCACTGACACGCACGAGTATACCTCTTCCCGTCATGGCAATCTGTCGCACTGGTCGTGTTTGACCATTTGTTTGAAGGGTGTAGGAACAATAACTAGGGGGTGTGGCTTTTGCAAATCGTCAATTATGCCCATTTTACCAATTGTAATATAAGTCTCAGGTGCTTCCAGAATGTGTCTGTGAAGTTTCAGCTCAAAATACCCCGCAGATCATTTACCATGTTGTAAATGGCCATTTTTGAGTGGAAGGAAAAACATGCTGGTTTCGTGCATGTATCTGTAAATGCAAATGATCTGCTGCTCCCCGCCCTAATTTCAAGAAGAGGGCAGAGCCACCAGACGCGAATAGCATGTCAAATTCGTGCCTACCACGTCTGGTTATACGCTTCAACACTTTGAATCCATTCACGCGTTGAGAGCGAAATTGAACACGTAAAAAACAAAAGTTCACAGCGGAATTTTGTGCGCGTCTGAATCGAAACCCGTTGGCGGCTATCTTTTTATGTTGATCGAGCATTCATCGGGAGAGTCACCACTCTGTATTTGTTCTGGAGAGCATTTGTGTCCACCAGACCCTTCGGTGGCTAAACCAGTTTGGCGAGTTTCACCATTTGCTCGCTCCAGGAGCTGCGTCTGAATGACCGATTTCAGCGGTACCTCTGCCTGTCCTGCGTTTAGTTTGATGACCTGTTGTCCCGCATCAGATCACCCTCACTCTCATCCACGTAATCTGTCATTTATTTTTGTTTTGATGATAAATGGAGCCAGCCTCCAAAAGTGATTGACCTGTTCGGTGATTTTTTTCTCTCTCACACAACACTGTCCAGACACAAACTTATGCACTATAGTATTTTGGTTGTCTTTACATTATAATAATATTTCATACAATCTAGATATGAAATAAATAGCATTCAATACAAAATCAATTATCTAATCAACCAATCACATTGCAGTTGCTTCAATGCATTTAGGGGTGTCGCATACTAACTCCAAACTGAATGTCAGTATGCGGCAGTCCTGTGGGCGAAAATACCTTGCTGATGCTAGAGGTCAGAGGAGAATGGCCCGACTGATTCAAGCTGATAGAAGAGCAACTTTGACTGAAATAACCACTCGATACAACCGAGATATGCAGCAAAGCATTTGTGAAGCCACAACATGCACAACCTTGAGTCAGATGGGTTACAACAGCAGAAGACCCCACCGGGTACCACTCATCTCCACTACAAATAGGAAAAAGAGACTTGAGCATTGTTTCTGACCATGTCCATCCCTTTATGGCCACCAAATATGTACCCATCCTATGATGGCTACTACTTCCAGCGGGATAATGCACCATGTCACAAAGCTGGAATCAATTCAAATTGGTTTCTTGAACCTGACAATGAATTCACTGTACTAAAATGGCCCCCACAGTCACTAGATTTCAACCCAAAAGAGCATCTTTGGGATGTGGAGGAACAGGAGCTTCGTGCCCTGGATGTGCATCCCACAAATCTCCATCAACTAAGATACTATCCTATCAATATGGGCCAACATTTCTAAAGAATGCTTTCAGCACCTTGTTGAATCAATGCCACATAGAATTAAGGCAGTTCTGAAGATTCTGGGAAGGGGGAGGGGGGTCAGACACAGGATTAGTATGGTTGTTCCTGATAATCATTTCCGGTGAGTGTATCAGTGTTGTACTCGAGACTCGGACTCGTCTCGGACTCGGTCTTGAGACCATATTTTAATGGTCTTGGTCTTGTCATGGACTCGTGTGCATTTGGACTCGGAATTGACTCGTACTCGAACATTTTTTTTTTTTAGGACTCGGACTTATTCCCGAGTCCACTCGAGTTCAATTAAAAATATTTTTCATGATTATTAATGTATGTTAATAAAATACTTCTTTAAATTGATTGACACGCCCAGTGATTGGTGATTTTCTAGTGCGCAACTGCGCATGACAAATTGTAATAAAATTACTTTTAACACCACCTACTATGTGGCCTTTTTTACCCTAAACTGATCATATTTTTTAAACTCTAAGTAAATTCAGTAAAACAAAAAAAACGGATTTCTCTAAGTAAATAAAAGTAAATTAGGTAATCAACCCTCACTGGTCTCGGTCTCGACTCGGACTCGACCGTCTCTGGTCTCGGACTCGACTCTCTATGGACTCGGTCTTGACTCGGACTCGACTCTCTCTGGTCTCGGTGTCGACTCGGACTCGAGTGAGGTGGTCTCGACTACAACACTGGAGTGTATATTGAAATCAAGTATTATGTGATAAAATATTTGCTTTGTTGTGCATTAGAACCACACCAGGCATTTAGTCATTTTACAAAATAATATATTGAAGCATCCAGATACTTCACTATGTTACAGCAGCAAGCAGCTAGGCTCCTGATTGGTTAACGCGGCGTGAATTGATGCCAAAGTTCAGATTTTTCAACTCAGGCAGTGAATTTGCATGAATTTGCGTCAAACGTGTGAATGCACAAAAAGCACTTAAAATCATTTGCGTGTAACGCGCCAGACGGTCACTTCACGCGAAGTTGACGCGCAAATGTGGCGTTGCGTCTACTGCGCCACACTCTACACCTCATTCGCGGCGCACAAATTTTTATGCGAGTAATCTGTTGACAAAAGATCTGTTGGTTTTTATTATCATTTCTATTGTGGTCATGCTCACATGACATTGCAGTTCTTCATCATCATGAAAGTTTATTATCTGCATGCATTTAAAGCCATATCAGTCTAAATATATGGTTATCTGAGTGCACACATTCGAAGCACGCACACAGAAATCTGTTTGTCAGATTGCGTATCCCGTGAGTATTAAACTAGTTCTCTTTCACATCTTATTCCGCTTAAACTGTCAAATACACACAAGGTTATGTCTAAAACACACAAAGTACACATAAACAGTCAGTTATGTCTGCGAATGTAAACAGCGAGTAAAGAAATTGAATGTTTATATTAGATCTGTGTATTAAAGTGAAAACGGTGTAATATGCAGCATACTGCTGTATATGCTGTTGATATGAATAAAAAAAAGTAAAATAGAAAATCACTCACTGCGCTTGACTGAATAACTTAGTAGCTTTAATAAGAAATGCTCTGGCGAGGAGATAAACATGGCGGACTGTGTTCAGCTCACTCAGGGGAGGAGCTAAGCTAATAGGGCAGAGTCCGTCAGCAGGTATGGGCGGAGCCTAAGCATTTGTGATGTCACAAAAGCTACAACTTGCAAACGGCTTGTTCTGAGCATAGACTGTAAACACAGGTGGTATGATGTGTTGTGTCAGATCATGGTCGAGACGTCAAATTCACTCGGCGCAGCCTGTTATCAGCTGTCAATCAAAGTTAACCGCCCTTATTTGTCATACATTTTATATCTAAATATGATCTAAACTAACGAGTTAGAAAAAAATTCACAGGCACGACTCCAAAATTGTCAGGCACGCGGAACATATTGAAGATTACAATAAAAGTCCATGGGACCAAACTGTAAACATATGAATTTATACTGTGAAAACGGACATTTTAACATGACGTCTATCGATATTTGCTCACTTCTGGGACAGCCCTCTAGCGGATTTGAGATGTATTGCAGTTTTTCGCACTTCCGGGTAGGCTTCATCTTTCAGATTAGAATGTTGCCGCTTGGTTCTGAGACACTGCTTATGATTTATGGGGATTTAAAAAAGTGGATTGGGTGGATTTTTACTATTATAGGGTCGTATAAAATCCCACAGATTTACATTAAGTGAAGGACCTTGACCATATTTAGGGACCAGAATAGCATAGAAACTTTGGGTGAGCCAAGAAATCATTCTAATATGCTAATTTGCTGCTCAGGAAACAATTCCTTTAAAAAAACATCTTACTGATCACAAATTTGTGAAGGACAGTGCATGAAGTATGATTTGACTGTTCTCTCCAGGGTTCCAGGACCTCTCTCTGCATGACCAGGTTCAGTTGTTGGAGAGCTCTTGGCTGGAGGTGTTGATGATCGGCCTCATATGGAGGTCCATTCATTCACCTGGAAAACTCATCTTTGCTCAGGATCTCATCCTCGATAGGTACTGGATGTTCTGCAAAAAAAAAAAAAAAAAAAAAATCATTAAGTATTTCCACTTTTCAACTCATTTAGTTAGGCAAAAGAAAAAAAATATATCTTAAACTTAATCTAATGACTATTTTAGAACCACTTTTATTAATCTATTTGGACATGGAGAAGTGCAATCACACTTTTTGAAGCTTTGAAAACACATTTAGTTGTTTTGATTACTTTTAGCCTCGCTGGACTGTTAAGAGTAATGGCAAAACACCAACACGCCGTGACAGAAACCTGTGGGAACACCTGTTGTACTCCAATGAAACTCGGCTTTATTTTATTCTCAGACAATTTTACATGATACTGATGCTGTGAGTGTGATTGGAGCTTTTTGATATGTCACATTGACCTGATGCATTGCCTCTACTTGTGCCTACTTTTGCCTCAATTTCTTAAAGAACATTGAGCTGCATGTGGTTTTATCCCCGCAGAAAGGATTTGGCCCAGTAGAGGGATGCGCCTAATAAAATGAGATTGAATGATTGTAAAATGAAAACTAGATTGTTAAGAACTATTTTCCCTGATAGCCTTGTGCTCCTCTACAGAAGGCCATGTCACAAGTAGCATGTAATTAAAGAGGACCTGATTGGGAACAAGCCTCTTCAAAGGGCTTTTGAAGAACAGCATCGTCGTTGACTAAGGAAATATGAATCTAATCAAAACTAGCATCCGTAAAAAGTGAAGCAAAGTGAGCTTGGAGGTTTAGCATCCTGGAAGACGAAGGAAGAGTAAAATTCGGAAGAGACTGAAATAGCAAGATAAAATGGTTGAATGGGACAGAGAGAGAGAGAGAGAGAGAGAGAGAGAGAGAGAGAGAGAGAGAAAGCGAGAGAAAGGAGACTGCTAAAATAGGATAAGAACTGATGAAAGACAGAATATCTACAGAGAGTCCATCACAGGTCCAGTCTTTGCTCTCACGCAAGCAGCAAACAGAACGTACAATGCTCACAGAAAGAAAGAAGAAGGCCCATTTTATATTAAGGCACATATCACAGTAATGCAGTACATGGCACAAGCGATCTTCTAACATATATAAAGTGCTGGTCTTCCTCTTTACAGGAATGAAGGAGAATGTGTCGAGGGGATGGCTGAGATTTTCGACATGCTTTTGGCGACTGTGGCTCGATTACGGAGTCTAAAACTCAAGCTGGAGGAATTTGTATGTCTTAAAGCCATCATACTTCTCAATTCTGGTGAGTCTGTGGTAACAAAAAGTCAAACAAATCATAATTATGCAGTTCCCTGGAATACTTGATTCTGATTGGTCAGTCTTCTCCAACACAATCTCTTCCACCTTTTATCAATGTCTAACCAAAAACATAGCATGCGCTATCATGTCATGTTCTAGATAAACAAAAGAGCTGTTTTGAACCAGTGCTATGCTAAACTAGAAGGCAAACTGTTAGCTTGCTAACTGAAGGCTAAAAACAAACAAAGGGTAGTGATTTTAAATGTAATAAATAAATATAGTTTAGAATGTAACTTTTTATGTAATTAAGTCAGCCGGTCATTTCCACAAAATAAACCCCTTCAGGATCCCTTTTTTTGGAATCTCTTAGGCTACTCATTTAACTGTGCACTACCGTATAGAAGTTTATAGGTCAGTAAGATTTCTTAAAAACTGTTGAAAATCTTTTCATGCTCACCAAGTCTTATCAAAAATCCAGTAAAAACTCCAGCCTTCAGTCACATAATCCTTCAGCAATTATTCTAATATGCTGATTTGCTGCTCAACAAACATTTCTCATTTTTATCAATGTAAATTATTATGAAAACAGTTGTGCTGCTTAGGCTACTATTTTAGTAGAAACTGGGATATGTATATATATCATTAGTAGCTTTAAGAAGAAATGCTCTGGCGTGGAGATAAACATGGCGGACTGTGTACAATGTTTATACATATATACACTACCAGTCAAAAGTTTTAGATCAGTAAGATTTTTTTATGTTTTTAAATGAATAAATGCATAAAATAATGTAAAAATAATGCATAAATTAATGTCATATAATGCATATCACATACACAACCCTAAACATGTCCCAGGTGTCAATTCATATGTAACATTTAAGTAGTTATTACTTCACCTTTCTGTCTGGTCAGGTGCATTTTCATTCTGCTCCAGTCCAGTGGAGCCCCTGATGGACAGCTTCATGGTGCAGTGCATGCTGGACAACATCACTGATGCCCTCATATACGGGATCAGCAAATCCGGTGCCTCTCTGCAGCTGCAGTCCCGGCGTCAGGCGCAGCTCCTGCTACTGCTCTCCCACATCAGACACATGAGGTAAACTCAGACAGATAACAAATCAAAAGATTAAAACATATACCATACATTACCAGATCGGGGTCTGTAAGATTTTATTTTTCATCATGTATGCAATTTGATCAAAAATGTCAGAAAAGACTTTTGCAATAATTATTTTTAATTTTAAAACAAATGCTGTTCAGTTGGACTTTCTATTCATCAAGGAATCCTGAAAAAAAAAAAAAACATGGTTTCTACAAAAATTAAACAACACAACTGTTTTCAACATTAATTATACTAATAAATGTGTCAAGCACCAAATCAGCATATTAGAATGATTTATGAAGGATCATGTGACACTGAAGAGTTATGGTTCCTGAAAATTCAGCTTTCCATCTCAGGAATACATTTTAAAATCGATTCAAACAGAAAACAGTTTATTAAAATAATTTTCACAATATTAGTTTTTGTTGTATAAGAGATTTGAAAAGGGTGTTTTACCCAGTTGATGGGAACTTCTTTCCTTTATTAGCTACCATAAGTAAATATATTGTTGCTGACTTATTATTGCTCATATCAGTCAAGCACATGTTATATTCGCAATGTTCTGTTTTTTTGAAAGCAACAAAGGAATGGAGCACTTATATCATATGAAATGTAAGAATCGAGTCCCGCTGTATGATCTTTTGCTGGAGATGCTGGATGCCCAGCGATTCCAATCCCCAGGAGAGGTGCAGCGACTGGGAGCACAGAGTGAGAAAGACCCCCCGTCCACACCACCCACCAGAGGACCTGGAGCCACGCAGCCCAACACTGGCTGTCTCAGCCAAAGTCCAGACCCATGACCTATGTACCATATACAATCCCAACAGCTGCAGAATGTGAAGACTGCCAATCAGGAATAAGAACTGTGATTCAAAACAACGGTGGAGTCTCTCCTTGTGCCTTATCAGAGTACACTTTAGATTTTAATCTAGAAATTAACTCATTTGAAAATTAACTTATTTGTAGAAACACACAGGTTGGCTCCCAAACACTATTCATCCTTGTTCACTTGATTCATGATTTTTTTTTTTTTTTTCCCAAAGCTTATTACAGGGATTTAAGACATTTTCTCAGACTTGTGAAAAAGGGCTTTCTGGCAGTCTTGTAGTACTCGAGACTCGGACTCGGTCTCGAGACCATATTTTAATGGTCTTGGTCTTGTCATGGACTCGTGTCCATTTGGACTCGGAATTGACTCGTACTCGAACATTTTTTTTTAGGACTCGGAATTATTCCCGAGTCCACTCGAGTTCAATTCAAAATATGTTTCATGATTATTAATGTATGTTAATAAAATATTTCTTTAAACTGATTGACACGCCCAGTGATTGGTGATTTTCTAGTGCGCAACTGCGCATGACCAATTGTAATAAAATTACTTTTAACACCACCTACTATGTGGCCTTTTTTACCCTAAACTGATCATATTTTTTAAACTCTAAGTAAATTCAGTAAAAAAAAAAAAAAAAAGGATTTCTCTAAGTAAATAAAAGTAAATTAGGTAGTCAACCCTCACTGGTCTCGGTCTCGACTCGGACTCGACCGCCTCTGGTCTCGGACTCGACTCTCTATGGACTCGGTCTTGACTCGGACTCGACTCTCTCTGGTCTCGGTGTCGACTCGGACTCGAGTGAGGTGGTCTCGACTACAACACTGCTTTCTGGTGCACTGAGAGACTGCTAATTTTTAAAAGATTTCTTTTAATATCTATTGAGTGACAGCTTTAACATCACAAACAATAAATAAAATAAAAAAGGACAACCAAGAGCCTTTGAAGTGCACTAGAAACTAGCATATTTGCAAGTAAAATCTGTTTAATTGCTAAACATTTAGACATTGATTAGTCCACCACTGGATTAGAAAACAGGTGTTGTTATATTGACATTTCACTGTCAAATCTGATCTATCAAGTGGTATATGTTAACTAATTTTTTCATGTTACTAATTATTTACATTATTGCAATAACATTAGCTATATGTATAATTACAATCAGGTCTTAATATAAAAGTAACATGAACATTAATATAAAGTGTGACCAAACTGAAAACACCAGAGGAGAAAAGTTACTCTTAGAACAAAGAAAAACAAGAAAAAAGTAATTTATTCTCGCAATTAGAGAGCTATTTCTCGATACGAATCATTGCTCTTTTTAATGTTAACATTAACTCAAATGGCTCAGTGATCAGTGGCGACATTAGTAGCATCTTTTTTTGTACAAAGACGTTTACTTATTGGTTGGCTGATATCACAAAATCTTAAGTCCTATTTTTGCTCTTTTAAAGTGCTGTAATTGGGCTTTATAGCCACGTTAACATGACATGCAAATGCTAACGAGCTAAATTTCCTCAATGTGAAGGACACTGACTGTCTCGCATTACGACGTAAACTACATCGTCACCTTTTCTCGCAAATCTGTGAATGTGTTTGGTAATAGTCCAGTAGACTTGTACTTTGCATTTATCAGCTATTATATTTGATACTTGAATGTTATGATTGGTACTGTACAAGTTTTGATTTTGAAGCTCAATAATTTGGCTCAATTAATTATAAAGAATAGTTGAAAAATATACTAAATGAAAAGATGTGTCTTTATTGTCAGCATTAGCAAACTGTACATAGATAAATAGGCATAGACATTGTCATCTTAATGAATGTTTTTTGTCATATTGTCATATCACATAAATTAACAGATTGTGAGCTTAGAATTATAAGGTTCTATCTCCACTTTTGGTCAAAATTGAGTTTTTGACATAATCTGATCCATTAGGTGTTTATTAATGCCTGTGTGGTGTTATTTTTGTAAAAAAAAAAAAAAGATTAATAGATAAAGCTATAATAGAAGATTATACTACATAACAGTTTTGCCAGCTGGGATGTAAAAACTTTGATGCTCAATATCTCAGAACTACCCTAAACGGAGATAGAACCTTATAATTCTAATCTCACGAGATGATGGTAATGACTGTTTTACATTTCTGGAGAAAAAAAAAAAAGTTGTGAACATGCCATAAAATAAAAAATACTTTTGAATTGTCATGCAAAATCTTATTTAAATAATATTGAAAATAACTTTTTCTACAGTTTTAAATAATAAAAAAATAAAAATAAAACATTCTTTAGCCTAAGCAAATAATTTTGGCCATTTACTTGGACGGTATAAGTGCAGTACCTTATGCGTATGTCAGTGCTATTTAATACATAATTATATATGATTTTTCCTCTGTTTCCGTGGGACAGAAGAGGTTCACCAGTTTGGCTGTCCAACACTGGTCTACACTGCAATGAGTTCAAGAGTACACAGTTTAGTGAAAAATTAAAATTAGCAGCAGTAACTATACAGGAACAGGAACAATCAGCTTTGGCTAATACTAGTCCATTCTGTGTCCTGCAGAGTAATATGAAACATATGAAGGCATTAGTAAAGTCTCATACAGGTGGTGGGCCGTTGGTGTAGCGGAGCATGGGATGAAAAGAACGGGCGAAATTGTTGGCATGGGCACAGCTGTAATCCTGCTCAGTCATGGGCACCAGACAGGTCAGGCCCACTATGAGCAGCAGTAGGAGCTGCAGTGGCAGAGCCGCCCGGAGCACTCGCAGCAGAAAGGGCTGGCAGTGAGCCACAGCAGCGCCACCTTGTGACCCGGAGGAACCAGAGTGAGATGAAACGCAGCCAGTACCGCTGGGCAACCTACAAAACATCATACCGATAGATCATCATTTATAAGTCCATTCTAATGACACACACGGAAATGTCTAGAGTAACACTCCTTTTATCATGTGATTCGTCATCTTAAGTCAAGCAAAAACATTTTTAGTGCCTGAAAATGTTTTGCTATTTGCATATAATCATAACTTGCTGAAAGATTGCACATATTAAATCTTTGACAGATATCACTTCCCATATTTGTATTATAATCAAAGACACTACCATATTTTGTAATACTTCATAATATATTTCATTAAGAAGTCACAAAAAACATGATATAATGCTTAACCAAATAGTAATTCATGTACACTCAAATATTAAATATATATGAATTGAAGTGTCATGGCATTATTTTTGAATGTAAATTAAAAAAACAAACTTTTGTTAAGCATTACATACATGTTTTGTTTGCTAATGTTGTTAATGAAAGTTACTATTAGGTTTTACACAATATGGCTGCCTTTATGTATTTTTCTCTGATATAAGGCAGAGACGAGCGTGAGAGTATCATAAAAATAAAACTGCAAAAAACAATGAAAGCAATAAAAAAAAAATAAGTACATGGTTTGGAAAATGACTGATACATTTTAATATTTTTTCACATGGCATCAAAAAATGGAGAAAGATGATGGACCCATGAGGATTTTGAACATAGTTTCTTAATGGTTTTTGTGTTCAAAGTACACAAAGTTACATTGTCAGACTCAATATTATGTTCTTGTGGAAAAACACATAAGATTACTAAGAATCCTTGACTTGGAACCAAAACAAATTCATTTCTTAGAACTGAACAGCCCATGTGAACTCCTACCGCAGAGGATCTGACCTCTGGTTCTGATGCTTATGGATCTAGGATCTGGATCTAAAATGAGTTCCAACATCCCTTTTGCATTCTAAAGCCGAGAAACGGGTACCTGTGACGTGGAAGCCTGGCTGAGGATCCTGGTTCTGACACACTACATTTGCCTCGTAGCTGTTGTGCAATGAGCAAAAGGGAGGGAGGGAGGGGTAAAAGAAAGAAAGAATGTTTCAGTCCCAGCAAATAAAGACAAAGCTTGTGGTGACAAGCAGAGACATATAGCCAGGCCATCAGTATAAACACAAACCAGTAACAACAAAACAAAAGGCGGCAGCAAAATAGGTGGCAATGACAAAAAAAAAAAAAATCTTGCAAGGTGCAAGAAAACTGGCTTTCCGCACAGACACCTTCAAACAAATCCACTAAAACTGACTGTGGCTTGATTTGATTCAAAGCACGTCTGAAAGGTAAAGCCAGTGTTTCTTGTATAAATACTTCTAGAGCCACAAATAAAAATCTTCTACAGGGGGATGAGGAAGTGAGCAAATATCCAAGGGGATTTTGTCAATGAGAAATATTTAAGTGGAACTAACATAATAAAAATGCCCCCCGATATAAGCTCAACCGCCTCATTTTAGCAGTCACGGCATGCCCGAAACAAAAGCAAAAAAAGGGAGAGGAGATGCATTACCGATTGTCGTTTAGTAGAAACGCTGACATCTGAAACAGGACTGACCGATCCAGAAGTCTCTGCGTCATCCGTAACAGACCAGAGGGACGCATCCTGTGAGTTGGGTGGAGATCTGAGTTTTAGCTTAGAAATGGAGTCTGATATTATGGTCAATGTCCCTTTTTTATCTGTCAAACTGATGGAAAATCAGCCATTGGGTGTGCATGTAGGCTGACCTGTCTGTTCTCAGAAGTCTGGAGTTGTTTTTCTAGCAGCTCTAGGTCTGTGTCCACAGCCTTCAGGAGTAGTTGCAGACGGTTCCCGATGACGTGCACCCTCTCTTGGGCCTCCAGACACTCGCTGCCATGTGCCTGCACCAGCAGCTGCCCCGAGAGCTCCTGCAGACCGACCACCTTCTGCTCAGTCTCCATCAGCTCCCGCTGGATTTGCTGCACACAAACGTGCATCAATGTAGTTAAGCTTGGCAGACATTTAGACTATGGATGAACTACTATTATTATAATGTAATGCCAAAAAACATACTTTAAAGTACACTAGATGGCCATATTATTTTCAACATACTATCTCATGGGGTGCTCTTTTCTTAAACTGTATTTATTTTGCATTCAGTTTTGGGTAAATACGCAAATTTGTATTCAGTTCATGTCCATCCATACCAAAAAGAAGTGACCTGTTCAGAGGTACCTTTAGCGCCCTGTAATGAGCTCGTATTGTATGGCGATCTAGCCCTGACGCAATTGGGATAATCTCATTCCTCCGGCGGTCAATGTTTTCCAGCCAGAGAAGAAGACCATGACTCAGCTCATGAAACTCCTGTAGAGAAGCAAAAAGTGTGAGTGACAGTATTTGCCCATGTGTGTGTGCTTTTAATGTACACTACCGTTCAAAAGTTACCTAATTTCTTATTATCAATGTTAAAAAAGTTGTGCTCCTTAATATTTTTGTGGAAACCATGATATATTATTTTGAAGGATTTGATTAATAGAAAGTTCAAAGAACAGCATTTATTAGAAAAAAAAAATCTTTTGTAACATTATAAATGTCTTGATCAATTTCGTGCATCCTTGCTGAATGAAAGTATACTTTCTTTCAAAGAAATGATCTTACGGACCTCAAATTTTTGATGGGTAATGTAGCAGGTGCTGTGTCTATGTGTACCTGGCACTGCATCAGAGCATCCTGGAGTGCTTTTCTCCAATCCTTAAGCGATTTTCCCAGTCGATCCCAGCGTGAGTTCATCTCCTTGAGTTTCGCTTTCAGTTCCTGGCTCTCCTGTGAGTCTGACTGGAGGAGTGCAACGCTATTTAAGTTGATGGATAGTACTTTGGACTTATGGGAATCCATGGCCTTCTGTAACTCCTGTTGAAACAAAATAAAGTGTTTGTTTTAGAATGTTGTGTGTTGGTTTTTGAGATTGCATTGTGATATTTAGTGCAAATCTTATTTTGGTTAAGAAGGACTTCAATTGTTTATCTCTGTTGTTAAATTGCTCTGAAATGAAGGTCCACTTACAATCTTTGGAGTGTGTACATGTTTTAGTTTGTGTGCAACTAAAAATAAACTGGTGAAATCAGGATACAACATACACTCTGTATATGGGTCAACGGGATGCTGTGGATTTCCTCTTGTTTATTTCTGTTGTTGACATCCTGCCTGATTTGAAATGTCTGTGTGTCTGCCCATGATATTTATTTAACAGTGTAGATATATGAGCAACCCACATATGGAGCTGTCAGTGACAAATATATGTTACAGTTCGGGCATGACTAACTATTATATTTACAGTAATATAAAAATAGTACATTTGTACTTTCAGGAACAAAGAAGATAGAAACCATACTGTTTCGATGAGATTTTGGGAAACTATTGAAAATACAATGTGGGCCTGCCCTGTGACCAAATCAGCATATCAAAATGATTTCTGAAGGATCATGTGACACTGAAGACCAGAGAAATGATGCTAAAAATTCAGCTTTGCCTTCACAGGAATAAATAACATGTTGAAATATGTAAAAATAGAAACAAGTTTTTAAATTATAAATATTTCACAATATGCTTTTTGGTAACACTTTATTTTGATAGTCCACTTTAGACATTCAACTAACTATAAGTAACTTTGCCGCTACATGTCAACTAACTATCATTAGAGTATTAGTAGACTGTCAGCTTAATATCTGCTAACACTTTATTTTGTTGGTCCCCCAACAGTAGGGTGACCAACTGTCCTGTTTTCATTTAACAATATAACAATTTTCTATCCATACAGAGGAGGCATAACCTACTTTAAATGTATTGAAATTAATAAGGTATCTTTGAGTAAACTTCGAGTATCATTTGAGTTGGCCCATGTGTTTGCTGGGCCGAGTGTCCTGGCTTTTGGTAATCAAAATATGGTCACCCTACCCAACAGACATTCAACTGACTGTAAGTAACTTAGCAACTACAATTAAACTTGTTCTCCTAACCTGAACCCTAACACCTAACCCTAACCTAACAGTCTACTACAGCCTACTAATACTCTAATGACACTTAGTTGACATGTAGTTGAAAAGTTACTTATAGTTAGTAGAACTATCAAAATAAAGTGTAACCTTCTTTTTTAGTGGATTTTTGAACAAATAAATGCAGCCTAGGTAAACAAAAGAGACTTCTTTCAAAAACTTTAAAATAACCTTACCCATCCCAAAAGTTTAAACAGCACAGCAGTGTACAGAAACACCTTTCTACTGCAGAATGTTCATTCTGATTCATTGCCCAATTAGAAGGGCATCTTATTTTTAGCGGCAACGGAGCTGGTAAGTCATGATGCCAATTTGTATGGCATTCACCATGGGTCATCTTGGGATTTCTAAAGGGCTTTTAGAACAGTGAACCACAAACCTTATTTTACTCTAAAATTGAAAACCCATTATTTATTCCAGAGGGAACCCATAGCAAAATAGCCTTTAATGAACACTCTGATTCGACGCATAACAAGGTCATGTGATAATAACATTGTTGGCTTTTATGTTGAAATGTTTACCATCCAAATTCTTCTCTGGATTTTAAGACTATAAACAGAATAGCGCTGTAAATCTTGTTTGCGATGATTTTCCAAAGCTTTGGCCAATTATGCAGCCCACCAATAGCATTAGGAAGGAGCACTTACTACTGTAAATCCCTGTGTGACCTTTTCAAATACGCACAAACACATATTCACAAGTACAAATATGTTCTTATAAACAAAGTAGGAAACACAAACCTTGAGTTTTCTAATTCTTTGCTCAATAGTGTGTATATCCGCACTATCTTTCCCTCTCAGCTCAGCTAACTTGGCCTCGGCCTGGCCGAGCCACGCCTCCATGCTGTCCAGGTCAGAGGTCATCTGTTGCCATAGCGCCAGGTCTTCTCTCTGCCTGTGATCTGATTCAGCAGACTGGGCCTGTATCAGCTCCCAGCGCTCAATGACACCTGAAATATGACAATTATAACAATGCCATCACATTTAAACATAAATGTGTACTCTGCAACCTCAGCGTCTCTGTGCTGGACTAACCTGTGCTCTGTGTCTCGGTGTTATCAGGGTTGCTCAGGCCTGAGAGATTGTCCTCTTCCTCCTCCAGCTCGCCCTCAACCCTCTTGACCGCTTTCAGACTGCCACGGCAATCGTCCATTAACCGCATCTGTGCAGAGCAAAGGAACAAATCAAATGTTTATTAACTTTGCCACATACCGTCATTACAGACTAAACGGGCTGAGCAGTACATTGAATCTGTACTTACATAGCCCATGTAAGAGGTGTCGTGGCAACCCATAGTGCCATCTGTCTGCTGGTGACTGTAACGGCTGGTGTCCAGCATATTGTCTAATAATCGAACTGCTTCACCTGCAAGAGTTCATGTATTGATTAGCGTGGGATGTCACATGACCATCTTAAAAAATAAGGATCAATCTGATCACATTGTGAATGCATTAGGAGTTTTATAAGCTTTAAAACATGTTAAGTTTTATTCATGTTATTTGCTGGATATGGAATGAGAATGTTATACAGAGAACTTGCTTGTACTATATTTAAAATATATTTAGTTATAACAGTGAAAAATTAAACAAAATATCAATGTTAATGTTGACTGTTACATGCTGGAATGAACGAGTATATGTAAATCTGATCCATGCATGTACGGTGGCTGGAAGAGCTAAATGCACTGCAACTGAAGAAATGCAATAGATACTGAAGAAATAGCACATGCAAATAGAAAGAAATCATCAGAAAATTAAGAAAACATCATGTTTGACAACACATTTGCTGCGAATACTCACAATGCAAGCAAATACAGAAACATGGCACAGATCACAATGTTTAAAGGGCACCCCAACAAGTGTGAACCTGGCAGGGACATACTTAATGTTCAATGTCGACTTGTCAGAGGTGTTGTCAAGATTTTTTGTTTATTTTAACATCCTGGTCGTATGTGCATTGTGAGTATTTGCAGCACATGAGTTGTCAAACTGATGAAGAAAATTTTAATTTTCTTAATGTGTTGGTGTTTTTTCTTTTGCATGTGTTTTCTTCAGTTGCAGTGAGTTGAGCTCTCTCGGCCACCGTAAACACAACCTAAGATCCGCTTTACACAAGTGACATCACTTTATCATTTTTTTTTAAAGAAATAATTATTTAGCAAGGATGGATTAAATTGATCAAAAGTGACATTAAATACGTTTATAATCTTACAAAAGCTTTCAATTTCAAATAAATGCTGTTCTTCTGAGTTTTCTATTCATCAAAGAATCCTGAAAATGTATAATAATAAAAAAATGTTTATTTAGCACCAAATCAGCATAGAATGATTTCTGAAGGATCATGTGACACTGAAGACAATGACTGCTGAAAATTCAGCTTTGCCATCACAGAAATAAATAAAAAAAATTAAATACATAAAAAGAAAAAAAGTTAATAAGGTAAGTAATTAAAAGTTATTTTTTATGGACTTTTATTCAGATTCATTGCTTTTTCTTTTATTCTGCTCTCAATATATTAAATACAACAGAGGACACAGCCTTATCTGTACAATCTAGTAGATTTAATGAACAATATCCTGTGAATTATTTTCACTGACTACACTTTAAAACTCATTCTGTCATCAAAATCTCAACTACCACTTTTGGTTTATTTTCAAGAAGGTGCTTTAAAACTTTATTTTCTCCCTTTTCTTTAAATCGAATGGCTATTAGCATCCTTTGCCATGAGAATGTTTGACATGCACTTTAAAAAAATACATAAAAATCATGTAATTCATGCATGATATTTAAAGGGACTCTTCAGCATGCAGTGAAGTTTAATTTAGTATTAGCATTAAATGTAGCATGCCACAACATATTGCCTACCAGAGGAGGACCTCAATGTTTTTTCTGTTAATTTTATATAAGCCTCAGGGCTCTCAGGAATCACTACATCTGTGGAAAAAGAGATACACAACAAGACAAACCAACATTTTATAGAGAAGACCAGTTCAGGCCAGGGTGTTGGACACTCAGTTGGAGCATTATCTCATGAACATTCTTCAAGTCAAGCACACTCACTTGTAAGTGCTGCAGTGGCCATAGACAATAACTCCTCATCCTCATCTTTTTGTCTACCCTGCTCTGAAGACATGGTATGGCCCATGGGCTCCAGGTCATAGTCATGGTCCCATTCCAGAGGGATGGAGTCTACGCTGGCAGGGGTGTCCCGGCCAGAGCCGTTTGTGCAAGCAGGAGCAGTGGCAACTGAAGGTGGTCTGCTAGTTGTCTGGCACATGGCATCATCCTCACCCCACTGAAGGTCTGAGAGGTCACCTGGCTCCAATTCACGATCTGAGCCTTCACACTCATCATCGGTTAGCTGTGAACAAGAGGTAGCACGAAAGTCAGAACCACCTTTACTCTGGCAAAAGAAAATTCACTGTATGAATTGAATATACATTGATCCTTATAAAAAGTTATTCAGGCAAGAGCAGTGAGTGATTTTCTCTTTGTCGTTTGATTAACATTAATGACAGCAGGAGGTGTATTAAGCTGCTGTCACTTTTAGACAGAATGCATGGATCTAATACAATGACACTCATGTGGTTTTCACCCCAACTGTTTATGTTCACTTAGCACATAGCCATTTGTGTTTATGCCATATGAATACTCCCCACAATAGGCTTTTTGACATAATTGTGCGTCTATTTGTCCATTTAAATGCAATAAGCCACGAAAGAGAACTGAATCTGGGATCAGATGCGGTCTAAGAGACTGTTTACACTTTGTGCGTTTTCTGAACCAGGTGTAAATGCCCTCCGAAACGCATTTGTGATGAATTTGAATCCGATCGCTCAAACCACTTCAGGAGGTGGTCTGGGCCACATTCAGGATGAAACTGGACAAGTGTAAATGCATCTGGTTGTTGAAACAACATATGTAAATTTTACTTATCCCAAAAATAGAAATAAACGTGTGAGAGCGTGTTATAGGCTATATGTAACGTTATAGCCAGATATGACAGCGCTACTGCAACACGAATCACTGCAGATGAGCAGCTGAACATCTTTTCATCAAGTCAACGAACAAACTATCGCAAATCAAAGTAAAAAAGTCGTAATCATCATTAAAAGTAAAAGTAAGCCTTCAAAAGTAAGCCTTCAAAGCCTTTCAAAGTGAAAGTAAGCCTTTTAACCATCATTAAAAGTAAAAAAACTAAATTATCTTACCAGGGCTGTTTCATATCATCATACCAGGGCAGAATCATTTTGATAAATCAGATAGCTATACGATCTTAGAGAACGCATGAAGTGGCCAGGTGTAAACAGTTGTATTATTGTACTTAACTCTTTTTAACATCATTCAAATCCTGCTCTTTATTTTTTCATTAATGTATGTTTCTTTCTAAAGTGTGTTACACATTCTCCGTTAAAAACAATATAACAAAATGTGTAACGTTAGACTCTTTATTTCGTCACAACTATATATCGTCATACCGCCCAGCACCTATGTTGTATTCATGTGAATATGTCTCACCGGCAGGCGTGTGAGTTTCCTGTAGTAGCGCTCCACCCGACCAAACACCTCCCTACAGTATCTCTGCAGCTCATCCAGCTCTTCCTCTATGACAGCAGCATCCAGAGGCTCACTCTTCTCCATCAGCACCTCCCCCTGCCCAAAAACACTCTCCATCTTTCCCATGTTCAGACTGATCTCCTGCTGGAATGCCTTTGGCACACAAGTGATGACAAATTCAGTTTAAATTCATTTTAAATTAAGTAAATGTTCTACAGATGTAGAGAAGAGTTTTCCAGTTCTAAAATGTATATCATGCATGTCAATGAATAAAAACATGGAGAAAAACTTTTTTTTTGCCTATAGTATTAGGAATGAAAATTTTATATGTAATTAATATTTTAAATGCTAATCGTTCACACGCACATACACATACACACCTTTAGTTGCCTGATCTTGGCCTGAACGTCACACTCTGAGAAATGCTCGATGTTGGTGAGCTGCAAGTCCATCTCGGTCAGCCATACCAGAATACCATCTCGGGCTGTCTCAAACTCCTCTCGCTGACCAATGAAATGCTGCAGGACAGAAGAGGAACAAGTCAATGAATCACACAGCTCCTCAGTGTAGTTTAGGTTCTGCATCAATACTGATTGTTACAGAGGTTCTGAATGTAATTAAAATGTATCAACAAGGCAAGATTTGTTTATTGTAATGTATAAGTATAAAAAAACTGTAAAAACAGTAATTTTATAGAATATAATTATAACTGTTTTCTATTTCAATACATTTTAAAATGTAATTTATTCATGTAATGCAAAGCTGAATTTTCAGAATCATTACTCCACTCTTCAGTGTCACTGATGCTCCACATGAAATCCTTCTATTATTCTTCCTGAATAAACCGTATTGACCCCAAACATAGTGTAAAATAGTTTTAAATAGTGTAAAATCAAATTGATAATACATCACCTTAAGCCTGCGCAAGATGGCTGCTACTCTCCGCTGTAGTATATCCCAACGTCGGTTCCCATCATGCACCATTTGTCGTAGTTGGCAGGACGAGTCTGTGCGGTTTTCACGTGCCAGCCTTCGATACTGTTTATTGATCAGCTCTAGCTGGGTCAGACACTCCTGCACCTGTCTCTGAAATGCCTGTGATATAATAGCAATGTAAGTCAGACCAGCTGGAAGTATCAAACCATTGCAAATAACACCATTACATACGGTGCAAACAAAGTTTGAGATTTACAAACAAATTGGTAAAACTCACTTTAGTTTTAGTTTGAGTTATGTGAAGCATTTTTAAAAGATATAGTTTTAGCACGTTTAGCAAGGTTTATTCATTTGTTTCAGTCAACAATGACAACTTTCAAATTGTAAAAGACTAAAATGTTGAATTGGACTGGATAGTAGTCATTGGATGATAGCAGTGAGACAGTGAACACGTCGTAGGGACCCTGTCAATCACGAGGCCCCCATTCATGGAGCAGATGATCTGAATAAGGGGTGTAAGACATGGGCGATATACAAACTATGCAGAGTGGAGAGGCGTGAGGATTGGAATTGGGACCCCTGTTCTCACTCAGTACCTCAACCCCAGAGACTCTCACTGTGGATCTCATTATACCTCAAACTTCTTGAGCTCCTCTTTAGCGACGGTGTACAGCACTCCAGAGGAGTTGGGCAGAGCTGCTGTCCTCTCGGACACTTTCAGCCATTCTTCAAAACGGGAGTAATCATCCAGAAACTTCTGCCACAACCTCCATGTCTCCTCGATCCTGCAGAAACACATACAGTGGGGTTCAAACGTCTACACTAAAAATGTACCTGGAAATATAACTGTAGAATATAATCCATTTTAAAAAGACAGCTGTTAAACATTTCATCATCTACTAAAGTCAGCTCTGAATTAACCTGCATTCAATGAGCCAGTACACTGTAAAAAAATATTTTCAAGATTTGTTATCACAACATTTTTTCTTTTGTCAAATCAACTTAAATAATTTATTTAGTTGAGATAACATTATTTTGAGTTTCTGATGATTAAATCAATCTCCTTCATTGTATTAACTCACTTTTTCCAGTTCAATCAACTTAAAATTAAGGCAACCAGGTTACTTACTTTTTTAAGTTAAAACCAACAATATTTTTTTTACAGTGTAGGCATGACATGCTCTCATACCTGTTCCTCTGATGGCCTGGTTTAACTATCCTAAACAGCTCACTTTCAATATTCTTACCTTTACAGAATTATTTTTGATTGTACTGTGGTTCACTTTCATCACTATTGGTCAAATATTGCTGCAAGGCTGCATTTATGTGCTCAGAAACACAGTAAAAACATACTATACAGATTGAAACACACTCACTTGAGCCTCCTCTCCATGGCAACAGCACAGATGTTTCTCCAGCGGCGGTCCAGGCCGCGTGTGGCCTGCTGGATGGATTCACAATCAGTCTCTGTGGCACAGGCATCACAGTCGTGCAGCAGCACCTCACACAGGTTCAGCACTGACGCCACACCGGTACTGTGCTTCTCGATGTCACGCTGCAGATCCTGCAGAGTTAGAAGATTTGTACTGAGCTTCTCAAGACATCTGACATCACAATCATATAGGCAGTTTCTGTTTCATTTCAGTTTATTAGGCAGAAGAGCTTGCAGTCATCCATTTCTCCATAAATTATGTTGTTGCATCATCAGGCCCAAAAAAAATGTAGAATCCTCGCCTTTTTTACATTGATTTCATACATTGATATCATTTGTCTCTAATGCAGGAAGAGGATGACGTGTGCTGGTTGTTGCTGGGTAAAGTAAGGACACATGATAATGCTAAAATAGTAACTGGGTCAGATGAAGTCAAGATCTTTTTGTCTAAATCTTTTTTAAACTCATTTCACTTGAAATTTAAAATATAGTAAGAAATGTTTCTGTGTCTTTGTCTGTGAATGAATATAATTTCTGTGTGCGTTACCTGTTGCTGGTTGAGTTTTCTTTGGATCTCGTGTGAGTCACAGGTCTCATAGACGATGGGACGTGAAAGTTCAGTCTCCACTTGAGCCAGCCAGGAGCGGAGACTGCTCATGTTCTTATCCAGCTGCTGCACAGCCACCAGTGTCTCCTTCAACTTCTTTACCCTAAAGACCCCCAGAGACAACTTCTATTAACATCAGATTCTGATTCAGCATAATCACAAATACAGAAAACATGAAAAAAGTACAATATGACAAGCTATATGAACGAGGAATGCGCAGTGCAAACATATTTAATGTTTAGTCAAGGTAACTTGAGTTGAGATGGTCTCGCTTTTATATCTGTGTTCAGAAGAAGAAAGAAACTCGTACAATTTTGCAACAACTTGAGGGTGAGGAAATGATGACAGAATTTTCATTTTTGGATGGAGTATGCCTTTAAGTTTAACAGACAAAAATACAGTTTTTCAATTTAATTTCAATATAAATACAATATTATGATTATTTAATAATATTAATAATGCATATTTAGTATTATAGTAGTTTCTATTTATTTTTAATCTGAATAAAACCAGTTTAAATAGTAATGACCATGACAACAACAATATTGTTAATTTCTACAGTTATCACAGCACAATAAGCTGAAAATAATGCTTAGACAATGATACTGCTTACAATAGCATTTCTCTAGCATATTTTTAACATTTTCAATGTAAATATAAACATAGTTTACATATTCTTAAATACAACATTT
Organism: Pimephales promelas; assembly: GCF_016745375.1. The sequence goes on along the minus strand of NW_024121432.1, from coordinate 19,856,355 downwards.
GCATTACATTGTATTAGTTTAATTTAAAAAAAATTATGATTTATGAAGTTAATTTATTACTTGTTAACTGATGTGAGGTCAAGCTGTATTGCAAATATAACAACATAAGCAGAGACAGTACGTGCCAGAGTTTCCTATAGTTGCTGAATCACATGCTCAATGCAGTGCTACGGTCACAGTCACGCATACCAGCATAGCATGTTTCAGCAGTGCCACCATTCCAGATTTATATCTCAGAAAAATGTCTTATCACAGGTTAGATATAGAGCAAAGCACTGATTCATGTTTCAACTTCAGCTAGGTTTTGCTGTAGCAATAAAAAAAAAAAAACATCGACAGAGTTTGACCTGGTGATATAAAGCCCTTATTGTAACCCTGGCATTTGAAGGGTTCAGTGTGACAGTGTTTTAAGCTACATTCCTGAAGCACAAAAATAAAAATCTGAAATAAACCTGACACACTGAAATGAAATCCACCACAACAACAAAGGAAGGTCAACCAATGCAGCATGGTAAAGCGTTTTCTTCAAGAAAATTCAACAATGTGTCCCTGATCAATAATATACATTTTAACAGTAACATATCTGGTGATTAAGTTAAACATCTCAAATATATATTTCACCCACATAAACTAATAAAGCTCATTTTAGACACTTCACAATTAGACATGTCAAAGTATGACACAAATTATCAAATACAATACACTGCAACTTCCAGTACCTCATTCACATATCTCAAACATCAGCAGAATATGTAATATGTAAATTATAAGTAAATATATCTTTTCCTGCCTGTTAATGTCGCAGTCACACTCTGGCAAATCAGAGTCCTGTTCAGGGCATTCTGCCATGTCATCAGTGCCCATTTCCAGCACCATTGGGCATAATCTTCTCAATCAAGTGTCCCAGAATAAAGAAAAACTTCCCTGTCAAAAGTCACCTTCTCTTTCGTCTGAATAACAGTGTCCAGGCTTTCTCTACTGCCCTGTTAGTGGGTAGTGTGTGTGTGTGTGTGTGTATGTGAACTGTTCTCAAGTGGAGGCATGAGCAGCTGGGAGTGACAAATACTTCTGTGACTAAAATAAGAAGCCAGTCATTAGCATGTGCTGATCAGAGCACTGGAATGTGGGAATGTGTGCCTCATTATATATATATATATATATATATATAAACACAAACTAAAACAAGTTTAATTCATTAAATAAAGATTTTAAGAGAAAAACAAACATAGCAACTAATTTTTAGATTCTTAATCAAAAGTAATTTAATTAACTTAAGAAATAATTTGTTTTACAGCTTTTTTTAATGGTCTATTATTGTTGATGTTGAGAAAAAAAGTAAATTGAAAAAAAAAAACAAGAAAGAAAGTAAATTGGAAATCCAAAACATTGGAAATGTGTACCTACTTAATATGTTGGGGATGTATTTGTGCTCAGAAGTGAGCTAAATCTGACACAAAAAGAAAAACCCTTTTGGTGACATCATCATTTGTATAAATGGTAAAAATGCATTACAAATTTCGGTTAGGGTTAGAGTGTTGGTTAAGGTTAAGTTACTAGCTGTGTAACTAGCTGTATAAAAAACAAACAAACAAAAAACAATAGAAGTCTGTGGAATGTCCCTGTTCAGATACCCAAGTAAAAATGTGTCAGTGTGTGTGTGTGTGAAAGATTTGAATATATGTCAGCTTCTGAACAATGTGGATACTTTTGCTAGAGCAAAAAACTCTGCACTTAGCTCTTTAATTCAATCCAAATAAAATCATGTCATTCTACTACTATTCTCCATAAACTCTTAGGGAAAACTCAAGACGCAACTGTCACACAGAGCTAATGCACATGAGTGAGAGTGAGTGAGAGAGAGAGAGAGAGAGAGAGAGAGGATGACACCCTCTCACATATGGGCCACAGTGAAATCAACACCACACATGTGAGAAGCTTTCAGAATTGACTGCAGGCAACTCGACTGCCCCAGTCATATCCAGAGACAACATGGTGTCATGTTTAAGGTGCTGGTGCAAAATACTTCCTTTCCACCCATGCGCCAAATGAACTGACTGACCCATCTGGAAATATATTTTTGTATTTATGAATTAAAACCTTCTGTGCTTGTTCTGGCAAAGGTCAACTCTCACAAGCATAAAAGATACAAACGGTAAAACAATTGTAAATGTACAACAATTATAAAAACCATTGTCCTGCAGTTTCATTTTAGAGACTCACCTAGCTGCTATAAGGTCAAGCAGATGCTGCCAGCGCTCATTGACTTTGCTGAGTTTGTACTGGATTTCTGCAGCTTTGCTTTCATGGCTGGCCTGAGCCAGTCTCTCCCCCATCTGTTCCAGCTGAAGCTTGCTCTCCGTGGTCACTGAGATCTCTTCCTGATAGTCCTGATAACAAAGAGATTGCACATTTGTTCAGTTGAAAATTCATGACTATACATTTTGGTTTTCACATACTGTATTCAGTGAAATAAGTTTGACTTCCTTTAGTTTAAATAAAATAGAATCTATACTTAGAAATAACATATACTTTTTTAAACCACATGATGTTTTTTTGTAATTAAATTTTGATAATTATTTACCAATTTCTCAGTGATTTCATAAGAAATAAATGTGTTGAGAATATGTTAATATCACCTTCCTGAGCTTTTCAATCATCTCCTCAATGCTGATGTCACCATTCTGTGAGACCTTGCTCTCCATGTGGGTGAGCCACTCACACAACTCTTTGTTCTTCTCATTAAACACAGCCCACTCGTTCAGCCTCTCGCTCACCTGCTGCCTGCGCAGGGACAGCTGCGGGGATAACAGACAACGATTGATTAAGAAGTGCTCAGTGAGCCCAGAGTATGATTAAAGAATGACATAAAGGAAAATGAGAATGAGAGGAGGTGCAAAAAGGTTGCTGAGCAGAATAACGACAGGAAGATGTCAGATGGACAGGTAGTATTTCAATCTCGGAAGTGTCATGCACCAAACTTCCTTCCCAAGATCCTTTCTTACCAAAAGTATTTCAAGTAAAAATATCTAAACATCCTTAGAGCAAGATATATTTGCTTAAGGAGAAGAATTGCATAACATATTAAGACTAGTTTATTATATACCTTGCATTTATTTATTGTTTTTTTTTTCTTGTTATAAGAATAAGCCTTACTAAATTTGGTTCGATTTATGCTTAGAACAACAATTTGTCAATGATTAAGAAAATTATTAAACTAAAATTTTTTTTATTGTTCATATATAATTATATTATATAAATAATTATTTTACTAAGAGGTATACTATCTTATGAGAAAATCAACCTACTGATTTTACCCAATATTTTAATACATTTCCAAATCAGTTCATCCCTTTACATAGCCATTATCTAAAGTTATTAAAACTTTATGAAAACTTAGCGTTTCAGTGTCTGAGTTTGTTCTCTGTGCTGTAGTCTTATGAAATGCCTGTGCTCATGGCAGGCAAATGTGCATAGACTGTGTTATGGTGTAAAACAAATGTGAAGGGACAGACTGTTTGGCTGATGTGTGTACCTGGTGACAGGTCTCCTCCCACTGTCTCTGGAGTAATATCAGTCTCTCGTGTAGGACTGTGAGGTCATCAGCGCTGAGGCCACTGGAGAGAGACTCCCTCAGAATACACAGCCCGGCTACATCATCAACCCAGCCTTCAATACTGCCCTCCAATTCCTATCACACAAACATACAGTACAAAGTCATAAACAAAACAAAATGAAGATAAAATAAAAAGATTTACAGTTCAAACTGCAACTGGTGAAAAGTCTGGTCACACTTTAGTTTAGGGCCCAATTATCACTATTAACTAGTACCTTTGTTTCAATAAACTCCTAATTATTGCTTATTAATAGAAAGTAAGGTCATTGTTAAGTTTAGGTATTGGGTAGGATTAAGGGACCTAGAATATGGTCATGGACAATAAGGCATTATTATGTGCTTTAAAAGTACTAATAAACAGCCAATATCCTAGCATGCTAATAAACAACTAGTTAATAGTGAGAATTGGACCCTAAACTAAAGTGTTACCTAAAAAAAATGGATTTAAATAAATAAACTAAATTAATACAATATAAATTACAGTTCAAATTGTAACTGGTGAAAATAAAGTTTTAGGAATTAAAAAAGTATTTAAACAAAATGTAAGATGCAAAATAAAATAAATCAAATGTTTGAATGTCTTTAAATTACAGATAAAACTGTATCTGCTGGTTTCATTTATCTAAAACAGAGGAATATTGTCTGCACATATTCTTCCCCTCACACACACAAACCAGATGACATTAATTGCATTTTTGTTGATATTAATATCTCGGTAAGTATTCACAGCGTGTTGCACTGTCTAATCCTAATACAGATATGGTATGTGACTCACAAATAACAACAGTCAACAAGACATTAAGCACATAAACATAATCTGTGTCAAGAAATAATTCGAATAGTATAAGTTGGCGACACTTTTGCTTTGTTGCTGCATAAGTACGCCCAACTAAACCTCAGTGTCTCTGCTAACATGAAGGGTTGTAGCATGATTAGCATGCACCTCAACATCTTTCCTTCAGGCAAAGTCAAAGAAACTCTTGATAGTCTAGCTCAGAGAGATCAGAGGTTGATGTCACTTTCACAAAGTTTCTGCTACACTACACACACCTCTCAAAACAATCCTTCTTTGCAGATAAAAAATGAATCAAAGCGTCAGGGTATTACACACATTCTACATGAAGTAAGGAAGGGTATTATTAATGCAGTGGTTGAAAGCAGCAGACTGCACAAACAAATATGCAGAATAATTGCCTAGACCAGAGATGCTGATGTGTCATCACGTCAAATCAGGTAAGGAAATGCTTTAACACAAATGATAAGAAAGATGCTTAGATGTTGCTGAAGCAACACGTTTCTAGAAGCTCATATGACACAAGATGAGTCAGAATTCATTGGTGTACCTTGCAGCGAATCTGTTCTGTGTGCAGCTCCTCGTGGTGGTCGGGTAAAGGCACAGAGAGCTTTAGCTTGAAGTCCCTCAACTTCTCATGCGATGCAGCAATTCCTTTCTCACACTGATCCCAGTCCTTCACACATAGCCAGAAAGAAAGAAAAATATTGTGAAATCGTGAGAGAGAGTGAGCATGATTTTCAAGGATTGCACGTCCTTTTATGCCACTCTGCAGTTGCTGCAGTACACAGTCTGGCAAGGTATGCCATTATGCATTTAAGAAACATCAAGCTTCGCAGTTTTTTGTGCACTGATGAACATGCTTATTACAACACTCGAGGAAAAGTCGGATATAGACATACAGTGGTCATCACATTGGGAATCAGGAGGACTGTAATAGAGAAAGTCATATGTAACCAAATCCAGCCAGGTCTTTATTTAAACGTGGCCAGAGCAAAGGGTCATGGTCCCGAGACAGAGAGAAATATTATCATGCAGAGATAAAAGAAGTGAGATACCTTCTAATCATGTCATCTGAGAAAACAGATGGATGTGGGAGAGATAGAAAGAGAAAGAGGCAGAGCCCGAAGGGAAGAGGAGCCATTTTCCTTTGCAATCCAAATTTGTTTTTGTCCCCAAGTGTGCTGCGTCAAAATGGAGCGGATGTGTCCCTGTCTCTGCTGCCCTGTGTTGGCAGTGCTGCACCGCTCGGACTCCCTCCCACAGTACTGAAGATATTTCTCTCGCCTTCAGCTCTCTCGCTGCCTCTTCCTCCCATTCTCTCTCTTTCATCCTCTTCACACGCACACACTAAACATGATGTGCACACTCGCTCACTCTGCCTCTCATTATGCTACAGTAGCTTGCCTTTATTTGCTCTGTAAGGTCAGATGCAAAGTCCTTCAATCCTTTCTTTTCTTTTAGGAAAAGCAATATAACAAGAGATCCATTTGTAGGTTTGCAGAAGCTTCGCTACGTATATTTTATTATTGTTTTGCATTATTTAACACTGCAGCTATATTTTCATATTTCTGATATTTGTAGCTCAAAATAGCTTGTAGCCCTGATTTCACAGAACACAAAAACAATCTAAACTTGAAAGTTTAACTATAGACACAGCCCCTAAAAATCGGTGACATATGATGTACTATAAAAATCCTAAATATTTTACAAATCACATAACACTGCATCAAGACCTTCTCCCACAATGCAACAGCATGTCATATTTATACAGTGGGGGCCAACATTCAAAAACCTGACAATAAAAGCCTAAAAATACATTTTAGAAGGTAAAATTAATACAATTCAAATAAATATTTTTAAGGTAAACATTTTTAAAATAAATAATAAAAAAATAAAGAAACATTTTACAAAATTCTATACTATTTCTCAGTGACTAATCATAAGAAAATTGTAAATCACTTTTTTCTGAAATTAATTTTAATTCTTAAATTACTAAATTTATTACAAAAATTTTTAAATGACTAAATATTTATTTAATAAACTTTTTTTTACAATCACATTGTTGTGTTGATAATTAAAATATTATATTAGAAAAATGCCATTTTTACCAGTGTCTCAGACTGTGACCGGCGCTAATCATACGTGTGCTAATATCAATCAACTCATAGTAAAACACATCCAGCAAGCTGTCTATAGAAATGCAAATAACCAAACACTCTACTCAACTTATCCAATTTTATACTTTTTCAATTATATAAATAACTAAATCAAGCAAATAAGCAACAAGTCAGCGCAAGTCAATGCACCTAAATATGTTATAATTAACATTTACTCTTAACTCACCCTTAACAAAGAAAGCAGTTCTTTCTTCCTTTCATCGAGGCGGATGTTAATGGTCCTCCAGTGCTCCTCCACTTCAGTGAGCTCAGTGTGAAGCGAGGCCTCTGCTTTGGCATCAGCCCACAGGAGAAGTTGCTTTCCAGCCTCCACCGTGAGGTTGTAGCTGCCCTGTTGCCTCTGGAGCACACGCTCCTTCAGCTAGAGGGAGAAAAGTGAACATCCGTATTGCTTAAGGCTATTTGCAGATGGGTATTATTTTTTACACACCTAAGGCTCTATCTTTACCTGTATATGGTCTAATATTCCACGGATCTGCTGTAGTGCTACTGTTGCTCCTTGTTGTTGGTCTTCTGGTTCCAGTGACACCTCTTGCAACCAGTGGCGCAGTTTCTCTATCAGATCCGTGTACCGCTGCCACTGCCGAACCAAACTGTCAATAATACCCCGTCTTTGCTGGGCCCGCCTCACTACGCCTTGCCACTGGTTACTAAGCAGTGCCAGTTTCAAGCCAAAGTCATCCCTTTTGTGTAAGCCAAAATGAAAAGACTGTCACTTCAAGTATTTTTGAATGAAAGAACAAGAATAAACAAATAAACTAACATTACCTGTCCTCCACTTGTCCCTGATTCAGTAGCTGATGTCCATCATTGATGATAGAGTATAGAATTTGTTGTCGACTAAACATGTCTACTTGGAATAGCTACCCACACACACACACACAACAAACAAAAGAAAAGAAAAAAGTTGAGTAGAGCAGTTCTATGATGTACAGTAGATCATTAAACTATGACTCAATACATTTTATTTTAAATTCAAACATCTTGCTAATATCGCCATTGTATAATGTGAGTATTGAAATGAAAAACTGAATTTTGTCATCAATATATTGGAGACAACATTTGACCTAATAAGAAAACTATTTCTGGAATTTCTAACACTAAATCAGCATATTAGAATTATTTCTGGAGGATCAAAATACATTAATAGAAAACAGGTATTTTTAATGATTATTTGATCAAATAAATGCAGTCTTGGTGAGCATACTAGACTTCTTTAAAAATGAAATCAGTAACACTACAATAAGGTCTCATTTATTAACATGAATTAATACTTGTCTATCAGTACCTCATGCTCTCTCTGCTGTTCTAGCAAGCTCTGATAGTTCCCAGAGATCTCAGCGGCTAACTTCTCCTCTGTTTGGGTCAGGAAGTTCATCCAAGCATCACACTTCTCCAAGAAGGTCTGTCTTTGGAGTACCAGGGCTTGAAGGTTACTGCTCGAACAAATACACAGAGGTACATGCAACTAAATATTACACATGTTTATGGAAAACACCAAAATTGAACATCTACTGTAGATCAAGAGTAACCACACATACCTGAATCTCTCTATTATGCGAGCAGAGTCAGATGACCAACTCCTGTTTAAGTTCTGTAAACGCTTGATTTCATTATCGTTGAGGGGAAGCTGATAACCCAACTCATTCAGACGTTCCAGATCAGGAGAAAGACTACTCAGCTTTAACATTTGGGTCTATAGACACATAGGTATGAGAATGTTCAGATGTTTTTATACAACCTAATAATTTTACAGGAAAAATGGTCAACAATTTTTACCTTAAGTTTTTCCATGTGTTCCAGCACAGATGACATATCTGGAGGTACAATTGAGTCTGGTTCCTTCAGAACCTTCTCAGCTTCTTCTGACAATTGACTCAGAGAATGCAATTCCTTACTAAACCTCTCATAGTTCCTCACACCCACCTTGAGGAAAGGAAAAAGAAAAAAATCATTTATATTTGACAGGCTTTGCAGTCTGGCATTTGTGAAAGTTAGAAAATGCAGAGTGTCAAAACTATGAAAGTGAGTGTGAAAATTATTTTATTAAATATACACTACCATTCAAAGGTTTGGAAACCTTATTCTGAAAGAAATTAATACTTTTATTTAGCAATAAACTTTTATTTAGCTTTTATTAATATTAAATTGATCAAAAGTGACAGTAAGGACTTATAATGTAAAAGCAAATAATTGCTTTTAAACTTTCAATTCATAGTTTGAACTGTACTTTTTAATAAAACAAATGAGCATAAGAAACCAAAACATCAAATAAACTTACTGGCCCCAAGCTTTTAAACAGTAGTGCATATTTTATTTAAATTAAATGTGTAAAAATTGTATAAATGTTCTGTTTAAAGTTTAATGTCTACGTGCACAAGGTCAAATCTGAATCATTCGAACCTCTAGCAGAGACTGCTGTCTTTGGAGGGCACGTCCAACTGTTGCCAATCGCTGAGTGAGTGCCAGGTGGTCTGTATGGAAGGCTGTCATGGCAGAGGGGTCCACTTGTTGTCTCAGCTGCTCTGAAAACTCATCCAGCTGCTGCAGGACAGACTCTACGGATCCCTCAGCCGCCATGAGGCCCTAAAAAAAACGCCAGTTTTACAAAGAGGAACACTGTGGCAATTGCTACAAAGATTTTACAGTGGCACACAGTTGTCAGAATTACCAACTGATTACATACTTTTGTGTCACTGACATAAACACAAATATTCAAGAGGCTTGCAAACCTACCAAGCATTTATAAAATCCTCACCGTTACTTCCTGTTCTGTGATGTCTCTGTGGGTGGCGCTCTTGAGTAGATGCTCCACCTGTTCCTCTAGTTTCTGAATGTCGGTGCTGCTCTGAGCATGAATTGCATTGTAATGCTGCCACAGCTGCAGCAGGCTCTTACTCTTCCTCAGCTGATCTGAGATCTGCTCCAGCAGCGTGTTCCACCTGACAGCAGATCAGCAGAAGATCAATGATTTCGGATCACTTTGTACTGATCAGTGTCATCAGTATCAGATACTAAAGGCATTCGAAACTCACCTGAGATTTACATCACCCAGTGCTGTGTTGAGTGAATCACTAACAGAGGCATGACAATCTCTCAGCAGCTGTTGCGTTATGGAGCCCAGTTTCTGTAAACTGCTCTCCTGTTTCTCCAACTCATCTTGTAAACTCTGAGACACACAAATACCCATGGTGATTTTAGGTTCTTGCTCCAAGTAATGCTAATGACACCTCATTCATGTTTTGCACAGTTTTGTACCTCAAGATTCTCTACTTGAACCTGCACAGCTTCTGGGGAGCCAGTGAGAAGGCGCAGACGAGAGATGGTGTAACGTCCCTCCATCAGGTAGCCTTGAATCTCTTCATATGCTTGTTTATATAGACTCCATTGATCCAGCACTGACCGGAGACTGACCGTCTGCTGCCCGACCTGCAATTACACAAAAATCCCACTTAAGACTGGCTGAATATTTTGGTGAAAACCTGATTATGAAAACTGAGTGATTGTACATATAGTGTCCATTACTATGTGAGTGATACAGCTTCAAAAATCACATGTAGTTATGAATCAATTCAGTGAAATAAATTCAATGTAAACAATGTAAATGGCTTTAGATAAAATCTCATTAGTTAAAATTAGTAAATGCATTAACTAACTTTTGATACACTATTTGATATAAAACATTTGATACAGATTACAAATGCCAAATCTAGATGCTTTACTGAAATGCATTATGTGAAACATACCATGTGATCCAGATTGGCCCAAGACTGGTTTAAGCCTTTTAGGGTGTCCATAATAACAGAGCTGGCTTCGCCTTTCTTATCCTGGATTAGTAAGCATCCTTTCTCTTCAGCCCTCTCCAGATCCTTCTCTTTCTCCTTTACCATCACTTCCATTTCCTAGCATACATAGACACAGACAGTCAGATCGATCTTTCAAAACAACAGAGCACCTGGATTATTTTGGTATTATTAATGCAATCTTTACCCATGAATCCATATAGAGTTTACTGTGTATTATGTAGAGCCTAACAGCTAGGGTGCAGTATCTACCTGACAATCTTTAAGTGCATTCTGGGCTGAGGAAACATCCTCAATCCTGTGCTTCTTTTTGAGTTTCTCTTCCTGTACACTGATCCAGGTCTTCAAGGTCTGAACCACATTCTCAAACTCTAACCAGCTTTTAAGCAGACCCTCTAAAACCTGAATCTGTAAAACACAGAAGGCACCATTTTGGTATATGATAAAAAAATTTAAAAGGTAAATGACATACAATTATGGTCCAAAAGTCACAGTCCACATCTAAAAACACTTGTTTTGGGCATTTTTTTTGTTTTTCTAGTACAAAATATATCATCATAACAATTTGAGTGATGCACGTTACAGCAAAAATGTAAAATTTTCTAAATGTATGTGTAACCTTCTCTGTAACGAGTCCCTGCAGTATCTGCCAGCGGCGGTTCATGGCCCCAAGACGCTCAGCAAAGTCAGTTTTGTCACTGCGTTTCCCCTCCACGTCTTGATTGCTGATTTGCAGAACTGACTGGTTCACAAAGTCCACAGTCAGCTGCTTGCAGGACAGGTCAATCTGAAAACCCTGTTGAGAGGGGTCAATAAAGACAAAGAGAAATTTGGTTTCTTTCATGGAGTACAAAATGACTAATTCCATGTTTTATTATTTCGAAGAAAAGAAAAACAGTTCTTGCTGCCTTTTCTAATTTTTTCTTACCTTATATTTCTGAAGGAACATTTGCACAACCTCAGATCCCACTGCCCCCATGATCTTCTGCTGGTCCTCTTGGATGATATTCTCCATGAGGGATATCCAGCTCATTAGCTCTGTTATTGCATGACGGGATGGCAACTTCTCCATCTGCAGCTGTTTGTCACATGGATGCAACTTTTAGCATAGCCACGTGAGCCTGTTCATTATCTGCACACCCTTCTTTAACTGAAATGGGCCAGTGCAACCACCCCCAGTTATCATACCTGGTGGAGTTTCTCCTGGACCACAGGGATTCGGGTGAGAAGATCGGCCCATTGCGTGTCTACCTGGGCCAAGTTTGCCCTGAGTGCCGCTGTGTCCACTTTCTTAAACCGGAGTAGCTGATTTCCCTGGCTCTGAACTGATGTGCGCAAAGACGACTTGGCGTCCACTTCTTTGGAGAATTCCTGCAGATATAAAGATGATATAGAGTGTGTCTGTGAAAGTCAAGTGAGACCTAAACCTATTTTATTAGGATATTTAATGGCCGTTCTCACCAGGAAGGCATGAAGATGGTCTCTGACGGTCTCTAGCTCTTGAGGTACTGTAACAGACTGAGTGCTCCAAAACTCCAGGCGGTCTAGTGCCGAGCTCAGCCATTGGCTAAGCTCAGCTGACTGGCTTTGATACCTACAATGAGATATGAAGACACCATGCAACGTCAATTAACTGAATAAACATTTAGGTCAGATTCAATAAAGATTCTACAGTTGTCGAAGAGAATCACAAAGAGAAAGTGATCAGATGTTCTGACCTGATCCAGTGTTTGAGGGTGGAGTCCAAGCGGTGGAGCTCTTTATTGATTTTGGTGGTGGTGCTGAGCCAGTGCTCCCCCAGCTGATTGAGCTGAGTTTCCAGCTCTGAGCAGGACACATGTAAAGGCAGCCTCTTCTCATCCTCCAACAACTTATACAACTGCGGCTGCCACTCAGACATACCGGCCTTCAGACGCTATAGAGAGTGGGATGGTCAACACACCCTTCCTTTTAGTTTTAGATTTACCCTTCCTTGTTTTTGAATCTTCTAACATTCTAATGTACCCTACCATTCCACAATAGAGATCTTTTTTATTTTTTATTAAAACAATTATCAAAGGTAACAGTACAGATTACTATTTCAAATAAATTATGTTTCTTTAAACTTTCCATGTATTAAAAAAAATATTTGAAAAATATCACAGTCTCCACAAAAATATTAAGCAGCACAACTGTTTTCAACATTGATAAAAATGAGAAATGTTTCTTGAGCAGCAAATCAGCATATTAAAATGTTTTCTGAAGGATCGTGTGACAATTGAAGTAATGGCTCCTTAAAATTAAGCTAATTAAGGAATAAATACCATTTTTAAATATATTCAAATAAAAAAACAATTATTATAATATACATAAATTTTAATCATATTTCACAATATTACTGTTTTACTGTCATTTTTAATCACATTTAAAAATCTTACTGACCACAATCTATACTCTGTAATAATACATGAAGGTGTAAAGTATAATTTGACTTTATTAAATTCAAATTCACATCATGTTTTTTAGATTCAATTTAGATTCAATTTAAATTACTGAATTTATTAATTCAAAAGGCTTTCTCAATTTGATTTCTAATACTTCACAAATGCGATACTACAACGTAATGTCTGTAATGTAAAATAACAGTTGGTGTTGTATTGATTTTATGGCTTAACCATGTCTGATTCAGTGATCTACGCATGTGTGTACCTGGTATAGAGCAATTCTATCCCTCAGTCTCTCCTCTGTCTCTTCCACCAGGCCTACACTGGGAATGTTGCTTTCCACTGCCTCCAGCTGCCTGTACACGGCCTGATAATCACCCACCAACCTGCTCCACCACTGATAACACAAAGCACAAGACAGTTATCAACTCCATATGCACTTATAATCTGCATCTATCTTATATAGAAACACAAATCCACACAACCTCCAGGATGCCCTCCAGCTCCACTCCTCGTTTGTGAGCCTGTTTAAGTACAGCCTGGGCCTGAGCCACAGTTTCCTCTAGGCTTTGGACCTCCCGCTGCACCACCAACCCACTGACCTGCCTGAAGAAGGCCTGTGTCAGGACAACATGTGTCTCTAGCCCCTGAAAAAACTCCTGCATGAACAAAAGACAGACAGAAAATGTGAGTACATGCTCTCCAAAAGGGGACCAAACATCACTATATAATAAATTATTTTAGAAAGGAGTTGGCATTGACATTCACATTCTTGAGAGAATTTGATTGCATGAGACGAGAGTCGTCGAAATTTTTGGTTGGTTTTCCTGGATAAGAATGACTCCAAAATGTATACGTGTGAACTATTGTTTGGGGTTTGTACATTTTTTTAAAAGTTTTTGAACAAATGTGTCTACGTCTATATTTATTTAATCAATAATACAGTAAAAACAGTAAAAGTGTGAGATATTATTATAATTTAAAATAATATACTGGTAATAATAATAATAATAATAATAAAACCAATTAATCACAAAATACGGCTGTTGTACCTTGTGTTTGTCTAGGAGAATCTGAACCTCAATCACTGATCCCACTTTCATTTTCTGGTCAGCAGCCATTTTGTCCTGGGCGGTGTCTACCAGATCTACCAGGTCTTGCAGAGCTCTCTCATACTGAGCCTTTAGTACCAAACTCTGGTTCAGCCCACTCCGTTTGGATCCCACCATCTCCACCAGAACTTCATAAGCATCCTGCACCGCAGAACACAATGTCAAGTGGAAAGTAAAACGGATATCATGAAATCAGCAACTGTAATTGCTGTTTCTAAAGCAAACAGCAGGAGAAATAAATAGAGAGATGTGTACCTGTAGTTTCAGCAGCTCTTGAGTGCAAAGCTGGCTGGGCTGCAGTGTCTCTCCTCTACTTCTCATCTCAGAAACTTTCTGCTCAAATTCCCTCAGACTGTCCTCAGCTTCTGCTAGAATCTGTTAACATTCAAATTTTCATTGATCTTACTCATAATCGATCAACAAAGTATTGCTTGGGGACATGCAAACATTTCTGCCATTTTGAATGTGTCTGACCTCCATTTGTTTAGAAGCAGGCCGATCCATAGCTGCATTCATTTTCTGCAAAAGCTGGTACTTTGAGTCACCGAGTGCAGTAAGCAACAGTCTCAACTCAGTCTGTGAAATAGACAAAGAGGAAAATGTATTTGTGAGAGAAAAAGCAAGCAAGAAAAAACAATATATTGATTAAAAATAACCAGATTCAAGCGACATATACCTGAAAAACAGTGAGTTCCTGCAGCTTGTCTTTCATGCCGTCACATCGCTGCTCCAGCACTGTGTCCAGCAGCTTTAGTCTCCCCTCCAAACTGTCTAACACTCCCTCAACTAAAACACTTTCTCCACCTTCATCCCATAGCCGCTCCGTCCCTCCGAGCACATCCCGACATTTACAAACCTCCTCGCTGACATTCTTTACCTCCTTACCCAAACCCTGAAGAGACAAGAGCAGAAAATATATAGTGCCAAAAAGATTTAGTGTTTCTTATAACAAAAATACTTTATGACTCTCATGAAAATGACTATGTCTGACCTCTAGGTGGCCCAGGTGAGTCTCTGAGTCATCAGATAATAATATTGGGCCAGATACAAGCTCATTCTCAGCATTGTCCAGCCAGGAGGAAGCTGAGGAAACTGCCTCATAGAGAGCCATTTCCAGAGCACATGCGCGTTTAGTGTCAGCGCCCCCTGTCTGTAGGGAGGACATAAAGGAACAAATAGTTGAAAATAAACCTTTGCTAGATGCAGTAATACAAAATCCTGGTGCAGTTTACCATCATGTTAAAATGTTCAGTGGCAGTACCTGAGGCAAATCCTCCAGGTCTTGGCTGAAACCTTCAAACAGACTTCTGGGGGACAGGATATCCTGATTCACTTGCTCCCCTCTGAAGAGTCCACAGGGACTGGACACTGGCTGGTATAGCTAAGAGAGAAAATGGTCCTTATTTAATTAAAGCACAGAAGTAAATTTTATGTTTTACTCTTTTAGGATTTTTTTTGTAGGCAAGAACTTCTGGTTCCATCGTCCTGAAGTCAATATTTTGGGTTTTTGTTTAAATGCCTGAAAGGTCAATATACTTTTATACTTTTATTCTATGACATAAAATACATCAGTGATACCCCTCGTGATGTTTTTAAAGCTTTTACTTGTCTTGTAAAAGGCAGTTGCTAATAAGTCACTAAATGGGACTACAAAGGTTGTAAATGAAAAGCAAAGCTAAAGTATAGTGTTGAAGTTGATCATGTACCGTGTGACAGTGTGCCTGCTCCATTGTGTTTGATGACAGCTGTAGTTTGTTGTTAAGGTCTTTGCTTAGGTTCACCCATTTGAATCTCATTTGATCCTTTGTGCTCATGCTCTCAGGCCACTGACCATCAACCCCTTCAGAAAGTTCTGCAGGAGAACTACAAACAGTGAAGAAAGAAGCGTGTTATGAGTCTGTGCTACATACACTTCTCTTTCATATATGTTTGCAATATAGCTGTCAATTAATTAAAATTAAAACTTATTAAAAGAAACTGCTTACATGACATGACAATTAGTAATCAAATCACAATTAATCAACTCTATATCATAAATGTTTGCTAAGAATAGTCACCATATGAATACTGATCCATGATTAATTGCTTCAATTAAAAGAGACAAATCTTTTCTTGTGTATAGTGATCTACATCCAAGTGTAACAGATTATAGAAAACTCAAACGTGGAAGGAGATGAACACAAGCTTGCACAGGTGGGGTTTAAAGCCTACAGCTCAACTAAAAAGCAGTAGTTACGTAGGTACCAGAATGGCTGGTATATGAATAATGTGCTGCACTGATTGTAGAACGTTCAATGATAAAAGGGGGGTTTGTGTGAAGGGGATTTCTTTTTTGGTTGGTTGGTTGGTCATATCAGCGGTATATCGTCTACATGGGCGAAGACCGGTTTGGGTGTGTACAGTGATCATTTACAATTAAAAGGGTTGTAACTTTAACTCAAATACATTTTAGCAAGTCATAGTCAAGTCAAGTTGTTTTCACTGGAAGTTAAGAGTTTAATTAAACAAAGGTCAATAAAAAAAGCATGTATGGATGAATTGTTCACAAAAAGATCTATAAAATGCATTAAGAATATATAAAATAGAGAAATATGGATTTTTTTGCATTTCATGCCGACTTCAATATTGCATCAAATTTGTGTTAAACTGGCTGGCCTGGTTTTTTAGAAGAGCAGTTATAGTGTGCTAAAGAAAGATCTGAAGATGTAGATAATGGACGAGTGAACAGGACTGACCTGTCTCCATTAGGTGTTGTTCTCTGTGAGAGAATCTCCTCCCCTCTAGATGCTACAGACTGCAGTAACTTCTTCTGTTCGCCAAGCTGCTCCTCTAATTCCTGCATTATATATAAGAGCTGATGTCAAAAATCTAAATCCATTCCCGCCCATTCAAATGCAACTAGAATGTTCTAAAGACCATGTAAATATCAGCATATGATTTGCTAGTTAAGTTTACTGATATCATGTTATTGCTCAACATTCGTTGTTTGTTTGTCTACCCTCTGTCTTTGCACTGTGTCTTGATGCTGCTGGTTGCGTGTGGATCGCGCCTGAATGAGCCAGTCCATCATATTGGGGCTCTGAGACAGAGACGAGTCTGATTCAGTGTCGTCCTGCTCCTGAAGTGACCCCTTAAATAAAGACATACAAGTCAGTTAGAGATGCTAATGTATGGCAAAGTGGCTGGCAATGAAATTTGTAGTTTATTTTATAAGTATTGACATTTATACAATTTATAAATTATAAAAGCTGTGATTAGATTATTTTCTGCACAAAAATATTATATCAGATACAAATTATTTTATAAAACGTGTCCAAACAATTAACCTAGATTCATTGACACAATTTATTGGAAACGCATACATACAAACACGCACACTAAAAGGTAAATTAAAACATCTTTTCAGTAAGTAGAGGTTAAAGGTCAGTCATGACTGTCAATAGGTGATTGATTGTCAATAGCTAAGCCAAATCAGCTTTGCAACAGGCTTTTACATATCACCAACAAGTCTCATTTACAAGAGCTGGGTGAAAATTCCAGACCTCCCCCCCAATTTGTTAAAGGTCTTTGTCTCAAATGGATGTTTCTGGAGAGCAGTGGAACATCTTTCACAACAATGAACAGCGCTTGGCATTCTTCTGTACCGCTGTTCACAATGCATCCATTGAGGCGAGGATGTGTTTTTATGTGTGGGCAAAAGTACTGACTGACGCCAGTGACCTGTTCTAAGTATTCAGACGGTTGGCATTTTCTTTAATTCTTCTCACTTACAGATTTACTTCTGTTCTTGGGCAGCTCTTCTGTCACTAAATATTACTTTGAGAAATTGTAGCATATCCCTCACCTGGATGTGGGTCTGTTTGTCTTGGAGGATGCGCTGTAGCTCCAGCAGGCTGGATTTGAGGCAGTATAGTTTGAGGGAGAGCTGCTCAGCGTCACCCCGTGTACCGGCCTTCCCTTCCATCAGTAAACTCTCACTGTGCACTGACAGCTCAGACAGACACAGCACCTTCTGCTCGATCTCCAGTAACATGTTCTAGATCAGGAACAAAAGATTCGGTTAGAGAACCGGTAAGATAATGATGATGATATTTTTGGATTGGTTGTGCTATTAACATTAAGTCAAACACCTTCAATTAAATGTAATTAAACATTAATCACATTAAATTTGGTAAAATATATTTTTAGATTGTTGTTTGATTCAGAACCACATGTTTTAAGACAAGTTCAATTTTAGGTGCTACCATTGTAAATTCAAGTAACAAAACTTTCAAGAGTTGACCATAAAGATATGTGTCAGATATGGGTCAAACACCTCGCATGCAAAAAACACAACAGAAGGTGTGTAAAAAAATACGTAAACAGGAGACATGTAAGCAGTGACTGATAATCTTCTTAAGCTGCTTAACCGAGTCTTCCGACATCTATATCTCTACCATACTACATGCACACTACTCCACAGAAATGAGTGTACTGCTAACAATTGAAAGAATAAAAGACATTTTTACAAATCTACATTTTGAATAGATAGGGATGGGCCTGCAGGGTAGCTGGAACTGAATGCTGGTCAATAGTGGAGACAGTCTGTGGCATTCACTAGTGAGAAATGAGCAAACATTCACTGCAGTAAGCTAAAGGTCAGGGCCAGCCTGACTTATCACAAAGAGTCTGACGTTCAGGTTAAAGGTTAACTTGATCTCTACAGCCCTCTAATTACAACACAAAAGACGTGTGTGTGTATGTGTGTCTCCTTGAAGAAATGCAGACATGCACTGTGGGATGTCCAAAGACTGCAGGGAAGAAGAAGCCCCTAATCCTAATGACCAACAGAATGGGACAAAACCGACACAGCTAAGCAGATTTACTGCTGCCCACTCTAGTGATTCCAGAGATGATTAGCCACCGGAATTGGATAAATTGGTCATTTACATGCTAGAGAAAATCTATAATGAATTTTACACAACTCAAATTTTGCCATAACTCAGTTCTGGCTTTTCTAAAAATCCAGTGTTCTGAAACTATGAAATTGGTTATCTGAAATGAAACCCAAGAATGAAGCCTCATTGTTTGCACTGAAAATACACTATAGGACAGATTAAACAAATAATCAGTCTCTTTATAATTATTTGTATATTGATATAAATACATAGATTGACAATTATCCCCATGAACTTTAATGGTCCAGAGGCAGAACTTTTGCCAAGTGTGTCAGAGGTTATAATTCCTTCTAGTTGTATAGTTTATTTTCCTCATCAAAACCGATTGTTTATTAGTGGTTGTATCTCAAGCAGGGACACGTTTTTTGTACATTATGTTTTGTGACGGATTGAAGCGCATGATCGTGTGAAGCCTATGTGCGTCACAACACAACAATATACAATATATTGTTGTTTCTTTGCAGTCCACATGACTTTTCTGTAACATAAACAAAAAAGTGTCCAAAGAACAATAAGGTCAAAAGAACAATCATTTTTCAGTTTAATCATTTAATTTCAATTAATTTTCCCATTAAAAAATCTATATCATGATGCATACCGTTATCAACCAAAATTTAGGAATACTGTGGCATGTTTTTTTTTTTCTTCTATTTTCCACCCCTAGTCTCTCACCTGGCAGTCGATCAGCTGTTCCTCCATGTCCATGTCCTGTGGTTGTGGCTGAAGAGTGGAGGTCAGTGTGGCACGTGTGCTGAGCAGCCAGTTGTCAAGCTCCTCTGCTTCACTATGGTAACGCTGTAGCGCTTGTTCCTGCCTCTGTTCTTCTAACTGCTCATTCAATCGCTCCTGCGGGTCAGAAAATGCACAGCATTGAATAAGCTAAAAGCAAGGGTATGTAATAAATTGTTTCTTGTTGGTTCTTCTCAAGCCAAATTAGTCAGTGTAAAGTGGGAGAAGCTTTCTAATCATATTTTCTAAAGCAGACAAAACTCTATTGCCATTGCTCAAAAACAAGTGTGAAAAGTGTCAGTATTCTTTATCTCTTTAATTATGTTTCCTGGTTTAGGCTTGCCTGTCATTTGGTTTATGATCTGTAATTAGTGGTTTTAATCAGAGATATGGTGCTAGTTAAAGCTACACTGTGTGGTTTTTACCCCCATCTAGCGGTGAAAAGGTATATGACCATCCAGTGAATATTAGTTTCTGTTCCTCTCAATTCCAATTTCGTTTTAACTCCTACGGTGGCCAATGTAGTCCAAGATTAACATGGTTTCCAGTTCGACCTCGTCCATGAGTGTTAACTCAAACTTAAACGCGAAAGGCGAAGCTTGAATTAACGGGTATGTCCCTCTTTGGCTAATGTACTTTCAAGATGGAGGGGCAACATGGCGATGACATTAGAACCCCTTACCCGTATTTATTTTCAATGGCATATTATACACTCACGAGAATACTTTATTACTTGAACAAAGTAAATATACATTAACGAGCACATATATTTTTGAAAGAACTAAGTGTTTTTAGCTAAGAATAAACTAAAAGAGTTAAACAGTGTAGCTTTAAATCAAAAG
Organism: Pimephales promelas; assembly: GCF_016745375.1. The sequence continues at coordinate 19,835,923 of NW_024121432.1, read as the reverse complement.
ACTAAAATAATCACTACTAGGACACATATGACAATTTAAAATGACCAGTATGTGCTTAACAACAGTGCGTAAAATGACCAGAATAATCTGATACAATCCTTTTTTAACAGACAATGCAGAATTTTTGGCGTCGCCAATTCTTTGCATGATATTACTCCTGCTAACCTCCAGAAGTTGTCGCTTTCCGGAGGCTTTCATGTGGATGGTGGCCATGCGCTCTCCCAGTACAGTGAGGGTTGACTGTAGGGCCAGCTGGTCTCCAGCATCTGCCTCCAAACTGTCCTCATCCATCTGCAGCTCGCGGGAGAAGCAGGCCTGCAGAGCACTGATCTCATCCTGGAGCATTAGGATCTCATCCATCAGAGCCTGAAGAACAACCATCAATCATAAAATTGCTTCTATTAATCTCTGGTTTCATTAGTACATTGATTTGATCTAGTTGTAAACAATAAAGTTACATTAAAGGCTACATGCCAGAGAAAGGAAGATACTTCTAGATAAGAGATTAGTTTTAGACATAGGAGAAGTTGGTAATCTAGAGAGTAACTCTGTCCTCTCGCTAGTCCAGCAGTAGGCTCGAGTTTTTATGTGATCTAGCTTTAGTGCGGTCATCTTGCTTCATCTGATCCTCTGTCTCTCTCACCTGGTGGGCGGCCATCTGGCTCTCAGGACTCTTGCTTGGCTCTAAGCCCTCATTTAGTGCGGTCTCAATGGACTCCATCTTTGTTGAGACAGATTGCAGGGTCTCCTGATAGTGCTGCTGTCTCTCCAGAGCTTCATATAGGCTCTTCTGCTTCTCACTGATCTGTAAAAAAATATATATATATATATATATGCTAGGCAACGTATGAAGAAGTGATTTGGATTTTGTATTGTGAGATACATCTATGGATATTTACCACATTCTTCAAAGTCTCCCATGAGCGTTGTAGGTCGTCCAGGTTTGCTGAGGAAGCTGACTCCATGGAGGGGTCATACAGCTCCTGTAATGGAGCTCTACATAAAGGAGCTCGTCCTGAACCCTAAAAAAGACGTAAAATTACGTCAAAGAGTGTGTCTGAGAGTGTGTGCATGCATGCATGAATAATAAACCAAACTGTGTTGGTTCAATTAAAATACAAGAAAACATTAGTGATACTAATTCTTGTGTATGCATTTTACAGATGTTGCACATGTACCTAGTAACAATATTATGCCCCTTTTTCACACACTGTCACACAACCATGCTTAAACACATCAAAAATCTGTGCTAACCAAAGCATCGTTGTCACTCCCTGAGGCCATGTTCAAATGTGTGTCAACTCTGTTCATTACATGGCTGATGTATGTTTATACAAACAGTTAGAATGAAATCAGAGATTAAGTTCCTCAAGAAAGTCAACTGAAGAATAGAGAGTCCCACTGCGAAAAAAATTCAAGTTCGGGGAAGAAGGAGGCGAGAACCAGTGATCGTTAAACATAAATTTAATGACAAAATAAACAAACAATAAAACGAAAGTAAATGGCAGCCCCTCACAGACTAGCTTGTGCAAACATCCACATCGCTATAATCAGATTTCTTTCTTTTTTGTTTTCCCATTGCTGTCATTTTTGCTGTGTGATTATTGTATTGAAAGGAAAGCATGGATATTTACATATTCTCATTAGCGTGTGCAGTGTCCGCTATGATGCGGTGTGTGCGGTTGTCCGAGCATGTTCGCTAACAGTATAACACTGCTCATAAATTTCATACATCTTTTTTACCCCAAAGTGAAGAATGAAAAAGAAGTGAGCATAGCAGATCTTTTAGTTGGACAAATATATAAGGTACTCCTTTCATTATTCAATGCTAGTGTTTCGGTTTGATTGGAAAGCTCAAACAGAAATGTCCCGTTTTTCACATTCCCAGATATTTGCAGGTTTTCCATGATCTTGAGAGACTTCAGACTAACATTTGGGCTTTTCACACTTGAAATACATTCTTAACCCTGAGCGAAGAGAATCATGTTTTACACTGCTCATAATTCACCAGAGATAAACAATTACTCCTGGGTATTCATACACTAAAATTCATACGTTTGAAAGTGTTGAACATTAATTTACCCAGGGTTACAAGCGGTGATTAGAATGACGTTAACCCGAGTTTAAGCACAGTGTGAAAAGCCAGATTCATATTTAAATCAAGAAGAGAACAGTGGCTGCTGTAAGAAATCAACTGGTCAAGTTCAAACTGAGTTAAAGTGGGTTAGTGGCTGATCTGGGATAAGTTGATTAAATGTGATAAGGTTGGCAGGTGTTAGTGAGGTATGGGTTAGAGCCACAGGGGATACCTGAGAGGTGTCAGCGTTAGGCCCAGGTGAGGGTGATCTGCAGGCGGGGGGAGAGGAGACTTCGCTGTTAGTGCCCTCCTCACCAGACTCCTCTGTGACCGGGGAGAGGAGAGTATGACAACGGCCTGCCGTCATCTGATCATTAAAGAGCCAAAGAGAGAGAGGAAGAAAGAGAAAGAAAGATACATCCACAGTGAACAGGAGTATAGCACCAAAGGGTGAAGGGAAAAAAACCCAGAGGAAGAATATAAGAGTTGGAAAAAGTATACTATCATTCAAAACGTTTGGGGTCAGCAAGATTTAAAGTCTCATATATAGTAAAAACTGTAATATCGTGATATTTCATTAATTCCTGGTAATTCATGTCATGTGATCTTCCAGAAATGATTCTTATATGCTGATTTAGTGCTCAATAATCATTTCTTATTATCATCAATGTTGAAAACAGTTGTGCTGTTTAATAAAATTGTGAAGACTGTGAGAAAGTTCATTATGTATTTGAAACAGAAATCCTGAATTTCTTGACCCAAAACTTCTGCAGTAATGTATATTCCCTCCAGATCTGACAGGAAGCAATGATTCAAGCAGAAAAGCTGAATAAGACCCTGCAAAGCAGCACCAGCGAATTACAGTGAGACCACATTTGTTAAGAGTAGCCATGACTAAGCCCTTCACAGACCTCTCGTCATGATAAAGGAATGAACCGGGTCAGGAAATGGGGCAGAGGATATGCACAGACTCACTGTAAAAATACAATACAATGGCATAAGATAATGAATTGTGCTTGCCAGAGTGGACTAAAGTAATCTGAACCACTGGAGCACTCCAACATTAGACTAAATTTAGATCTAGCTCCAATGACTGCTGAAGTACCGCAAAGCTACACTCCTTTCTCTGCAAGTCTGTAAGGACTGAGCAACATAGCTGGAGCGTGAGTTGAACTATTGGCGAGTTAATGTGGAATCCGGCCCTGATCATGACTGATGCAACGCAGGGCAACTTAAATTTCTTAATACTGTTGACAAAGTCAAGGCCAACTAACACCCTCATCCTGTTTCCTGTTTTAGTAACAAACAACAGCAGGGATACACAATGCAAAGGCACATACAACCCTGTGGGAGAAACTAGAGACCCATGATGCCCCAGTCCTAACGTGTGTACAAGTGTAAATCACTCACCATGACAACAGAGGGGTGTGTTGGTGGGTGTTTGGGCATCTCTTCCTCCTCATCCTCCAGCTCCTCTAATCCGTCTGAGAGGCCGTCAACCTCGCTGACCGTCAACAGCATGGTAGCATGCTTGGCTTTCAGAGTCAACATTTTACACTTGGAGTTCAAGGCCGAGATCTGCTCCTGGTAGCCTTTTATCTTCAGGGCCAGTTCCTGTCACAATGACACATTACATTATTATTCCACTGAGGTCCATGCAGCTGGGTTATGTCCAAACATGGTTCCTGGATTAAGTCCCATAGATGAGGAGTGAAAAGGGGGTTAACGCAGAGAGCGGCACCGGCGAGCTGAGCTGAGAAATTCCCCCTCTGTGTCTGTTTGCAGTATAAAAAAACAGCACAGCCGAGCAATAGCTCAGTCAGAGGCATTTTGAGCTAGCAGCCAATCAGAGAGCGGTAAGAGAAGCCTGACAAGCCAAGCCTTCGGGTAACGGTGAACGTGATTGGCACAGAGCTAGACCAACTGGAGAGAGAAGGAGGGGAGTAGAACCAGGAAGAACACTTCCTCCCCCTAACCGGCCAACTCACACACAAAGACCACGGGAACAGGAATTGAGGGCTTTTTTCTTCCTTCCCTTCACTTCCTCTCTTTCCACCAATCCCGAAGCTGTTTTCCTGACAAACAAAAGAACTGGGTGCGAGCGAGAGACTTAGAGGGGAGGAAGGGGGCTCACATTGCAGATTTTGTATGGCCTGCAGAGCCACCCCCACCTCTCTCTGTCTCTCTAGCTGTCATTCTTTTGCGAACACACAGGCCAGTCTCTAATAATGAGGTCATGTGGGAGAAAGCTGCAGCTGTAACACTCAGCTCTGCAGAGGAAAATAACCCTGGGTAATAAAGCCACAGCTGCCGCCCCAACTAAAACAAGCTGTGCTAATAAAACTTGGAGACGTGAGACTCAGTACAGGTTTAGGTTTATTTTTATTTGGTGTGTTTAAACGCTCTTGTCTTTAGGGCTGCACAGGTATGGAGGAAAAAATAGAATTGTGATTTTTAAAAAATAAAAAAGACTATATATATATATATATATATATATATATATTAGGGCTGTGCAAAAATTAATTGTGATTAATCGCATTCAAAATAAAAGTCTGTGTTTACATAATATATTTGTGTGTGCTGTATATAATTATTTTGTATATATAAATACACACACATGCATGTATATATTTAAGAAAATGTGTTATTCATATCTAAAATATTTATATTTATATAATATAGATTATGTATTTATAAATATATACAGAATTTAAGCACAAATAATTCTTAAATATATACATGCATGCATAGGTATTTATATATACAAAATAATTATATACAGCACACACAAATATATTATGTAAACACAGACTTTTATTTTGGATGCGATTAATCGCAATTAACTTTTGCACAGCCCTAATATATATATATATATATATATATATATATATATTAATAAAAAATAACAACAATAATAAAAAATTACTATTACTATTATTATTATTATAGGCTACAGCATTCCGGGACTCTACAGAGACAAGCTGTTTGAATAGATAGATAGATAATAATAATTATTAAAATTATTATTCCTAAAAAAAATATTAAACAAAAAATTATATAAAATTTTACTGTAAAAAAGGAGTATTTAAGAAAATAATATAATAATAAAAAATCATTACAACTGTAAAATTACAATACTAATATTTATGGAGGTCTTCATTTCTTCATTTTCAAATGTTAACCCATCAAGCTTTTGTGTTGGCAGAAAACCATGTAATAACTCAAAGCAGATGCCCAGATGAGTTAGTGTGGAGCAGCATTTACTGCGAACCGAGCTGCTTAACAATCGCAACCTTCGTGATTTGATCGCACAAAGCCATTTATCAATTTGATTATTAGTGTAGCCGACCGTACTTGCCTTCATGTGTGTGTGTGAATGTGTTTGTGTATGTAAATGTAAAGAGACAGGGCAAAAGGGCGTGAGAGAAAGAAATAATCGGATGTTTCTCAGGACAAAACAGACAGAGGTCATAGATCGCAGAACTACCTTACACCCATTGAGGACACTAGGAATTTATGGCCTGACTCATTCCAGTCCAATGTAGATAAACTAGCATAGCAACGAGGTGAGTAATAGCTAAGACAACATGTCTGCAATGAACTGTGAGATTGACTGACTGATGCACAAAGCAAGAATGATCATTACAGATTCCAGTGCTTTTGTGAATAAACTGTATTTAAAAAATAAAAATGATGGCTTAAGAATCTATAAAAGTAATAAAAGTATGAAAGAATGATGTTCTTCGTCCTCACCTCATGATGTTGTATCTGTGTCTGAAGCTCATGTATGTTTCCTGTGGCAACAGGGCGGTCCTGAATGACACGGTGTGCCTCTTCAATAAGTCTCTGTAGATTCTTGACTTCCTGTTCGTATTGCTCATACTGCACCATGGCCTCCTGGGGGAATGTAAGAGAGATAATAAATGAGCCATTAAAAACAGATGAATCCCATGACTGTGCTATATGAAACCATGCAGATACACTGAAGTGGCCATACACTGAAGTGAACACTTCTGTAGCGTTTTATATCTACTCCTGAAAATATCAGTTAGGGTTTCTTGCATTAAAAACAATCATAATTTAGTTTTAGGATTAAATAGGTTAATGCTACTGTACATTTAAGACATGGGGTCAAAAAGACTACTGATCTAACTAACTTTTTTATATATCAGTATATATCATTTGAGTGAAAGCTTGAATTGAAAAATCAATATTGGTACATCTTCATCTCAGAATATGTTGCAATCTGTGTGTATACTAAATACCTGTAATATATTGCACTGTTGAATGGTATTGTGTTGGAGATGACTGCTTTCATGCTGAAGACTCTGTGCAGTAACACATAACGGTAATGCAGCCATTACATCCTCTGGCAGCCGGAGGGCGCTCTGACACATCTGCATAGCCTGCACCTGCTGCTTGAGACCCTCCATCTCTGACAACAGGAGCTGAGCAATACAATAGTCATCATTAGTTTGATGGTACCAGTGATAAAATCAGAATGTCTTTCTTAATTATTATTTTTGTATTATTTAATTTCTAACCTTTTTTACTTAGGAAACATATTATATAATTTGTACATAACATATACAAAAGATAAATCAGAGGAATGGAAAAAAATGTGTTAGTAGAAGTTAGTAAGAGTGATCGGTGTACCTGTCTCTGAGCTAGCTGTTCTCTGAGGCTGAGGCGAGCCAGATCAGGGGAGGCCAGAGTCTCCTGGACTCTCTCTATGGACAGATGGAGGCTCTTCACATCACTCTCCAGTCTTCCCAGGTCCTACACAGAGAAAGACACACAGTAGGATCATTATGTTCATCCCAATTGAACATGTTGCTTTACAGAGACAAATATCTGTAATATTTTTTAATATTTCATTTATTATTTAGCAAGAATTACATCCATCTATCCTTGTTAACACTGTAGAAATAGTTGATTTCATGCTAAAGTTTGTCATTTCATGTTGCATGAAACTGGACTGCAAAAAGAATTACCCTTTTTAAATAGGATTCAAAACACTTTCCCAGGCTGCCACTGGGCAGAATGAAATGAAACAGATAATCCCACTATTGAAACTGAGAATGACAGAAAAAAATAACAGAGAAAGGAAATGAAAGAATGGCACTTAGAGGCTTTTGCATCTGAACTTCATATATATATATATATATATATGTTATTTATTTTTTTAACGTTCCACTGACACATTTGATAAAACTGGGATCCTCTACTGAATTCTGTGAAGAATACACCACTTAAATTTGCTCATTTGTAATATTTTTTATTAACCTAAGGATACATCTCTTCATTCATATTTTTTATGATTGTATAAATGCAGGATTGATGTCAGTGTTTGTTTTTGTTTTTTAATTTGTTAATGTAATTCTCTGTGGTAAGGAATAGCATACACCAATTTAATAAACAGACTAATTCAGTCTATCAAAGAAGATACAGAATGATGAGGAATTATACTACTTATCTATTTTGCCACTAGATGGCAATGCCTTTCTAAATTTACCGCAGACTTCAAGTTTGAAGTAAACTAGAATAGGGATATTGCAGTGTTTTTAACAAAATTACATTAAAATAAAATGGATTTAAAACGAATTATAAATACTAGTGTTATTTACAGCTGAATACAAGACACTGAGACTTGACTATAACTCCATTCAGCATGACACGTCACAGCACACTACAAACCCAAATGGCCACATGCACTGACCATTGCAAAGTTCTCTTTCTTTATTAATTTTTATGTAGTAGTGTGTGTGACATATTGTTGTGAATTACCTTGGCTGCATCCTGTAGTGTCAGGAGTCGTGTTTTGGCTCTCTGCTGCAACTCTTCAGCATGTCTGCTCAGATCCGCCACCTGCTGGTGGAGAGCATCTGTCTGGACCACCTCATCCAGCAGACCCACCTTCTCCACCAGACCCTCAAACTCTCCTTGGAGGTCTTGCCACTGTTGTAATAAGGCCTGATTGAGATATATCACAAAATATCATTAGATTTCTGCCCCAACAGTTACTGAAAATCCTGAGAAAATGTGATCTGAATAAAGCGGGCGTCAAAACCTGATGGGTTCTAATTTGCTCCTGCATCTGAGAGGCTGGACTCCACATCATGTCGGCTGAGACAACCGTCTCTGCTTTTTCTGTCCAGTTGAGCGTTAGCGTAAGCATTTCATTAAATTCTTCAAAGTTCTTCTCCGCCTAAAACAGAGAAAAGGGCCGATTCGTTGAACACACTTTATAGAAAAAAAGATTTCACATTTAAAGATGAAGTGTGTAATTTCTGTGCCACTAGCATCAACAAACAGAATGACTGTTTCCAAAAAGGTTTTTCTGCAAAGCTGACCTTCTGAAGGCATGTGGTCCTTCCCTCCGCCAGTCTGCTGGTCTGAGCATGAAGCTCAGTCAGTTTACTCAGGCTGGAGCCTAGCTGTTTAGCTAGGAGAGGGTTCTGCTCTCCAAACTCCTGCACTGCCACATCTAACTCAGACAGAGCACGGCCACACTCCTCTAGTTCCTCAAATAGAGTCTGGATTAAGAGAGAAAAAAACAATACAAACAAATGGCAGGATAAAAAAAACACACTGTTTAAAGTTAATATGCAATGATAAAAAGTGTTGTAAGAAATGACAGGCCGCCTTGTTGCAGTGGTGTTGTTGTTAACTAAAAATAAAAAAAAATATATATATATATTTTAGAAATTGAAATAAACTCAATTAAAAGAAAGTACAAATATTAGATGAAAACTTAACAACTAAAATTACTAAAACTTAAACTAAAATCAATACTGAAAATATAAAATTACTACTAAAATGCCTTGTAAACTACACTCACTCTGATATATTTAGAAATCAGGTTGCGAGGAAGTTATTTTGGAGTACACGCATGTCATTATTTATAGTGTGCACTTCACTAATTAGGGCAAGTCTGTACCACAGCTTCCAATGCAGTTCTGTATTCATGCTGTACCTCTGTCTCCTCTTTAGCCTCCTCAACATCCATGGCCTTCTGCTTGAGTTTCAAAGAGATGAGTTTAACTTTCTTTGAGATATCCTGAAGCCTGGAGTTAAAGTCTTCTTTAGTATCTCTGCTATGCTGGATCTCTCTTTCCCGTGCCTGCACCTGAGCACAACAGAAAAAAAAATAGATAAGTGATAAAGAGATATTGCTTAAACTTTCAGTAGTCAAAATCAATACCATTTACTGTTTTTTTTGTTGGTCAATTAGGCTGCATAAGTCTAACGCACAGAGCTTATATTTTGACACAATTCCTGATTACATTTACAAACTGAGTTTACATTAATTCCTCACCAGAATTAGTTTGGTACCTGTATTTTTGAATTTTGAATTAAGGTACCTGATCTTCTGCAGAACCCAGAGCCAGTGTGATCTCTGCCAGCTGGGTGCTGATCTCAGAAGGAAGAGTGACGTGGAGGTCCTGATATTTCATCTGCTGACGATCTGCAATCAGCTCAAGGCTCTGGCGATGAGACTGCATGCCACCATGAGCCGTCTAGCAAAAACCATAAAAACAAACCATACTTATCATGAGTAAAGTAAATCGGGTTGTAGGATTTAAGAATGCATCTCTCCACTGTAGAGAGTGGTGTTCTGCAGTACCTCCAGGTCAGTGAGCAGGTTATCCAGGTCTGCAGTGGGACTCAGCAGCAGTCCCTGGGTGTCCTGAATCCAGCCTTTCAGCAGACCCAACTCCCTCACCACTTCCTCTCTCTCCAGCAGCTCCACCTGCACCTGCTGCCGGCTAGCGCACACCTGCTGCAACAGACTGAAGGAGAAAAAGGAAACAGCAAATACATATTATGCAAATGGCTGAAGATGTAAAAGCAAATGACAGAAAAGTAGGGTTGGAAATTTTTCAAAAATGACTGGAATGGTTTTCATGACATGGAACTGGAATAGTCTTGTCTCTGCTCTGTCAATTCAAATCTAAACAATTGGATTTTATATCTACTTTCAAGCACAGACAGAATGATAAAATGACAGAGATCTGAAAAGGTAACCTAAACATAGCAACAATTTCATGGACAGACGGACAGATGGACAAATAGATAGATAGACAGACATACTTGTCATATTTCTCCTGAATGCTCTGAATCTCCAGCAGACAAGGGTTCTCTTGGTTTTGGTGTTTGCTGGGTGTGGAGGGTGCAGTGACGTGAGGATGGAGAAACAGGTTGAGCACGTGGTGTCTGATGAGGGTCAGGGAGCTGCTCTCTCTCTCCACCTCTCGACTGAAGGAGTCGTGGTACTCCAGAAGACTATGTAGGGCTGCCATACTGGAGGCTTTTTCCACCATGCTGTCAGGAACGCGACTGTGCAGGTCCTCACAGACAGCTCGCATTTTCTCCAGCTAATCAGAGAGAGATGCGGGATGGGTTACTTCAACAAATTTTACTCCTGTGTCCTTTTAATAAGTGCTACTATCATACTATAGCCTTCATTTTATTGTGAGATACATATAATTCTATAGAATTGGTTCAAAGTTAGAGTTGGTCTTTTTCCACAAATTTTTTATGCAAGCAAATTGTATAATATAAGGTAAACATTTCTTGTTATTGATTCTCATCCTGTATTTTCAGAAAGTTTTGGAATATGTATCCTCTCCCCAAAATTGTCACTAATAAAACCCTAAAAAGTTACAGTTACAACAACCATTGCAATTTTACTAATATTTTAAGTGTAATCTTTCTTTGTAAAAAGTATATATTTTATCATACTTATTTCAACGGTAAGGATTCATTAGTTTAAATATTGGAACAAATACTTTAACAACATCTTATTTGATACTTCAATATACCTACTTTATTTTTTGACAAAACATCCCATAAGCTACTATACTGTGTATTTTGAGTATTTTTGCACTGATAAGAAAAAATGTGAGCCCATCGCGGCGGCGCGTTAGCCAACTCCAGATGGGTTAACTCCTTCTTTCATTTAATAAATGTAAAATTGGGGATAAATTACACTCCATTAATTCTTAATGACTGTTTCACTTTTAACTGAATCTCAAAAAATATATATTTGTATTGTATTGCATTGCAGAAGCAGGTTAAAACATCAGCAACTGCATTTACAGTTGAAGCAATCAGGACATCAAAGAACTCTAAATAATGAATTAGTCATGAAACAGATGAAAACAGCTCTTTGTGGTTTTTAGCTCCCCTCTCTCTGTGCAACAAAGTTCTGCAAAAACTATGACTCTTTCTTACTGAGTGATGTCTTATCCTCAGCGGAACAATGAAACAGGCTTAGGTCACAAAGAAACAATGCAGAATTAGTGTGCGCTGCCAAAAATAAACAAGACAAGGTACTGCTAACATTGCTGTGATTCCAGCAGAGAATTATGGGAGAAATGAGTTGCCAACTTCCATGTTGGGCTATTTTTGTATGGACTATCATTGCCAAGCATTACATCATTCCCAGGCCACTGTCGGCATCTGATGCTCTGGTCTGATCTCAGATCTACAACAGAATAACTGCTTCTACTTCATCATAACTCATGCATATGGCATCATTGGTTAGAATTTCTCCACAGTTAATAGGAAATAATGTTTGTTTATTTAGTTAAAAAATATTTGGGCACCTAACTATTCTTTTATGGGTTTTTTTGTATCTGATTTGCATGAGTTTTATTACATTCTCTAAATTTAAAGAGAATCTTAGTGAGAATCTACTCATGAAGTTTCCTTACCTTCTCCCTGGTGCATCTCCAGTTATCTGCAGAGTCTTGAAGGGCTTTCGCCTGAGCTCTAGCAACACTGTACAACCGAGTACACCGTTGGCTCAGTGAATGGACAGACTGAGAAGTAGTGTCTTTTATTGCAGGCTGATCAAACTGTGCTGCTTTTTCTTTCAGTTCATTGAGTGTGTCTTCAAGAGCCTGAACTTGTAACATAATTCTCTGTAGACAGAATTGGAAGCAATAGGAGATATTTAGAATAACTATAACACTCATATCAAAGTCAATGTTTAAGGAGTTAGGCAAGGAAAGAAATGCATAGTCACGACCTGGTATAAAGAAAGCTTGTCTTCAGCTTCTTGCTCAGAGTTTGCTCTGGCAGTTGTAAACTCAGTCATCTTCTTCTCAACTTCATTCATCTGCCTGATAACTTTATCTGTTTCATCTTGGAAGGATCTCCACTGAGTTATGCTTCTAACAAACAAATCAAGTGAATGTGTGTGATTTCAAATCCAGTTGTAAAAAAAAGTATAAACTTCAATGCTTGTTATTAATCATCATATTGTTAATATGAACAAGGCAATGCAAGTTTGGGTCTTGTGTGCAATATTTAAAAGTATTTAGATGCCAAAACCTCATTAGAATTACCGTTCCAAGTTGTCTCTTCGTTGTTTTAGCTCCTCAAAGACCTCTGTGCCCTTGTGATGAGACTCCACACAATGCTGCTGGATTTGCTTAAATACAGTAGGGCTCAAAAAGTCAGCCATTTGAGGGATTAGATCTTGCATTTCTTGCCTCGTACACTTGACAGTTTGTTCCCGGCCTGTTATATTTTCTAAGTCCTTGAGACAGTCTGAAATTTTCTCCAGGTCTACATCATGTGGGGCCTGCTCAAGTAGAGAACCAGCTTCCTCAAACCACTGCTGGATGGATTGAAAGAAGTGGTGGTATCTCTGGAGCAGGGACAGAACAGACTGCAAGGCCACCTAAGGGTAAACAGTTAAAGGAAACATTTAGCTCACCTAACAAAGTCAGAAAACACAGGCTAACTGTCACGAATTAATATAATCGTACCTGTTTAGTGCTAAAAGCTTGTTGAAGATCATCCTTCAGCTTTGGAATATCCATCAAATTGGTTTCAAAGAGTGTCGGAAATGGCTTTTGGTCACTGATGCACGTCTCTTTCTCTTCATTAGTTAGACCTTCTAATAATCTAAACCTAGATTTCATTTCTTCTTGAAGTGCTGACAGTGATCTGACCTCCTCCTGCACAATCTCAATTTTTGCTTCTTTAAATATTAATGGACATCTCAATTGATCCCAAAGACTCTTGAGCCAGTCTATTGATACTTTAATATCACTTTGATGATCCTTTTTTCCTAAAAAACCTCTCTCACATTCTTCTATGTGTGCATTAATCCTTTGCTTTAAAGAAAGAAGTTGCTCCTCCCTAAAGATTACCTGAGTCTTAAGGGTCTCTAAATCAAAGTGCTGATTGAGGTCATCGGTTTGTGCTTTGAGACCCTCTGGATAGGAACTAACCACTTCAAGACATTTTGAAAGGTTGTATAGAGTAGATAATCTCTCTGTGACATCTACCTCCTCATCTGAGTCAAGTTTGTCAAGCTGTTCCTTTAATCTAGTGATGCTATAGTCCATTTTCTCGATAACTGCTTGGTGGTCATTTAATATCTTCAACGTTTTCTGTAAATCTTTCATCCTACACTCTATCTGCTGGTTAAGACTGCTGTGGAGATAAACTAACTGGTCAGTGACTTCGGGAGCATATGGCTGACCCATGCTATGGAAATCCTGAGTTTTACCTCTGAGATCTTTCATTCCCTGAAAGAGATTTGCAAGACCTTTCAGGAGAACTTCATAATTGTTGTGCAATCTTTCTCCCTCTTCTAGACTTTGGTTGGCTGATATCTCTAAACTGTCACATTTCTCCTGAAGTTCCAGCAAAGCTTTTCGTGTGACATCAACGAGGGACTCAAACTCCCTGCGCTCCAAAAGCACTTGTTGGATCCTGTCGCGTTTCTCTCTAATCAACAACAGCATGTCATTGTACTGTTGTGGAAGGCCATTGAGTTTCTCATCTAGGTAGCAGTGGTCAACCTCATTTAAGGTGGGAAGAATCTCCTGTCCTGCCCTTTGGACAATAAGCAAAAGATTTTCATACTCTGAAGCATGATCAAGAAGCTGTTGGTATTCGGTCAACTGGTTCTGAAGGTCTTCGTCATTCCCGCTCAGGTCAATAATTGGAAATGTAGCTACTTCTGCTTGTTTTAGCCACTCAGAGATCCTATCAAGGTCTACTTTAAAGTACTTCCGAATGACTAGTGCTTTCTCTAGATTCTGCAGATGCTCCATGCTCTTTTGCAAGGACGCTTCGAAGGTGACTTGCAACTCCTCCAGCTTCTGAAGGGTCACCTTCTTTTCCTCCTCGGTTGCATCCTTTACTAAATCTCGTCCCTGTGTCCAAAGTGACGTGAGCTCCACCTGATATGCTCTTAGACTGCTGGTAAAATTCTTACAAGTTGACACCTGCTTGTGCAGAACATTTGGTAGGAGCGCCACATGATCATCTGCAAGAGCCCTCTGCTCTTGCTTCCGGATCCATTCAGCTGCCCTGTCGAGGGCTTGTAGGAACTGTGTTCGTTCTGTAAACACTTTACTGAGGCTTTTACGATATTGAGCTGCCTTAGTTCCAAGTAATTCTACTTCTGCCTGTGCTTCCTGAACGAAAGTCTGGAGTTTCCTCCTTTCGTTAAGTCCTAGGCGAAAAGAAAGGCTGTTAGCATCTGTCACAACCTCTGCCAGAAGCTTTTGCTTGGCCTCCAGTTCTGCACAAAAGCTCAAGTGATCAAACAGAAAGCTTTGGGCCAAATCTGGAGGGGGACTGGTCTTAAGAACCTCAGAGAGGGATGGTTGCTGCAACTCAGCCCATTCTTGTGCCTCCCGCAAATGGTCCTCAATTTGACTCAATTCTTCCAGTGTTTGGGCTGAATCTTGAATTTTCTTCTGGACAAGCGACTCCACCTGGGTCCAACGTTGCTCAAGGTAACCAACCTGCTCTTTAACCAGGTCTCTGTCTTCTAAGCTCAGACGAGGCAGGATTCCGTGCCTATTATTTCTCAGGTCATCGAGCACACATCTCTGGTCCTGCAAGTCTGTGGACAACTTCTTTAAGGCATCCAGACACTCAGCTGTGCTCTCAATATCTCCCCTGGAAAAGAATCAGTATTTTTGTGAACAAAGAAGAAGTGTTTTTGTCTTAAGAACAACACATGGTAACTATCAAACATGAGTATGTTGTGCCATATCTGAAAGGGAATGTTGCATGCCTGGCCAATTGATCCCATTTCTTGGACAGCTGGTCAAACAACTCCTCCACCATACAAATGCAGTCATGATAGTCTCCACTTCTCTGCAGATCCTCCTCTTTCTGTTCCAGCAGCTGTGCAGCTTGTCTGCCCAGATCCAGCCAAGCACAGCGCAGGCGCCCAACTTCCATGAGCTCGGGGGACTCCTGACCAGCCGTTAGCCTATTAATGCTTTCTCTCAGCTGGGTCAGCTCAACCTGCCTGGCACGCATCTCCTGGATAAAGTCCTTTGTGAAATGAAAGATGGGGTGTTATTAATAAATGCTGCCTGTCTTTATTTGATATCCTACCAAATGGACAGCTCTGGATGACGCCCTCTGTCACTGGCAGAGAGTGAGCTTTGAGGTAATTGGGGTTTTCATTCAATCTATTGTTGACAATTCTCAGCACATCCAGAGATGGTAATATGTGCTATTTTTCATACACAATGAAGGGGTCTGCCTGGACGCTGTTATTACAGGCACTGACAAATCAATTCACACATCCATAATTACACTCAGACGAGTAATCTGGGGAGAAATCTTTATTAATGAATGAAGCTTTCTGCCAGGAAATGTAACAGAGGCCAAAGATCACCAGAGCTTTCAGCAATACATAATAGACTGTATCTGATTAACTGATAGATATCGTACAAAACTTGTGCATAGGTAAAAAAAAGTAATATTAAATTTGCAGTAGTGTTTCAGTACAATCTCATATAACCCTTGTTTCATAAAAATGGGTAATCATTTTGCGGTCTTCAAATGGATTATTTCATCTGGAAACAAAGCTGTCACTTACCTGAGCCTGGTCCAGCTGGTTCTGAGCAACCTTTGGCTCGAGCTCAGCTGGCCTCCTCAACATGCTCTGGAGGAGTTGTTCAGCCTCAAGAAGATGACATTCAAGGTTGGAACGTAAGTCCTTGATCTCTCTCCAGTTTTCTGTTAGTTCTTGAGATTCCAGCATCCTCTCCTCAATCTGTGTTAGGCAGAAAACATCTCTAAATATTTTCTGACCAAATCCAATGTTTATGATGGATTTTAATATTTTTAATATTCTCCTATCAACATATCCCTTTAAGGGTTCTGTACATAAAAGTGGCCATAGTAGAAGAAAAAACTCAAATCTGAAGTTAGAACATTAGAAACGTTAATGTATTTATACGAGTTACTCACCTGAAGTTTGACCTGCTGTATTTCAGCAGCCGTCTCTCGTACTTTTTCATCAGAAAGATCACAGGTAGAGCACACCAGCTGCAAATAGGTACTAGCCTGCTCCTGCAGAGTTCGATCCTGCTTCATCTAATGATACATTTAAGAGACCCCCCAAATAAAAACAAATAAGGTAGATTTGATTATACATAGACGCAGGCTTTCTGATTGCAAAAGCTGTAGATACACAAAGAAACATAAAAACCTATACCTGTGCTAGCGCCTCCTGTAGGCAGTGTGGTGCATGTGCAGGAAGCTGTATCTCCTCTTGTACATTTGAAACCCATTTCTGACACTGTTGCAACGTATCCCGCAGACTTACGTGCTTCTGAAGTTCGCGGTCCAGACTCTGATAGACCTGCACAAACAGACAGAAGAGTTTTGCTTTAAAATAACCACACTGTATCTAGTGACCAAAAGTAATTATGTAAAACTGAGACAATTCAAAAAAAAAACATTTAAATTATGGACAACAAAGGGTTTTTAAAGCAATCCTTAACTGCATAAAACAGGAACAGCATGACACTGACATATTTGAGGAGTAAAACGAATACTGACATGGGTGGGGCATACAGTTAACCATGCTAAATCGGGTCAACGTAAAGTAAAGTCCATTTGACAGGTGTTGAATGCTCTGGCATCCCTAATTCCATGAGCAGAAAAGCTGACGCTGATTGACATTCTTAATTCACAAGTCCTTGCGGGGGGCAAGCAACGACAGGCTTGCTTTGGCAGACGACAGGAGTTGGCAGAGTGCAAGCAGACTATGGGACTCATTGACCAGATTGCCAGGTGGCAGGATTTACCAGATGGTATTGTTCTGGCAAGGTTGGCACAAAATGGTACAGGGTAAAAGCTAGCCAACCAGAAGGGAAGGGTTTTATCAATGCCTCGGCTTGTTTTGACGGAATTGGACTTGATGGGCTAAATAAAACTGGCACGGGGAAAGGGCCGAGGTATTAATAGACTGGGTGGTTTGCTCAGAGAGTGACTGAGCAGGCAATGTGTCAGATGGCACTGAGAGTGGTTGCCATATTAGGGGTGTGTGTGATTAGGGTTCTTAGAGGAAAGCAGGTGGCAGCTTTTGGTGGGATACTGCAAGAGCTGGAGTAGGGGGGAAATGGTGATTTGCAAAGGGGTATGTGCTCACTTTCATTGCCGTGGGCTTTAATGATATGCTTTCATGGAGAAATGATTACTTGGTGCCTCCTGATGTGTCTACTTGTAATGACACTGGCATGCAGAAGTCAAAATGGCAAGCAGATTTTTTGCCAGACATCAGGTTTATTGACTGCCTGGTAAGGGTTGTTTAATCTGATTTAAAAGACAAGTGCACTGAAAGGAGAATTTTGTCAGCACTTTAGTTGGTCCTGTGCAACTAGGAAGCCAGGCAGGGTGGATTAAAATAATCAAGAGGTTCTGGAAAAAAGTTGCCACTCTTGAGCAAGCTGCTTGAACAATATTTTGACGAGAGCAGAGTGACAACACACAGCGGCACTACCACAATGAATGGAAATCATTGCAAAAATGGCAGAAATTTCTAACTATATATATATTATTTGTTTGTAAATAATGTTTATGCTGTTTGCAGAGTTTGTTTAACATTTAAATAAACAATGTAACTCTGCTGTCATTTCTTCTTAAATTAATTTTCAATTCATTTCAGTTCTTAAACAGTCTTTTCCACTCCATTTTGACTTTTTGTCATTGACGAGACATAATCGGCTGCTTTTAAACAACTAGTTGATTTGCAGTTTGCAGGCACATTTACAGGCCAATACCGTTGCATCAGTGTAGTGGTCATCACTAAAAGACACATAAATATACTCCAACCAATATAAACTGTGGGTCTTTATATAATGGTATAAGACTCAATGCACAGTAAACATCGGCACAACGCTGGTCTTGTACTTTTGTGTGGCCAAGTAAACTCACACGCTGGGCAGTGCTGCAGATGGCAGAGTAGCTGTCTCTTGCTCCCTGCTGGTGGTTCTGAATTTGCTGGCGAAGCCGTGCCTGGAGGCGCTCACTGCAGCCGGACAACAGCTCTTCTCCCTTTTCCTTTAGTGTAGACAAACGCTCCTCAAAACCTGCTATCTCCTCCATAATAGCCTAAGATGACACATAAATTTAACAAAAAAGATAGTAGTAGCATTAAAGGGATTCTCCACTTTTTTTGGAAATAGGCTCATTTTACAAGTCCCTCAGAGTTAAACGTTTGAGTTTAAAATTTTCAAATCCATTCAGTCGATTTTCTGATATTTAGAAGAATATCAGTAACCAGACAGTTTTTGGTCTCATTGACTTCCATAGTAGGATATACTATGGAAGTCAATGAGACCAGAAACTGTCTGGTTACTGATATTCTTCTAAATATCAGAAAATCAGCTGAATGGATTCGAAAACGGTAAAACCCAACTGTTTAACTCTAAGGGAGTTGTAAAATGAGCCTATTTCCAAAAAAAGTGGAGTATCCCTTTAAATATACTTGGAAACTCTTGACGTTATGATTTTCAATGCGTGTAAACAACGTATGTCTTATTGGATGTTTAAGGGGTTTTGCTTTTCTGTGAAGCTTTATGATTTGTCACCTTGTGTCTGGCTAGCTGCTGAGTGGCAGCTTCCAGGCCACCGCTTGATGACGGGTCGGGAGTCACCATCCTGCTGGACATCTGTAACAGCCAACGCTCAATTTCCTGTAGATCTTTGTGGTAAGCTTCCTGTTTCTTCACCTGGCCCTCCAATCTGTGAACATGGGTCTAAGGAAATATATTTAAATCACATAAATTATCAAGACATTTTTAAGCACTCAAATTAAAGCACCTAAATAAACACACAGCTGGAAACCCTCTTGCACAATAAAGAGCTTCTGACAGCTGCAAGCATGAGATGAATTATTTGAAAGTGAGTATTCATGGCACTGATTGCAGGGTTAATGGATGCAATTTTTGAGAAAATAGCACATTAAAGCCTCCAAACATATTCAAATTATTTAAGGTGCAATGTGTAAAAATTTTGAGTATCTATTAACAGAAATGCAATGACACCCATAACTATGTTTTCAGTAGTGTATAAAGAACTTACTTAATAAACCGTAATGTTTTTATTACCTTAGAATGAGACATTTATATCTACATAACCGCGGGCAGCCCGTTCTATAAAGGTCAACATATTGTGACATCATGTTTCTACTATAGCCAACAGCGAACAAACAGCGCTACAGAGAGCGTCACTACTTTTTCCTTGTCAGTGGTGTAAAAAATGTAGTTGGACTATTTTGTGTAACTTAGTTCTTCTACATCGATGTGTTGTGTCTTTGCTATGTGGGGTTAAATGTGCTGGTTACATTCGTGAAAAAGCTGATTAGTACTCTTGTCATTGACCGTAAAACAGTATGTAACAGGAATCACTATACCGTCGATCGCGGTCGACAAGTCAATCTTGGAAGCATTTTAAGATCGTGAAGAGTTTTTGAAATCAGAGAAAAAAAGCCTATTGTGTGTAGTAAATGGTGTCCAGAGTATATATATATATATATATATATATATATATGACTGTTATCCTTCCGAATTGCTGAAAACAAGCATTGATATGTAAATGTGGCAGGTCATGATGCCCTGAAATCATTGCATTTTCATGTTATGTTGCATTTAAATGATTGTAGTATTTTGTAGTCATTATAAGCTCACCCTTGCTGAGCCACACAGCTCCTTGTAGTCTGCCTGTAATCTGGTCATGTTGTCTGTGATGGAAGGGGAGTGAAGGAGGGTCAGGAGACTTTCTCCTTTCTCTAGCACAAAGCTCACGGCAGAATCACGGGATACCAATAAAAGCTCCACAGCCTGGACACAAAAGAACATTGAATAGAGATACAGAGATATACACTGCACAGTCTGAGGGGTCTGATTTTAATACTTTTATTCAGCAAGTACACGATTAAAACAGACTTTTGCATAGTAACAAAAGATTTCTATTTCAAATAAATGTTTTTCTTTTGAACTTTCTATTTATCAAACAATGAATGAAAAAAATATGTGAAAAAAAGGTGGCACAACAGTTTTCAACATTGATACTGATAGTAAATGTTTCCTGAGCACAAATCACCATATTAGAAAAATTTCTGCAGGATCAAGTGGCACTGAAGACTGGAGTAATGATACTGAAAATTCAGCTTTGCCATCACAGGAATAAATTACATTTTAAAGTATATTGAAATAGAAAATATTTATTTTAAATTGTAATAATATTTCACAATATTACTGTTTAACTGTATTTTCAATCAAATGTGTTAATATATATATTTATATAATATGAAAAAGTATAAATAAAAAACTGACTGCATTATTCATTGACAATGCTGCTGGTAGATTTTGAAAAAGATACAAAAATGTCACTTAGTTGATGGAGCTAGTCACAACTACACATTTCATTTAGGTTGAAGACTGTAAAACAATTCACCCACCTTGTACTTGGCCAGCTGGGCTTTTCTCTGGTACAGTTCTGCTTTAGGTTCAACAGTCGAGCTGAGCAGAGCTCGGGTCTCCCTAAGCCACTGCATTTGGCCCTTGTAGCGCTCTTGGAAATCTTTATAGAGCACAATGCTCCTTTCCAGGTTTGCATGCTCCTCCCGTAGCCCCAGAATAAGCTCTTCGAGCTGTGATCGCCCCGTTTGCACTTCCCTCTCTAGCCTGGATGCTCCAGGGTCATCCAAGAAGGAAACGGCCTGCTCTGTTGTCTCTCGAAGTGTTTTAAGCAAGCTGTGACCTTGATCCATCTCCCCCTGTAGAGACTGCGGGGTGAGAGAATCTTTTAAACAACAAATGAAAGGATACAAAAAGAACGACAATAACAAACAAAAATCAATAATTTAATGAGCCACAGGAAAGATGTTTATGCCTTCCCAGTGTGCAACCAAGACATGTACAGTATTTCCTGTTCCTGACAGCTTCTGATCCCTGTACTCATGTAGAGCTTCAGCGCTCCTCTGAAGTGGACTTTTCTGATGGGTACTTTGAAGCCTGTTGGGCTCCTGACACCTGTGTGTGGAGACCCGGTGAGGCCCCGGACAGAGATATGAGAGGAAGACCCAATTACGCAGACCTTAAATGGGTCTGCCGCAGCGGGGTTTCCCAGGCAACGACTGCACTCAACCCCTCCTACTCCTTTACCTTTAAGCGGGAAGCTTCTCTATATGATATCAGCCTGTTGTCTCTAAAAAGACCCCTGGCTGTCCAGCAGGATCTGGAGCTACTGCTGCGGTACTGACAGGCAAAGAAGCCCCAGTGTTTTAATGATGATCTCCTCACACAAATAAGGAAATGAGAAGCTAGTGATGCAGAGAGATGTAGGATGAAAGGATAATTGGGCCAAGAAATATGATCTGGCCAGAGAAGCACACACTTAATTGGCTGTTTATTAATTCACAAATACATGCGCCTAATACTGCTGTCGTTTAATGGAGTGGGTGTACAAAGTACACAACACAGACAGGTTCTCCATGCCAATTTTCTATTAGTGTCACCATTGATCTCAACGTTGATTAAACAAACCAAATGAGTTGTATACTGTAGATATGTATACATGTGTGAGAAGGAAGAGAGTTTTATGTGATGTTGAAGCTGCAAGGGCATTGCATCAATTACACAGTCTGTGCCAGCAGGTTCCACAGACAGGCCGCTCCTTCATCTCAGCTATCACAGTGGGGGGAGTGTGTGAAGTGGCTGTGTGTGTGTGTGTGTGTGTGTGTGTGTGTGTGCGCGGCGCTTGCACGTAGGGTGCGATCGCACTAAAGCTTTCTTTTGCTTTGTGTAGTAGACATATTGATCATATCCTTAAGATGACAAAGAGACTTGTACATGTGCACACAAATACACAAAGATTGACTCTTGTGATCTCAAATATGAGTGCAAAACTGTGCCAGGCCCACTGAGAGTCCTAGTCTGTGGTGTGCGTCTGTGCAATTTAACAGGCCAAATCAATAGCTGTTAAACCACTGGATAAAAAGGGTTGGCAGTTTTATCTGTTCCTTCAATTTTAAGTGTTTAAATTTGCAGAATGTATGTATATATATATATTTGTGAACATGCTAATGTGTGTGTTTCATCATCATGCCATACCTCTAGCCTCTTCATCTTTTTTTCCATTGTGATGCGATCGAGAGCTTCTGTCCTTTCGGTAATGATTTTAAAATTCTTCCTTGCTGCACTTAGCCAATCAGAGAAGATCCTGAGGGCATTTTGAGCCTCTGTGATTTTCTGCATCTCTTCCTGGAGCTGTTTGAGGGTCTCCTAAATGACGGAAGGATGAATCAAAAGACTCATTGTCAAGAATGCTTGCAATTCTGCAATTCATCAGCATGAAGGGTTTTGATTGATCTAATGCCGCACACTCGCTAGCATTCACTGCTGGGGGCTTGAGGCTAAGCTATTTTGCCGCATTCTTCTCTTGACATTCAGATCCCTCATTGCACGTGGCACCAATTAACGCCTTTGCGCTGTGCTGCGCGCACACCTATCTGCAGAGATGTAATAGCTCTTGACTGCAGTACATGTGGTGGCCTGTTGTTTCTCACAGAATAATTACACGCTCTCTTCAGTGTCGCAGCCAGGGTGTGTGTGCATGTTAGAGAGAAGTGGGCAGGAAGGAGAGGTGTTACAGCAAGTGTTAAAAACAATTCGGTTCCTGCCACAGAAGCAGCATCACCGATTGATGGGCAAGATTGGATCCAATATTGTTTAATTACAAGCTAAGGTCTCAATGTGGGCGAGACATTGATTTTTCCAGTTTTTTTTGCCATCACAGAGGGTCACAGGAGCTGGTTTACTAGGCTGGATAGCTTCCAATGTTTTGACGGCTGAGAGATTAGACTCATCAGTGTGCTCTGACAGCAAAGTGAGTGAGCCAATGACGCCAGGTTCTACTAAAACAAACATAATTGTAGAGAACGAATATGAAAAAAAATTATATTTAACTGAATAAAAAATTACCATTACTGAATTTTAAAAAGAATACATAAATAAATTATTATTATTATTATTATTATTAGTGGACTTTATTTTTCATTTTGGTTCAATTACTAGTATTATCGTATTATTGTCTTTCTGTTTATTAATAATAATAATAAATAATTGCAATAATTTTTAGGTTAATTATTAGAATGGAAGAAAAATGGAGAAAATATAGTTTGTAAATGCCCAGATTAATATATTTGTTATTTTAGTAATATTTATATACTATTAGAGTATTTATTCATATTTTGAATTAGCTTATATTCTTATATTTTCAGTTTTCATTTTACTTTTGTTTAATTAGATTGTTTTATTAATTTAATAAATGTTTGTCATTTTTATTATTATTATTATTTTTATTTATTGTTTTAATAGTTTTAGTTTAACAAGAATAACACTGGGAGAGGATTTGTGGAAATAAACACAAGATCCCAGCGTAAACCAGTGGAATAAATTCAATCCATGGAAAATTGGGGGCCAGATCATAAGACTGCATGTCTGTCTATTGACTTTTTCACATGATTTCACATGATGCTGCATTATTGCATAATAATCATCAAGTATATAAGAATTGTTAATATATAAGGGTGACTTGCCTGTATCTGTAGGAGCAAGGCATGATAGCGAGCAGTGAGTTGGGTAACCCTGGTACTGATCCGGCCACTGACATGAGCGTTCTCTACGACTTTCTGTGCAAGAGCACTTAGACCTTCCACCTCGGCCTGACGGTGAGCAGCCTCAGTCTGCCACCGCTGAAAAGAGGGAATGAAAGGAAAATGTCAACTGTGTAGAGTACATGAAACCAGAGTGCAGTGTTTCTGTATTCATCAGACATACTTATAATACAACGTACCTTCAGGTGTTGTAGCTGGGCCTCCTTTGCACTGACATCAGATCGACGGTGGTTTCTCACCTTAACTTTGAGCTCAATGTCAACCAGCCACTGGTCAAAGCTTTGGAATAAACTTTCTAGTTTCTGAACTCTTGTGAGGGCCTGCTCAACCTGACTTTGGTCTCCCCGAGGCGATCTTGGTACCCCTGCCACTCTGTTTGTGCTGTTTCCAGGGCCCGATCCTCAATTTGAGGGGCACCCCAAGGTATGACTCTTTCCCGACTGGCAAGGACTGAACTGAGCAAGTTATGTCCCTTAGGGCAATGAGACTGGAGCATCTGGTAATGTTGTAAGACAGAAAGAATGAAAGTTAAAGATTAGGTAGTGCTGAATATTTTTGCCAATAATATTAAATTCAGAAAATATCACAATATCACATTATAATAACCTGCAGTTCTTTTAATGTGTTCTCCAGAGCATTTACATCTTCATCTAGGGGTGAGAGGAGAGCCAAACTGCTCTGCTCTTGCTCTAGCCAGTCTTCAAACATGTGCAGCCCTCGCTGATACTCTTGATGGAGAAGAACCAATTCTTCAGCCTTACTGACAGAAGCCTGAAACACCAGTAGAGTATATTATTTCGAAAGTTACCCAAAAGAAGGTTGGTTTCTGGATGTATTTTTTCTATTAATTTCCTGTTTTGGAATTTCAAAGGGTTTTGAGTAATAGACCACACCAACTAGATCCACAATTACGTTACAAACTTAGATTTAAGTAAGAAAAGTGAGACCACGAATATTGTGAATTATATCAGTGAATAAGAAACAACAAGAGTACAATTTTAAACAATTATATTTTAAGTTTAATTTATTGGAAAATATTCATTTATGATTCATATAATTGTCACGTTCTGTGTAAACTTTTAGTTTATTTCTCTACAGTTACCTGTTCCCTTTATTGTAGTTTCCCACCACCCATTTGCTACTATTGACACTCATGCCATCAATAGACCTGTTTGTCATTTAATTTGTTATCATTGTGTATTTAAGCTCCTCCTTATTTTTAATTCAATGTCGGGTATTGGCAATTTATTGGCTGTTACTTTGTCTCATTCAATGTGGATTACCCGAGTTTGTTTTAATTAATAAACCTTTTGTTCACTGGAACCATTTTGGTCTTGTCTTGATCATCATCATCTGGACTAAATTGAGACAATAATATAGTTCACATATACAGTTAATGTGCTTAATTCGAGTGGGAGGTCACTGCTGAGCTCTTTGGACTCTGTTTCCATGGTAACAACAGCTTATCTGATTGTTGAAAGATCTTTTAAGGGTAATAGATGTTGTAGCACTTCACAGGGAATTTGGCTTTTAAAACATTTTTTTTTAAAATAAAGCTGAAATCATACTGTTGTATGGCTTCTACATAAACGTATATCATCAGAGCTCTTGTCTTAAAAGATTTATGTTATTGTAAAAAATCAATTTCTCTCACTCACTAGTCTACAGTTTGACTTTCATACCTTGGCTTTATCTTTGACGGTTGTATATCTCTCACTGAGTTTCTGGATCTCCTGTTGAGTGGCTGTATGTTCAGTCATGTTGGAACCTTTGGTAGCAATGGTCTGTAAAGGGCTAGAGTGGCTAAGAACTTCCTCATAGAGAAGCTGTAACAGAACAAAGCAATTAATACTTTGAGATTACAATTTCTGTTAACTGCAAGAATATACAACTGTTACGTAATGAATAAATCCAGTATTATATTATATTATATAATATTACATTTTATTATAGTATATTGTAATATAGCCTAAGTATGTAATTCTCTGAGCTAAATAAATCCTATGAAAAGTATCAGTTTGCCTTGGCACGGCCCAGATTGGCTGTCTTGTCCCTCATTTCAGCATAGTGTTTGTCTGTGTTTCCAAGGCTCTCTTCTACATGCTGCATCCAGCACTCAAACTGACTGACGTCCTCTTGGTAACTGGTCCAGTGTGACAAGGCACCTTCCAGCTGGCTGTAAATGCAACACATAAACAAGACATCTACAACTTCCACACAGACATCTGAAGAGCAAATACCTCATGAAATACCTGAGGTATAAAAGAACTGACTTGAGGTATAACAGAGGATAAATATACAAAGACTGGTGGAGAGAAAGCTCTCGGACCTTTTGCACTGTATGGATGTTGATAAGAGTGATTCCCAGGAGTCTTTGAGGTCCTGAATTTGCTTGCGAACCACTGGTACTCCCTCAGCTGATGTGTTCCTCTGGACAGATTCCCCTCTGGTGATGAGCATCTTCAGTTGGATTTCTCTTCCCTGACAAGCTGTCAGTAAAGCCTGGAATCAATCAGAAATACTGTTACCCACCAAACATGTACAACATCCATGCTAAATTATGAGCCATAATTCCTTAGAAGGTTGTCCTTAGAAATATCAACATCTGCAAAACTGTCCTATAATATATATATAAACGACAAAGTACCTCGAGCTGGCTCATTCTGGATATAAGCACATTCTTGTCAGATGTGGGGCATCTGCAGGTCTTGAGGACCTGTTGGGACTCCGAAACCCAGTTCTGAAGTTCCTGAAGGCCCTGTGAAAATAGCTGATGCTCCCCCACCACTCGTTCTACCCTTGACACTTTCTCCTGCAGGAGGCGGGCAAGAGAAATAATAGGTGATAAGTACATTTAGGAATACACAATATATTGATGCAATATTGGTTATCAGTCAATATTAGAGATTTTCTTAGCTGGATATTTAATTGTGCTGCTAATTTTCTTTCTGTTTCTACATTTAGATTACCTTTGTCGTCATCTAATACTCACATCTTTAAAAACACTAACAATTGAATAACACTGTTAAATGTAATATTTAGCAAATGTATATAGCATTTTCATACTGTAGATTAAAATATTGTGATGCCTACATTCATTTGAAGCATTTTTAAAAATATTGATTGTAGTTTTATTTTTAATATATTTAGATAAAGTATATAATTTGAATATTGGACATTTATCAATCATTGGCCATAGCATGAAAATTATTATCAGTGTCGGTCCGAATTTTAAAATCAACACAACCCTCATTATATAAATCAGTATACAACATGCTTTTAATAAATCAAACAATAAATCAAATCAGCAATAAATCAAACAAAACTCAGAGAAAGGAGACAAAACTTGTACAAATGCAACACACAACTCCCTCTCCAAAATTCAAAGCTTATCAATAGAAATATATACATTTCTTTTTTTCTCTCCATTCTGTCACCTGATGGAGTTTGGCTTACTTACTTGGGGCCAGTAATATTATTGATTCGAATGAACTGAACTGAACTGAACTGAGCTGGATGAAGACCAGAGCTGGATTTTTTTCTCCAGAGCTGCTTTATATCTAAATTGAACTTATTTCATAATTGATTATCTTTACACTTTTAACTGAATCAACAGTGAACTGGCTTAAGCTGAATAATGACATTGTTGCCTTTTTAGAGCAGAGCTTTAAGAAACTAATCAGGCCATTGATATTGAGCTCATTATCAATCACAATCAGTCGTAATAATGGACCAGAAAGCACAAGAATGATGGGGTAAACAGACAGGTAGAGGAACTTACCTTAATCAGGTTGCTCAGGGCCAGGAAGCATGCAGCTAGCTGGCAGACGCGATGCACAAAGCTTTTCCCAGCACCCTGACCATCCCAAAGCCCATGTGCTCGCCCTCTCAGTCCTGCCAGTTCAGACTCTCTGGAGCTCATCTCCTCCAGCAACGTCTGAGGGGGTGCCGCCAGGGGTCAAAAGGCAAGGAGGGGCAAGCAGGAGAATAAAGATGAATGGTCATGCAATGAAAGACCACCCTAAAAACAAACATGAGCTTTCGGACACATCTAATGAGGTGGACAGGTCACATTCTCCAAACACCAAAATAACTTTTACTAAACATACAGTACTTAATACACCAGGGCACAAAAGACCACCACAAGCTAATTTCTTGCTTCTTTTCTTTGGATGGAAAAAAAAACAGACTGTGAAATTGTCAGTTAGGCAGACACAGTTCATGATAATAGAGTCTATCATGTTGGGTGCACTCTGGGGATAAAGGGATTAAGAGGGAAAGTGGGTAAAAGCAGGGGAAGGGGAGATGGGAGGGGAGGGGATGGGTAATCACTCAGAGGACCTCTACACACTATACAGATACACTGTTGGAAATGTAATTGCCAACAGAGCAGACAAAAGCACCCAGCAGGCGAACAAGCAATACAAAAATAGAGATGAAAGATCTCGTGATAAGGCAAAAATAGAAATGTTTATCTTTTCAACCTCTATTCTACGTTCATATTATTATGAGTTTGTATATTGAGGTTTTGTTCTTTGAGTGCATTCGTAGAGCGAAAAAATTAATTGCATCTTCTCAGCATAATCCTCAAAAGTGGCTAAAAGCTCGACTCAGCAGAACCATCGTTGACAGACAGGGTTTATTTCATTATCTCCAGCACATCCTACTTCTGTTTAACTCATTTAATTGAGCTTAAGTACAGCACAATACACTGACACAGTTAGCTGATTTCATCTGATCATTTAATTACATGTTCAATTAGCTAGTAATATTAAAAATACATAAAAAGAAGAAAAAAAATCTTTTTATACTGTACAAATTTTTAATGCATAATCTATTAATCATAAATCAAATGTTCGCCTGTCAATGAATTACATTACATGGATTTCCAAGGTATAGCATGTGAGGAATGGAATCTCAGCAGTAGTGATTGAAATCATTAGCTCTAATGAATAATTATGAATTCAATAAGACTAACAGTGTGTACCTGAAGTTTGGAGAGCTCTAGTCTCTTGGCAGGTAGGTCATGGAGGCGAGCGCTGCTCTCCTGTACACTGATCTCAGTCCTGTTCAGCCAGTCTTGTAGAGGCTCCACACTTGCCTCAAAGTCCTGCATCTGAGACTGCAAGACCTGAGAGCACATATTCACATCACATATGTACCTCAGACTGTATGTGGTTTTTACTTATTAAAAAAAAAAAATGTGTAGAGACAGTCTCACGCTTGTTAGAACACAGTGTTAAACACTAGCCATGTTGTATTTTTGATGTACAGTGAAAAGGATAAAATAAAATAAAACAGTAATATGCAAAGATATGTTTGTTTGAAAAGTTTGCACACATGGATGGAACAGGATAATGTGTATATATATATAAATAAATAAAACAATAAATATGTAGTGTACCTGGACTGTGCCAGTTTGACTCATTCAGTTTTACATGTGAGAATGCTTTTAACCCTTTGACTCTTATCCGTAACTCTCTCTTCTGGCACCACCGGGTCTGCGTTAAAATTGCTATTAACACCTTTATGGCATGCAAATGTTTACACACAGTCATGGGTTCGAGCCTCAAAGAGATCAGTATCTCCTCAGAGCAATGCCAGGTGGCCAAGAAAAGCTCACTCCAAAACGCACACACGCAAACAGACATTCCTTTATTGAAATCTATAATTTAACTAATTCTGGTAAGAATACGATATACTCCTACATACCCATGTGTTTTATTTTCATTTTAGTGTAATTTTAATGAATGTAACCTTGCTTTCCTTTCCTGTTTGCATGCCTCCATGGGGAATTGTCCTTAGAATCAATCTATTATTAATATTGTCTTATAACCCGTATGACCAGTTATTAATAGTGAATTATTAATTATTAATTATACATTCCCCGTATTTGAGCGAAGTTACATTACAAACAAATAAAATAGCAATGTGCAAAGATGTTTTTATTTAAAAAAGCTTGTCACACATGGATGGATACAGTGTTAAACACTAGTGATGTAGTATTTTTTATGTAAAGTGAACAGAATATTAAAACAATTTTAAATACATCATATAAAATAGTAATATGCATAGTAAAAAAAAAAGAATTCACTCATCTCTACCTGCAAGGCCATCTCTCTTCGCTTTAAGCTGTCCACCAGGCTCTTCCAGTCATCTTTGGCTACGTTCGCTTTGGTCCTGATGGCCTCCACTCTATCGGCAGCCATCACGCTACTGAGCTGCTCTCCATACGTCAGGACAGCACTAAGCCTGGCCTGGCCCTGGTCCTTGTCACTCATGAACTCCTGTGGTGCAGAATGAGCAAGACGTCAGCCGCACAGACACAAGTGGACTATCACAGAGCAGAGGGCAGCAAGTGCAATGAGTCACGTCCAGACATTGACAGGCACCCAGCAGGGATCTCCCACCATCTGTGAGACGTGCACTCTTTTTGCCGTATTTCTCCACTCAAATGGTACAGATGCAATTATGTATGACCTAAAGCATGTCTGTCTCTGTGTTGGTGGTTCAGGGCAGTAAGCCATGCGGAAACATTGTTCCACATTTGAGATGTATTTGATGGAAACAACGCTGCTCATTTTTTATTTACCATCTTTCTGTTCTTAGTAACCCTGTTCTTCATATCTCTCCCTTTTTATTGTACATATGCTATGCAACATCTAGTCCTACACAGAATCTGTGCTGATCTTTGCCTTGTTCTCTGCTGATTGTGGGGTAAAATCTGCAGTATTTTGAAGAATGAATTTATGCATGTGACAAATGTTAAACAGAGCCTGAACTGGTTTCGCTTCAAGACCCAGATTTTTTCATTGGACATCAAGTGGCAACACAATACAGGCCAAAATTAGCATACAAAATTGAATTTTAATGGTTTCATGCTCTCACTAGTTAAAATTTCCACACAGTGGTCAACACAAATCATGTGTACCATTTTCAAGAGAGCGTATTTAAAGTAATCGAGTCTGTCATGTAACCTATCCATGTTTGCATCTGCCTAATATGACTAGCTGTGAAAGATTAATTTCAGGCACAATGGAATGAGAAGTCTCTGATATCCATAACAAAAGATACTATAAACATTCAATATACAAGTTTTGATTGATTAACCACATTCTTTATAATAACCTAGTTTATGTTCAACAGAAGAAAAAAACTAAGGTCTGGAACAACTTGAGGGTAAGTAAATAATGACAGAATTGCTTGGTGAACTCCCTTTTAAAGGCTGACAACCTGTTTATTTTGTATCGTAACTACTAAATTTACTAAAAAAAAAAAAAAAGGTAATCAGAATAGACCTGTGACACATTTTTGGGTCAGAACTGAGCAGTTGAGAACCACTGGCAATTACACTATTATTTCAAAGCCAGAAATAGAAAGCCAAAATATTTGAACAAAAAGAAATTGCACATTTTCATCCACATCAAGCCATGTCTCTTTCATCACAGCTATACTGTGCATTTTCCCTGTGCTCTCACAGGTTTTCTACAGTGCTAATTGAAGTCATAAATAGCCCAGTATGGCACATCCTTGGCTAAATGGTGGCCCCATAAACAGGCCCATGGGACATGAGAATGGGCAATCACTTTATCAAATCCTGGCTACTCTTACATGACAGGGATAGAGACAACCTGCTGTGGCCAGGCTATGGCTATGTTCCAAGAATCCTGAATTTTGCTGTTTAGTATGAGCCCTCGTTGACATTGAGTACCGTCCACAACCATTCCACTCACCTGGATCTGCTGGAGGGCGACAGAGGCGTCCTGGATGCTATGAGGGGAGTCAAAGCATTTTGCGGTGGAGATGTTGGCATTGACCATCCACTGCCGGAAGTCATGCAGAGAAGAACGGAAGCGTTGTTCCAGCAGTTTCTCCTTATTCTGACATTCCCGGGAGGCTCGCAGGCTCAGACTAGAGAGAAAGATGCACAGAGGCATTAGAAAAAGAGAGGGTAAAAAAAGGGGGGATGGGGGTTAAAATGTGTGAACATAGGGGGGTGATAGCGTAAGGTGAGCAGACATCTGTTTCAATGACAGGCTCTCTCAGAGGGAGAGTTTGGAAATCAGAAAGTGAAAACGCAGCAGAACCAGCACACACAAGAATACAGTGGCATATCTGCACAGCACACAGGTACACACACGAATGCAGACGAGGATAAAGTGGACAGTGGAGAGAAGATAAGCATTTTTTTATTTGCTGCTATACCTGAAAAGCATGCTAACGAGGCAAAGCCTGCTGTCATGACAGGTGCTCTCAGCTGAAACGCTCACTTTAGATGCAGCGCTATGAAGTGCAATATATCACAACCCTTCATTCAGCTCAGTGCACTGAATTTATGTGTTAATGAATTCCATCAATTAAATACAACATGTATGAAAGTACAAACCAACAAAACAATTAAATATTACAATGCAATTTTTTTGTATTAATTTATTCTATTTATTCATCACAGTACTCATAACACATTAAATTAAATAAATATTACACCATATTAATGAAATATAAACAAATAAATAGTTATACTTTATTAATTTGTATAAATTATGATATTATGTACATTATTTGAAATAATTTTCTTATATATTTACAGGAAGCTCTGTAAGAAACATCCACCTTCTACAGTACATGTCTACAACGGCTAAACAAACTTGCAGGGAATAGACTGCTAAACAAAACCAGGTGGTGACCATTTAACCTCATGCATGTGTGCTCCAGCACTCACCTGTTGTGTAGCTTGATGAGAGCACTGACTCTGTCCGTCTGCGGACCCAGATCACTGGAAAACCCACACAGCTCATTGAGCTGCGCCTTCAGCTTCTCCTCCATAACTTCAGCTGTCTGAAGCCCCTCCAGAACACCCTTATGGACACACACACACACACACACACATACAGCAGGGGTGAGTTTCAATGCACAGGCCACCCTTGACACCTAAAATCCCATTTATCGGCTTGATGCTTCTTCATGCACAGTTGCGCACACACATTTGAGCATTAACACAGCTCTATTCAACTCCAATACAAGGCTTCTTACAAAAGCATTTCTGTTCTTCAGCGAGTCCAGGAAGCCTTCCCACTTCTCCAAACATGCCCGAGATTGTACAGAGCCGAAGTGGTGCCTCTTTCTCTGTGCTTCCACCCTCCCCCTGACCCTCTCTTTAAAAACAAGAGGGAAATGCTTCCCTGACTTCCCCCTATAGAACACTTCCTCCTGTAATCGCTCTCCTCCTCTTCCTTCTCGCACTCCTCCCTGTCTTCCACTTCACAGGCCGTGGTTTTCCCTCTCTTTCACACTCTTTGGCAGCTCTCGTTCACTCCTCCCCACCTTTGACAAGTTCTCTCGTTTGCTTTCTCACTCTTTCTCTTTCCCTCCCTTTCACATTCTTCCCGCCTCCTCTCCTCTCTCCCTCTCCCTCTCCCTCTCCCGGTGGGAGTCAGCTGTCAGATGTTGAGGAGCTGGAGCCGTGCAAACGAGCGTGTAACACAAACAAGTCTGGACACCGGAAACACCAGATGAGAGAAAGTAAAATAGAGAGAAGGAAATATTGAGGGACTTGAGGAAAAAAAATGAAGAAATAAAAGAGGGAAAATCTGCAATCCCTTTTCAATTATCTGAGCAGAAAGCGGTAGATGAAAGTATAAACAACCTCAGCAGCAGGAAAACATATTATGACCCACTGTTTATGAGAAAGAGCCAGACAGAGAGAAAACAAGACAAGAAAGGGAAGGAAAAAGAAAGATGCTCTACAACAGTAGAGTTTTCAAACTGGGGTCCGCAGGGGCCGTCTAGGGGGTCATGGAAAAGTTTTGAGGGAAAAAAAAATGTAAAAATTAATAATAATAAAAAAAATGAGTTTAAAATAAGTATATTTAATCAAACAATACATGAGTAAATAAATTAATGTATCTAACAGTAATTTATTATAATAAATAGACAAATTACAAGAAACTGTATATATACAGTATATACGTATATATATGCCTTTTAAATTTTAAGATCATATCCAGGTGGACTTTCATCTAAAAGATTGCCAACCCCTGCTCTAGACTAGATGCTTTTCTGGATTTAACCTTGTAAACTAGTTTGTTGCTTTAAGAACGATACAATTCTTTCCCAAACTGTGTTGATTTTCCAAACAGTGCATGTCTGTGTGAGAGCTTACATGTACGCTGTAATTAAGTAGCATTACCTTATACACTAACCCTTCCCTCTCCATCTCTCTCCTACTCAATTACCTTGGCGACCATCCATCCTTCCACCGCCGCAGCTCCGCAATTCCTCCGCTCGGCGCTGCTCAGTCCCTCGCTCCACTCCTTCAGCTGGCCCTCCAGCTTCTCCATCTCTTCCTCCAACTGCGCTGTCAGCCGTGTCTGCTCCCGCTCGGCCCCTGTCGCCGCGGCTACGGCCGTCTCGAGAGCGTCGCGAGCTCGTAGCGAAGCTCCCTCCCACTGGTGCAGCGCTCGAGCCAGTGCCGCCACCTCTCCATCCATCAGCTCGCAGCCAGCCGCCGCTGTGTGCCTTCCTGCTCTCTCCGCGCTCAGCCGCACGCGCCGCAGCCGCTCGCGCCCCTCGCACGCGCCGCGCTCCAGCAGCTCCTGAAGGAGGAAGGGAGGGAGAGAGAGTGAGAAGGAGAGAGGGAGGGTAAAGTTGCTACGGAAACTGCGGCATCAGTGGCTGCTTGTTATCCAAATAGTGGCGCCGCTTGATTCTCACGACGGTGAAACTGACTGACTGAAAAAAACTCTCATCGGATCAGTTCCTCGCGCTTCAGAGGATGAACGCTCCCATCTCTTACCTCCTTTTTCATCAATCTAAATTATCATAATTTTCATACATATCCACTTTCCTACATGGAATTAGAAATTCATTCATTCATTCACTCATTCATTCAGTGACAATTATCTAGTGTAAAATAAATTGTAATTGTGCAATTAAATGTTTTATTGATAAATAAAGTGTTATTAATAAATAAACCTAATAAAATGAAATAAAATAAATAAAATAGGCTAGTGTGAGTAAATGGCATTTGCAAAAATAAATAAATACGTGTAATATTAATTAAGCAAGTCATTAAAAATATATAAAATATCAAATAATAATTTATTAATTTTTTTTTATTTTAGTTATCAATCACAAAAATATTATGATAGATTAATTAAAAAACTGGCTAAGTTGACTGTTCAGTTAACAGATTTTAATGCGATTAAAAAATGAATGATCCCTGACAAATAAACTAGCTTCAAAGGTAAATGGATGGAAGAATTTATTTGAATATAATTTATTTAAAGTGCTGCTGTGTCTTATTATCCGTTATCCCTACCACTCACGCATTCTCTCTGACTGGAATTGATTATCCAGGGAGAAATGTGCAAACAGCATAGAAATTTCCCACCAATTTTCGCCCATTCTCCCCCTTTCTTAACGCCTCTTATTGCTCTCTCGGTGCCTCTGGTACTTTTCTCTCATTTTCTTTCTCATCAAACACAAGCCCCATGTTATGAAGATTTTCTTTCTCATCAAACACACGGACAAATTGTTATGGAGGAAAGCAGACAGTATAATGAGCTAATCAGCACAGAAATATTGCAGATCCATAAAAATAGTCAAATCTAAGCACCTGCATCCATTGATTTGTAGTCCTGTGAGAGCATATAGTACAGAGACATTGACCTTGGAAAGAAATGTACATGCTTCTCTTCCCACACTCAAATAAATGTTTCAACCACACACAGAGTTTAACAAACAAATGCTCCATTTAAATATTTTAATACACTTGGGTATTTTGTTTATTCTGCACATTACCTTTTTGTATATTTTTAATATTCTGTATTCCTTTGTACCATGCAAAGCAAGCCGAGTACATTGTTTCTGTCAAGAAACATCTAAAGACTCTTTTGTGCACATTTATGATAACTCACAATTGGTAGTGCACTTTTAAATCCACTCTTTCAGAAAAAAAAAAAAACACTCTTAAACTTTTTTTTGAATATTTTTGAAATATTGATTTAAATTTAAATTGTGTACGTGTATACTGCCGTTATATTCTGTGCCCAGCTGTTGCAGTATAATTTCCCTCATGGGGTTAATAAAAATACTGATCTATCTATTTATACACCCACACTTTCATAATCGTATGTGCAGATGAAATGCAATTATGCATTCATATCATCAGTGTCTCATTTGACGTGCAATCTTACACCATCTCATCTGCTTTAAAGAATAGATTTGTTCTTATCATTTCACACCATTTACAATGAAATATGATATTTGTAAATGAGAAAAAAAAATGCAGGTTCTCTCTATCATTTTCCACAGAGGCGGTCAAGAAACCCTTAGAGAGAAAACAAGCTTGATTACAAGAAATGGTACATCTAATTAATGTGTAAATGCTTTAATGAATTATGAATTATGAAAGTGAATAAAATATAATTGCATGCTTATTTTAGACAGATGAAGACTTTATTAAACAATGATATTGAAAATGAGCAATTGACATAAAATAATTTTAGAAAAAATTAAAAAATTAAATTTAAAATTAACATTTTTCTGTGTCAACAAAAAGGCAATATTTTCATTTTCTTACCCGGACTTCAGTCAACTTCCGACTTAAGGTGTGAGAGTCACCAGATGGATCAGAGCATTGCTGAAGTTCCTCCCCTACCACCATTAGCCAATCGGTGAGCTCCCTGATTGTTTCCATGTACTTCTTATGCTCGATTACAACGTCCTCTGACAGTCTGACTCTCTCCTAAATGAGATCAAACATAAATAGCATTTAAATTTTAATATGAACACTCTCGTTCACTATTACACTTTAACTATCCACTTGACACTGACAATATTTCACCTCGGCTGCAGCTTTGACATCCTCAAAATGTGCTCTAAGGAGAACCATTTCTTCCTCGTCAAAGACGGGGTCACCAGTGCGTTTGTAAAGTTCGGTCGCACTCTCCTCCAGATAGCACAGTGCTCCCTGGTGGTCTTCCACATCTGATGACAGCAAGTGCAGTCTCTCCAATTGCTTTCGTTTCTCCCTGAGCCCAAGCTGGGGCTCAAGAGGACCCTTAACCTCCAGCCCTACACCCTCCAGCCACTTCTGCAGCTGTGCACGAGACTCCACAAACAAATCCCACTGATTAACGGTCCACTCTAATCGGCTAAAACAGAAAGCACAGATAAGAGGAAGATATCAATTAGATTTTGCTTTTTTGTATCCAGCAGATGAGTATATAGACAGATAGATAGAGCAGATAACTATATAGTCAGATAGATAGATAGAGCAGATGAGTATACAGTCAGATAGATAGATGGATGGATGGATAGATGGATGGATAGATGGATGGATAGATGGATGGATAGATAGATAGATAGATAGATAGATAGATAGATAGATAGATAGATAGATAGATAGATAGATAGATAGATAGATAGATAGATAGATAGATAGATAGATAGATAGATAGATAGATAGATAGATAGATAGATAGATAGATAGATAGATAGATAGATAGATAGATAGATAGATAGATAGATAGATAGAGCAGATGAGTATTCAGACAGACAGACAGACAGACAGACAGACAGACAGACAGACAGACAGACAGAGATAGATAGATAGATAGATAGATAGATAGATAGATAGATAGATAGATAGATAGATAGATAGATAGATAGATAGATAGATAGATAGATAGATAGATAGATAGATAGATAGATAGATAGATAGATAGATAGATAGATAGATAGATAGATAGATAATAACTTGGTTGCCATAGTGATGATTAGTTTAATTGAATAAAAGCCCAGGAGGCTGGCACCTGCAGTCAAGCACACTTGCCAATTAAAAAACAAATCACTATGCTCCCACTATTATCTCTCTTGAACCATAATACTTTAATGGTCCCGGTAATTATATATTCCTATTGATGTGTCCATTGTCGTAGTTAATTATCATTCAAAACCAACTATCAATTGACCCAATCTTCTGCAATGACAGTCATTTATAAGTTAAGCTTTTATAGCCAGGTCACCTGTGGCAGCTCATGGCTCTCAAGAGCAGTGCCGCCCATGCATCCTCAGCTTCCTGATGCTTCGAGCAAATCACTCCTCGTTCCACTTCCCCGCTGCTCTTGATGACCAGCTCTGCTTTCCCAGCAGCCATGTTGAGCTTTACCTCGCCCTCTCCCTTCATAAGCAGGATATCCTGGATAAGAGGAAACAAACACAAGTTACAGCTACTGCACAGATACAGAATAGCCATTCTAAAAATATTATTTCCCCCTATAAACAGTATTAGGGAAATGTCCGTTGAATGTTACATAGATGAGAAGGTGAAAATAGCCACCAATAAAAGAGGATAAGGAGTGACAGAAAAATACAGTTTGTAATTTTACAATACATAACAATAAAATACAAAATTATAATAAATGATTAAATAAAAAAAAAACAGCACATGAATCTCTGTTTGTCTCTTCGCTGTTCTAAATCACAAAACATGCAGATTTTCACAGACGTTGTTTTCTATGATTTTTTTGCATGTACCTGTGCTTGCTCAAGTTTCTCTTCCACCTCCTTTTTACTCCCCTCTGTGTTCTCTAGTTTCTCTAGCTTTCCCTCGACATCCTTCAGCCAGATTTCCACTGCCTTCAGCGCCTCCTCGAACGCCTGGTACTCCTGTAGTCTGCGGAGTCGACTTCTGGCCCCTTGTAGCAAAGCCTCGTGGTTTGAGAGCAACTTTGCTGCCACACTACTCCCTGATCTAGATCTTCCCTCTGTTACAGTGAGAGAGGACTGACACAGACGTTCAAGTGATGCCCTGTGACAGAAAACATACAGCTAGCTTACATTTAATCATGACTTACATTGTGAACATTCTCACATGCTGTTACACATGGTACTTCATAAACACAGAGACAGACTGTCCATATGTACCTCCTCATCAGCAGCTCTCTGTGGATTTCCTCCACTCTTCTCAGCTCTTCTGAACAGTCGGGGACTGCAGACTGACTCTCACCCCACAGAGGAACATCTGTCTTCAGTCTCACCTCCAGCTGTTGCAGCCAGTCGCTCAGCTCCACCACACGAGTTTCATACCTTAATAAGATCAAATTCACTAAATGTACCCTAAAATCTGACTACATTGTAAGCTACGGTACTGTGATAGAGGTAACTGTAAACGTCTTGTTGATGTTATGTTAAAGGATCATTCTTACAATGCAGTATATTTCCATGTGCCCATTGTATGTCTTAATACAGTAAATTGCCTAATACAGTCTTTCTTAAACAGGGAATTCTCAACCAAACTTCCAAAGGGACCCAGTAAGTTTTACAATTATTTAAATTTAGTTATATACTAACATAATCATAATTAAAAAGCACACTGAAAATAAAGATGTACAACATTAAACTGACATCATGTTATTGAGTTCATTACAACAGAAGGACCAGAGGTACATTTCAACTTTTGAATATCATCTTGGACAAAGGTGGATCTTGGAGTCAATCTATCTAAAATAGATTTAAAACATAATATCATAATCTCAACATAATATCATAATTAAGTGAACACAATTTATAATTATTTCACTACTCTGATTTGAGCAGATGTTACAATTTCTTACCATTTGCACAGGTGGCACACACTCCTAACATGAGCCACTGATTGATTATTTATTAATAACTATTGGAGGGGTTTCTTTTTCTCCCATTTACCATTGCTTTGTGAAATTTGTGGGATTGGATGTGACAATACAATAATGATACAGGAATAATGATGAAATAAACTATTTTTTCAGCTAGCAAATGAACCAGTCCTGAATAATAATTGAAGTAGTCTTATACAAAACTGGATATATAATGTGGATCTTCATCAGTTCTGCATTGTTGCCAATTTACAAATCTCCACCAACACAGAGGTGGAGGCTTGCTATTGACAAGTGCAGCAAATGTGTGTATTAAAGTTCACCAAACTTGAACCCAACACAATTCACACAGGGAAACCGGAAATACTTGATCGTGACTATTCCCATTGAAATTTCCCTGAGCAACAGTACATGTGACCGCAAATTTTTGTCCATCCTCTAAGGCTCCATCCTGTAGGACAGTCTGTTTTTTTCCCATTTTGTAAATGATCTAGTTATTATGAATAAAGTTTCAATCGTGCCTAAGCTTAGAGTGTAGACTTGAAAGCACTACTTACCCATTTAAAAGGGTGGCACTTTCTTCCAGGGACTGCATGCGCTGTCTGCATTCCATAACAAATGCACCCAAAGCATACTGACAAGAGTCCAGTTGCTCCTGTATGCCTCCAGTCCCACCTTTAGTGAGATGCAACAGGAGTCTCTCTCCATCCTCACAAACCTGGGACAAGCGCTCATCTCCATCCATGACTTCCTCTACTGCAGTCTAATAATGAGGGGATAAATGAATCGAATCGTATTACACGAGGGACACAATGAGCCACTGTTATTAATAATGTTAAATGGCTCTTAATCCCAAATTTCAAATCCAGAATAATCCCCTATTAGATTGAGGTCTGAAATGCTTCTTCATTGTTTTACTACTGATAAGTAGGAGCCTTATTGCTTTGCTCTGGTGCAATGTTTCATTACATGGCTGAGTCATTTGTTGCATGACGCTACCTTGAGTTTTTGTTGCTTGGATGAAATCGCGACAGCATCTCCTGTTTGCTCAAAGCAGTCCTCAATTCCAGCCCTTACCTCAGAGAGCCAACAGTGAAAAGCATGTGCTTTCTCTAGTAGAAGGAAAGACAGAGAGAGAATGACAGTCCATAAGAAGAAATGTATGTGAGCTGCTGCTGCATGCGGCCAGATGGACCGTAGGAGTGTATGGAACAGCTCTCTGTTGTCTTAGTAACCAGCCTCAACCAATTCCACCGGGATCTGTCATAATGTCAGAGGGAGAGGGAGCATCTGAGGCACAGGTGTGTGGCAGTCACGCTTTTAGGGAGTGCCGTGCAGAATCATTTCAAACAAACATAAATAAATAAAATATCTATTATCAACTATTCATGAGCCACTTGAATGGTAAGTGGCTTTAAACTTCCATCTAGTTTTGCTCATAACTGACACCTACACTTATGTTCAAAAGTCAGGGGTCAATAATGATTGATTTATTTATTTATTAAGAAAGAAATTAATGCTTTTATTCAGTATGGCACATTAAAAGATAATTTTATATTTATCAAAAAAATCTAATTTTCTATCTATAGACGACATGTGAATTTCACAAAAATACTAAGCACCACAACTGTTTTCAACATTTATAACAATAAATGAATGTTTCTTAAGCACCAAATTAGCATGTTAGAAGGATTTCTGAAGGATCATGTGATACTGGAGACTGGAGTAATGATGCTGAAAATTCAGCTTTCCCATCACAGGAAAAAATTGCATTTTATAATATATTAAAACATTTATTTTATTTTTTAATACAGTTTTACTGTGCTTTTGATCAAATAAATGCAGCCTTGGCGAGTATAAGAGACTTCTTTCAAAAATATATAACTCACTGAACTCTAAATGAATTAAATGAATTAATTTAAATTCACTCACCATTGAAGCGCTGCAGTAAAGCATCCTGAAGTGACCCCAGGATCTGGCTGCGGCGTTGTGTCACTTCCTCATTCCTCTTGACCAGGTTGGAGACAGCTTCACCCAACAGGGTCAGGTGCTGAGTTGGGTACGCTCTACACAGTGCCCTGAGAGACTCACTTGCAACGTCCAAACTCACCTCCAGCT
This sequence comes from Pimephales promelas, assembly GCF_016745375.1. The sequence goes on along the minus strand of NW_024121432.1, from coordinate 19,794,123 downwards.
GTCTCTGTGACTTCTCAACCTCCTAAACGACCAGGGTGGAATATACAGGGCATTAAGTTTTTAATTGGTTTTAAATGGTAATAAAGTCCCCCATGTGAAATGAACTTGGTTGGATATATTTCCATCCAAAATTTCATCACAGTATTTGGCTTGTGGATTGTGTACCAGATTGCACGTGATTAGACTACATTTATTCTCACTTTGTAGAATCCTACCGCTAAATTTAAGTCATATTCAGTCAATTCACTAACCTTGATTTTAACAAAATTCTCTGGGTCAAGGGATGTTGAAAACTCTGATAGTGAGTCCTCAGAGGTCTTCAGCTGCTCTGAAATCTGGGAAATTAGGTCTTGAAGCTGCTGCCTCTGGGAGGTGAAGTCTTTATACATGCCTCTGGTCTGTTCGTACACCTCTAAAGCATGGGAAATCTGCTTTCTCAGATCTGCAGCCATCACCTCAAAAGGCCAAAAACAAATTCTAGATTTACCAGTCACTGTGACTAGCAGTGCATGTTATTCTCTTTACATATGTGATGTTACATCACTTATCACAACAAATGTCACAGCTACTGCTAATGATTACCTGAAGTTCAGTGTGTGTGTTTTGGGTTTTTATCAGTTCATGTAGCTCTGTCATCTTCTCTTGCAAGGTCTTCAGTTCGTCCTCCTTATTGTCCAACTCCAACTGTACAAACACAGAAATGAAGAGAATTACATATTTTGGTATTTTATCATGTTTCCTTTACCAGGTTAGATTTGTCTTGGCTAAATGGATCTCACCTTGAAGTCAGAGAGGTGCTCCTCCATGTCTTGAGTGGAGAGGAGACTGGCAGCTCCTTCACTGAGCTCACAGACAGAGACAGCACTCCAACACTCTATATCATTGGCCATTTTATTAATGTCATTCCACAGCTCAAGAGAGCGGGTGTACCGACTGATGTCTGCATCCATACTCTCAGAGATCTGCACAATAATCAACACTGGCCATAAGTGCATCATGTGCATAATATGGTGTGAATAATAAGACGACCACAGTTGAAAGACCAGGCATCCCTTATTCTAATGGTGTAATGACTGTATCTCATACTTCTAAATCACCATCCTCACGATACAGACTTTTGATTTCACTTAGGTCACATACTACTTTGTTTATCTTTTACATTTTAGTGCTTTATTTATTTGTTTTTGTTGATTTTTATCACAACCTCCCTGAATTGTTCCTTTTGTCTTTTCCCAGCCTGAATAAGTCAAGAAAATGAATAAATCATACATACATAAAAAAAAAAAAAAATACAATAATTATATGGTAACCAATGATGGTCAATATTATACATTTGCATTTGTTAAAAAATAAAGGGAAATACAACAGGAAAAATATTTTTAAAAAAGTTAATAAATATATAAACAAAGATTTTAATTAATTTCCATATCACATTCTGACATAAAATCAGTTATCTTTAACTTGTAACAGTCATTTGTAGGAGCAATCATTGTTAATGATAAATTCCAGTACACAATGAGCATGTTTACATGCTTGACAATAGGAAATGCTTCCTCTTGTTAGATAAATCCCTGCTCAAGTTATTTCATAAAGTGTTTGGGACTAAACCAAACATGCCAAATAAATGACGCCTAAGACATCTAATCAAAAGCATTAAATGCACTCACATCCAGCCACCGATCAACAATGGCATCCATCTCCGTTGTGACATTTTCACTCTGAATGCTTTCATCTGGAAGCTTCTTTAACACAACGGTGAGGAGTTTGCCTGAACCAATGAGCTTATTCAGGTCCTCCTTAGTGGTCGCCAGCTCCGGCCTCACTGCTTCCAGCTGTGCAAACAGAGATAACAATATTACCTGTGTGCTTGCAATCATAAATGTAATCTGATGTTTAAAATGTGGCACACACTGAGGCACTAACCCGTGACAGAGCTCTACGGATGTCCTCAGGGTTATGTGGGTCCGACTGGGCCACAGTGATGGCATGAGCTCTCTCAATGACCGAGCTGATCCTGGTTCTCAGGGTCTGGTATTCCCTACAGAGCTCCAGCAGGTTTACACAAAGGTCATGGCTTTATGGGAACAAACACGAGCAGCGAAGTCTTAGATTTTACGCTAAAAGTGAGTGACATCAATAGTATCAATAGAAATACGCGAACACACACTGCAGTCATGACAATAGCTCAAAACACTCTCCCCTTTCTTCAGTTTCTTTAATCTAAAGCATAATCTATTTAGAGATTCACCCACATATCCATCAAACAGCGCACAGAAAATAAACCCCATTTAAATTGCATTTAAACATGGCAACAGACGCAACCTGTCAAAACATCCATCCATCAACCCACTGGCCCAGTCCAGCCTCTCCCTCCCATAAGTCATCCATATCAAGTTCAATTTGACACACCATTCATCTATCCAAACACACACCAAGTTCCAATGAAAACTAAGTGTACAGTCTAAGACTTGGGAACCGTAGTAATATACTCACTCCTCCACAATAATCCCCCTAATCCTCTCCCAGGTGGAGTGGACCACGGCTATGTCCCGTTTGACTTCCCCTGCCAGCTCAGAGTCTCTGTGGGCCAGTTGTTCTCCTTTTTCCCCCAACCACAGCTGACTGTGCTGTAGGGCCTGTAGCTCTTCTTCCAACTGCTTCAGCAACCACAACCTGACAAACACATCGGATATGATTAAAACAGCATAGCACAAAATATAGGTTTGCCATCATTACAGAAAATTTACAAAACTCACACATTTATCCAAAGTAAACAACACCTCAATATCAGGTCCACATTTTTTGGCACGTAAAACATACCATCATACCAAAACACAACATACAACTATCATACCAAAATAACCACAGCACAGTGTTAACATTTATAATATGTCACATCAGTATGGTAAATAAAACACAAGTGCCTGTACCTCTGTTGAAAGGCCTGTGTGCTAGCCTCTGCAGGCCATGGTATATTGGCTCTGTACTCCAGCTTTGCCAGACTCCCGAGTAGCAGCTCCTTCCGTCCCCTAAATGAACTCCACATGGTGGCTAGTGCCTCTGCCTCACTCTGCTTTGTCCCAATGCTCCTCTGAAGCACCTGCACGCTCAACGCAACATCATCCACTAGCCCTCTGCAAGACGTTCTTTCCTCCTCTGCCCCTTGTAAATGAAAGTGTGCCTTGTTTAGGATGATATCCAGGCTAATGGCATGCACCTCTAGAGATGCTAACTCCTTGGCAAGGTCCCCAAGTTCCTGATTTATGTCCCTGACTTTGGAGTCATCCCAGCTCTCTCTTCCTTCAACTTCTTCCTGGAATGTCTGTAAAGAGGTTCTGGCTTTATTATAAGTCTTACAGAAGTCTTTTAGTTTGAGTAGTGCTTCATCTCGATGCTCTACTAAACTTTGTGCTTCACTGAAGTGTTGAAGGCAGTCCTCCTTCCTGGTCTGGAGGTGCTGCAGGTCTTTTGGGGATATAGACGGGCTGAGGGCATCTAGTTGTGGCTGTAAGGACTCCAGTAACTTTCCTTGTGACTGAAGGGACGTCTTGTCCTCCTTTAGACCATTGGAGAAACCAGATAATTACATACAGTATATTTTCAATTAATACATTAATAAACGACTGATGATTGGAAGATAAAATGTAATGACATATTGTACCTTGGTTTTGAATTCAGCAGACTGGAGATCAGTGATGCTGACTTTGCATGTGCTTTGAATGTGCCTGAGGAAGTTCTCAGTCCACTGAGTCAGATCAAGCGAGACCTGACTGAACTGCTCCAACTGAGCAAGATGGGACTGAAATTCCTGAATCCTGAAAATACAAAATTAAACGTCATCACTTACTCCTCAAGGTAAAGGTACACTGTAACTTTCTACACTGTATGAGCGATCGTGAATCCGTCTTACAAGCAGTGTTTTTGTCTTAAGCAAACCAATTCTAGACTAATTTTGATTGCATGAAAGTTTGAATATGCCCCTTAGATGAGTCATTGATATTTTTGGTAAAATTTCTGAGAGAGAAAGAGAACATTTGAATGTGTATATTTTAGGAGCACATAATCAAACAAATGACAGGGACAAAAATATAAATTAGTATTACCTGAGTGGTATATTAGTACTGAGAGAACACCACCTCTCTTCCATGCTACAATGAAGATCTCTAAGCTCTGCCATCCTTTCCTCGGAGGCTGAGGAGTACAGAGACTCGGCTCGGGTCTCCAAACTTTCCAACAAAGACTCCTGAGAGGGAACTTCTGACTGCATGTCCTGATACGTTATAAAAAAAAAAGATTTTATTGGTTCCTTGCCATTAAAGTCATAGTGTCCCGAATTGTTTTTGAGAGTTTTAAATGAGTGATGGTAATCCAAACAATCATCATTAAAGATAAAGAACCATGGATGTGGAAAACAAAAACACTTTGTGGAAAAGACTTCGCACTCACCTGCAGCATCTGAAGCTGGCTCTGTAGCTTCACATTGTCTATGGTCAGGTAGGGAGAATCTGAACTGCATAGATTTTCACACCTGTTCAACCAGGACTGCAGAAGTGAGAGATCTCTCTCACATCTAAAAAAGCAGACAGCCAAAACATTGCTTTTTATATTACAATCTTTTATTTAATTAACAAAAATCACCTTCATTCCAGTCAACACGTATTATGTATCAAATAAATATGTAAACACATGCCTTTGCCACAGAGTCAACAGGTTCTCCAGTTTTGATTGTTTTTCAGTGGCTTGCTGGGTATATAATTTGTGAGCTTGCTGAAGGTCAGCCACAGCTTTCTCCATCCGTCCCCCATCAGACAGCCTCCTCCAGCCCAGACTCAGAGACATTAGCCTGGGCCCGAGCTGCTGTAAACGCTGCACTACATCCTGAGAATGAAGGAAATAAATGTTACTCTAGCAGCCTCAAATGCCTTCTATATAATCATATTTTCAAAGTCAACAGTTAAGTGAAAATTTTAGCATATGGTCTATAATAGGGGTTATGCACAATGTTCAGTAAAACAGGTTGCATTGCTACCGTTTCAGGTCTTTTGTATGTACTTTGACAAATATATAGACGTTAAATTTAAGGAGTGAGCAAAGATGAGCATAAATTGAGGTCTAGAAGTTTTTATTATTTTCTTCTTACAAACATCTAGATATTTAAATCGCATAAAACACCAACAACACTTTTCTCATTGCGGATGTGGATGCAATGAGACCTGTTTCCCTGTTTGTTCATGTGACATACAGTAGGGCCTCTTGTAATAATGGCCCTCTGGCTGACTGTGTGGATTATTTAATGCAGCCCTTCAAGTGTAAATAGTTTATCCTTTAATCCGGTCTGCAAATTGATTTTTACTTTCTGCATTTTGGTCTGGTCTTCGTTACTCCGCAGTTCTCTTAAGGATTATTAAACAGCAGTCAATATATTTCTCCACAGGGCTTATTATATCAGCCCTAAAGCATAAAAACAAAACTGAACCTGTATCCTAGGTGACGGCAATTAATCCAGTCACTTAATTTGAAATAAAATGTAGTAAAATGTCAAATTTGAAATAAAATGTAATATTTATAAATATCATACTGCACATGTGAACTGATTTTTATTTATTTCAGTTGTTCTTCATTTAAATAACTTTTGATCATTACAATTGTGATGATTGTATACTGTATATACTGGTATAGAGGCCCCCAATTTGAGTTTTACACCCCTGGTAGATAATATATACAGTATGGTATGGAAATTTATTTATTTAGGTTTTTACGTTGTCTGTTTCAAACCAACACATATAATACGAACCATATGTTCATGGAGAGTTTTATATGTTCTTGATGCGGATGTACATGAAGTAACTGGTGTGTTCAGTTTTTCCTGTAGTCCATTCAGCAAACCTTCAACCTAAGATGAGTGAAAACATTGAGCAACACACACACATCCAACATGACTTGAATAATATATCAGACCAGAGTAGCACAGATAGCCATGTATATAGTGTTACCTCATTGAGATCTTGAGTAAATTGCTTAGTATTTCTCAAACTAGAGTGAAGCTCTGCCTCTCGTTCCTCCACACTGTTTTTAAACTCTTCCCGGTATCTTTCAATCTGCATCAGACGTGCTTTAATTCGCCCAGCCTCATTCGGTGCAATGAAATGAATTAAAGATTTAAACTCTGTCTCCAATCGGCTAAAGTTGTCCATCTTCTCCTCTAAGGCCTCCTTTAACATCTAAGAGGGTAAACAATGAGGAGACATCATTCACTGAGCGCTAAATGAAACCTGTCATGTTGTCTGGTTGATTTGGTTATGTTTATTAAGTTACAGTCTTCTGATCCAGGTCATTATCTCTGTTTACCTCCACCGTGTGAATCTGCTCATCCAGGTTGGCAGAGGATCCGCTGAAAGCTTCAAGCTCCCTCTTACTATCACAGACCCAGGAGAAGAAAGCCTCAGACTCACGACTGAAACTTTGCCACCATCTGTGCATCATCTCCAGATCTGACACTCTATTGGAACAGATACAAGCAGGAAAGAAAAATAGTTCTCATTAAAAGAGTACTTATTATGGAAATACTGTACTTTTAAATAATATTCTTTTACAGAGTGTACACTTAAGTGGCCTTTTATTTAACCAATATTATAGTATCTGAAAGTAGATTATTGCAGCAGACTATTCTCTCTATTTCAGTAAGGTTTACTGGCATTTACAGTAGGTTGCGACAAGAAACAAGGTACGTAATGTGAATTGTGCAGTATATGTCTGCACAGTAGATACAGGCATTTTGACTTAAAGCTGTCTTACATTTTCCTGAGGCTGGCTTGTATCTCCTGCAGTCTTTCTTTTGTGGATTGGGCCTGATCCTGTAGTAAAGACTGATTGTGAGAACCAAGTTTAATACCTGCTGCCTTCTTCAACAGGGACTCAGCTCGTTCAGCAAATGTGTTGCCCTGCTCATGAAGCTCCTAAACAAACACACAGATATGAATATTATTTTCAGTCCAAAGTTCAATAAACATTTAACAACTTTTTTTTTATATCTTTGCTCTCACTTTAACATTTTTCATTTCAGTCTTGAGGTTGTCCAGGCTGCTGAAGATAAGCTCCCTCTGCAGGACAGGACTGACAAGACACACAAACTGCCAGATGGCCTCTCTCTCCAAATCAAACTCCTGCCATGCATTCACAGTGACCTAAAGAGCAATGAGAATGACATTACCAACTGCAAGTAAAGTAAGTGATTGCATTTCTTTCGGATTATTCATGTTGCATTATTGGGTTACATTTTATTCTCAAAATGTAAGGTTACACAATGTTTAACTTCTTGAAACAAGCTTGGACTTCTGAAGAGAGGGGCATTCTAAGGTCTTGAGGCCCGCAATTGTTCACAACAATATTAAAGGTCCACATTACTTTTACATTTGTTTGTGATTGTCTGGATAAGGAATTTTGGTAACACTTTAGTTTAGGGTCCAATTCTCACTATTAACTATAGTAGCTTATTTGCATGCATATTACTAGACCATATTCTACATCTCTTATACCCAACACCTAAACTTAACAACAACCTTACTAACTATGAATAAGCAGTAATTAGGAGTTTATTAATGCAAAAGTCGAAGTTAATAGTGAGAATTGGACCCTACTCTAATTTTGAATTAATTTTAAAATGAGTCTACCATTGTTGGGAAATTTGCTGAAGGATATTTACACCGGTACAGTAGACGGCTTTCAAAATATTACAAAATATGAAACACAAAAACGTATTAGTATGAATTGGATCAGGTTAATAAAGTGAGATTAAATTCATAAAGTATATTTGTCCAATTTAATTATAGCAGGATAGCTTAATATTCTGATTTTGCATTTCACTGTTTTTATTTTCAGGAATACTGAATCTGTTTTTATTTAAGTGAGATGAGTAAATGCATGCTCACATTTACAGCAGTCTACAACAACAATAAACGTCATATTTACACAGCGCACACAACACCTCTGCACTTACTACTTACTCCAAAAACTTTATTCAGATATTTTGTTTTAAATTTAAAAGTAATGCGCTCTTTCAATAGTTACTCAGAAAAAGTAATCTGATTATGTAACTCGAGTTAATTGACTGAAATTGATTGAGAGTCGAGTCTAAAATGAGGAGTGCTATTTGTTGCATCACTGAAAGGCAGCCATGAGATTTATGAGATTTAATAACAGTTAGGATACTGCCTATGAAGCTAAATTGCTATGATCTAACATACAGAGATCCAAACCATTTTTTACAGACACTTTAAGGGGATTTAACTGAATTATAATATGGCATGTGTAAATATCATTTGACTGAAAGTGTTACCTGCAGGTGTTTCTCCTGAGCTGCCCAGTCATCTTTACCTTGAGATCTCACATCTGTCTCTTTTGCTTCCTGTGTCTTCATATTTTGCTGATTAAACACCATGACAGGGTGACAGAGAAGAAAGAAAAAGAGAAAAGTAGAAACGAGGGGGAAAAAAAGAAATAAATGATCCTGAGATTCACCCCTTGGAATATTATGCATGAGAAAGAATCACTTATTCACAGCAATCAGATTAGCAAATAAAATCAACATGATTCATCATGTCTATTGCATTATATGTGTCAACAAAAATGAATTCTACAGTCCCTACCAGGTGAATAAGGAGCAGCTGTTTGGCTTCTGTAATATTCTCTGCATTCAGTATTCGTCTGTGGCCCTGTGTCTGAATCGCATCCTCCTCCTCCTTCACCTCCTCTCTAGTCTTTATGTTCCCTTCATTGGCCACTGCAACAGGACAATCCTGACAAAACAGTAAAATAGTTTAACCATGCAAAATATTAAAAAAATGTTCCTGCAGATGATATACAAATATGCACATGGAGAATTGTAGGCAGACATTTTCTTTCCAAAGTAAACATGGCACATGACATTTGCAGCAGTACAACTTGCATTAAACCTAAGACATGAGGACCACTCTTCACCTCAGACAGAGACAGCAGCAGTGCAGAAAACTGCTGTGAGAGTTTATCAAAAGCAGCCCTCTGTGTGCGAACTTCACTCTCAGGACTTATCTCCTCCAGAACAGCGAGACGAGCTTTGAGCCAGTCCAGAGTCTCGCCCTGAGCCTTTACCGCCCGACGCTGCATCTGCAAAGGGAAGCAGAGGGAGGTCAGCTGAAGTCACATAACAGACAGTGGTCTGAACACACATGCAGTATACTGTTTGCAGATGAGCATAAGTCACATCCATTTGGGGTGAGCTCACCTGGAGAGACGAGATTTCAGCAGCACTTTGCATTTCCTGCTGGGAGAGAAGCCATCCAGACAGCTCACTGAACCTGGAGCACAGCACAAAAAAACAAAAACATAAAAAAAGAAATTCTCACACAACCTGCACATATGTCGTCTTATGTCGAAAAGAAAAGTGCTGAAATGTATTGAATGTGTACTTATAAGCATATTTAAAAAAAAACTAAAATTAAATTAAATTTAAATAAAAAAAAGCATAAATAAAGGGCTGTTTAAAATGTGATTAAAGAGAGTACCATTTTATCACTTTCTTAATACACGTTTAATGTCAAATTAAACGTTTACTTTGAAGTACATTTTAAATCCTTGTTTTAAAGAATTTTGTCAAGCTTTAAATAAGCACACTTATTTTGATGTGCCGAATAACAAGCTAAAGGAAATGTAACGTATTTTCCTATAATTTTAACTGTAGTGTGTTATTCAATGTTACATTTAAATGTTTCATTTTAAATGTTTCAATGTTTCATTCCCAAACATTTTACACCATTCTAGAGAAAAATCTTTTGAAAATCATAGCATTGACAGAATTTGTCCAGCGTGTCTCCTTTTGTCACTCAGTATTTGCATCTCACCTGGCATGCCACTCTCTCCATTTATCCATGTGCTGCTGTAGTTTCAAGTGCGTTCGCTCTATTAAACCCCTGACCTCTGAAAGATGATCTCTGGTTTGCTCCAGTGTTTTATAGCCTTGGTCATTTTCTGGAAGATCCTGACAGAGATGCTCCATTGTCTTTAGTCGCTTCTCACATGCAGAAAGTGTGTTTTTATGTCTGAAAAAGCCCTATAATGATACATAAATAGATAATTAGATAGATAATTCTCAGGTTATGAGAATTCCATGATCTTTTTTCTATCGGCTCTATCTCACCCTGTGTTCTTTGATCGTTCTTTCACTGCCGGCTGTGAGCAAGGATTTGTCCTCCCTTTTCAGCTCTATCCTACACTCCTGTAATGTGGTCATCACCAAACGCCTCTCTGTTTCCACCCGGAGTCTGAGCAGATGGAATGGAGCCTCGGCTTGAATGTCCTGGGAGGAGGAAAATGCATCAAGATGAAAAATTATGTTTCATGATTTGTAGTCACAACTTTTCATCTTTTGTCAATTCAACTCAGATAATTAATGTCATTTACAAGATTTTAAGTTCATTTTAAGTTCACTATTCATTAAACCAATCTTAAAATTCGAATTTTATAAAATTAAAACAATTTATTTCAATGAACTCAAAATTAAGGCAGGTGGCTTACTTTTTTAAGTTAAACCAACAATGTTTTTTATTGTTTTTTTTACAGTGTAGCTTCCTGTTCCTGATAAGTTGTCTAACTTTTCACCATTTTTGATCTTCCAACTGACCTTCCATTGCTTGTGCAGTCTTCTGACCGTCTCTCGCAGACTCCGTTGGTCTTCCTCGGAGATGATATCAGTGAGGTCATCACAAGCCTTTAAATAAGCACTTAAAATGTGCTGGTCTAGTCGCCCAAAGAACTCCTGAGCAAATAATTACACACTTAATTAGAAGAACAAGACAAGATAAATATGTTTGAAGGGTTCGCCGATTAAGACATCAATGACGTACATTGTGTTTGCGGAACAGCTCATCTGGGTCTCCCCTTTCCTTTAAACAGGCTTGGCCCACACGCAGCGCCTTCTCCAGGTCAGCACGAGACTCCTCAAACCTCCGCATGAGGTTGCCGTTAGTCTCTGCCACCTGCCTCCACTCCAAAGCCTCCTGCATCAAAGCCTGATCAGAGCACAACACTGTCAGAACAGCTCTGCATTTGATGGAAAAATTCAAACTATATCTCTTTATCGAATAGTTATTTTTTCTTAGTCTGACCTGTGTGGTGGTCTGAATCTCCGTCACTCTGTTCTGCAGAAGAGACATGTCAAAATTCTGTAGGGATTTTGCACAGCACAGCGCCCTCTGTAGAGACAGGTAACTGCGCTCCATAGCACAAACACAACGCTTACAGGTCTGCTGCTGTGTTTGTAGCTCCTGCAATTTTTTTTTTTAATAAAACATCAATTAACACATAGAACAATTATACAGTAGTTGACACAGATACAGGCAGGTTTATTTATTACAAAGACAGCCACTCATTATTTGTCGCATCTTTACTGTTTCTCCACACTGTATTCTTCATGGTCTGATAATCTTTTCCTCCCAGTGGTCTGTACTGACCTGACACATTTCCTGGTTGTGTTGCTGGGTGATGATGTGTCCAGCGTGCTCCGCTGTCTGGTAGAAAGTTGAGATTTGTTTCTCTAGCTCTTCTAACAGAGGAAATAGAGCCTGGCACTCCCTCAAAATTAAAGGACAATTTTCTTTCAGCTGTAAGGATACAAACAAATAATTACATAATTTATTCCCAGACATATGTGATCTGATATACAGTAAATTACATCATTCCAAACATATTTTGTTTGTTTTTTTGTTTTGTTTTGCAAAACACAGAAGCTGACATTTTATAATGTAAGTGAATGGTGACCAGAGGCTGTCAGGGTTCAAAAATAGTAGCAAAAAGTGTGTAAAATAAAATGATCCAAATGACTTGCATTAAAAGTCATCTGCACCCATACAAATTATGTCATATTTCCTGATGCTTTTATCATATTTATAATGCTTTTATAATGCCTGTGGTTACTATTCCTTTTCATTATAAGTTTTTTCAGATAAAAATGATATCATTAATAATATAATATAAGTTAGCAAACATTGCACAAACCTGGTGGAGCTGTGCTTCGGTCGTTGTTATAGTAGAAAGTGCTTTAGCTCCACCAGCACCAGAGTCTTTAGCCAGAAGCTGAGCAGAGTGAGCAGCCACTTTATGTTGTGCTTCCACAGCAGGTAGCCTGTGCTTGATGTCCTGCAATATGTGAGAAAATTAAATCAGAATGCTTAGAGGAAACTTAGATAGACAAAATTGGCATTTATCATTTCTGAGAGGCCAATCTTACATACAGAGAAAAAGATTAAACAATACATCGAATGTTGAAACCTTTTTACCTCAACATCCAGCATAAAGGCTTTGACATCCAACAACGACACTTGAAGCGGTGAGGTAAGTTTGTTAATGGAAGTATCCAGAAACTCTTGTATGTCTGTGCTGACATCCTGGTGTGTCCTTACTGTATGAGTCTCAGGAAGACGAGAGTACTGTGAAAAGAGAAAAACAGACTTTTTACAATTTTTATAATTAAAGAAATGGTTCACTTTAGTCAGTAAGTTTTGGGTTAGTTCACCCAAAAATGTACAATTATCTCATAATTTACTCATCTAAAATAGGTGTATATGACTTTCTTCTTTCAGCCAAACACAATCGGAGTTTTATTCAAAATATCCTGGCTTTTCCAAGCTTTATAATGGGAGAGAATAGTAACTGATATTTTGAAGCCAAAAAACGTCTGTAACTTCTGTTCCCTGAGAACAGGGAATGAGACACTGCATCACAATGCATTGGGGAAATGCCTCAGGCGTGACAGGTGTATGAAACTGCTATAGAATCATGGCTATCCTATTGGCCGGCAACAGCCCATGATGTCATCATCACACGACCTGGAAATATAAAAGGGGTGCCTTGCAAACATGACAAACACCTTATTGTCTGAAGGGACACAGGCCCCGAAGGAATGGCAAGGAGATGCAGTGTCTTGTTCCCTGTTCTTAGGGAACAGAGGTTACAGTCGAAACCTAGACATTCCCTTTCAAAATGAAACTCGCACTGAATCGAAACGCATTGAGGAACAATATACCAATGCCACCATGCTAAGGGGTGTGCATGCCAAGTGGCTTTGACAACCGACAGAACCAGCCAATTGAAATGAAACGCTAGAACCACCCACCCTCAGGTCACACTGGGCTGTCAGTGACAGCATTCCCTACGGTCATAACCCAAGCTATAATCCTCACAGGAAAACTTCCATAAACATAGTTTACCCAAAGGCCTACCTGGGCCTGCTCAAGGGCTTGGAACCACACCTTCAAATTAGAAGGGGTCCCTTCTAGGGAATGTGGCTAGGTAACCCGAAGGAGTCCCAACCAATCACTTATTCAGGGAACATACTCACCCGAAATACCACCAGGAAGACCTGACCTGGCGTCACTTACATTGGATTTTTTTTTATTATTATTGATTTTATTGATGAACCAACTGGTTGGTGCTTGTAATTTCATTGTACAGATTACAATGACAATAAAGGGATAACGATTACGATACTTTCATCCTGGCCAACTTCCTGTCTGTCCAGCAACAGAGCTTCTGGACACTTGCCTTTAGATAAGGCAACCAACCCGAGGGACTGCAAAGCTGTCAGTTGGCCCACTTGGCCCAGATCTCAGGGACAGGGTATCCCGGAGAGCATGACTCAGCATATTGCTTACAACCCTTGCCAGCGAGGGGAGTTTCTCTGCTTGATCCATGGATCTACCCAGCATTTGTGTTTCAAAACACTGAGGAGGCCTGAGATGGCCTAAGGGCTGATCTAACTGGGAGGCCTCACGAGAGGCCTACACCGTCTGACCAGACTCAGGAGTCTGGCTATAGGCAGAATAAAAAGAGGTTCATGGAAAGAACCAGTAGCAAAGAATGAATACTTTAGTCGACCCAGGGCGCAAGCTCGCCTTCAGAAGCTGCCTGCTAAGGCCAGCTGAACTGATAGCAAGCGGCCACTAGTTGCCCAAACCCAACATTGCTGGGAAACCACTCACAGGGAGGCCTAGTGAGGCCTACTACCTGATATCTAGTCAGGCTATCTGTCCAGTTGCTTGTCCTTGGGACTTTATTCTTTAAGATGTGAGAGAGTGTGAAAGTTTGCTTACCTGTTTGACCTTCAAAAACAGCTCCCTCCATCTTCCATTGAGAAGCAGAAGCTGATGTTTTACATCACGTGTCACTGTTTCATCACAGGTCTCGATCAGGAAGTTTCCTGCATCGTTCATAGCAGCGTGCTGGTCCATCCAGTGCGGAAGGTTGCGAAAAAACTCCTGAAAAAACAACGGAGTAAGAATGTACTGTATCGTAAACACGCCTACTAGTTATTTTCAGAGACATGGCTACATGTATGTGGTTGTCTTACCCGCTTAGTGTTCTCAGGTTGTCTGAGAGCCTCCTGAGCATCCTCTAGCCAGGCCTGCAATAAGGCCACGCAGCTGTTGTACCTCAACCAATTACACTGCACCTCCTCCAACATGGACCTTACGCTTCGCACCTCCACCGACAGACTCCTCCACTGATCAGACACCTCTCGCAGCAAGAGCTTTACCCCTCCCTCAGCTGAAATGTCAAAACATGAACACACAAAAGCAGAGCAGATTCATGAATGTACTAATAAATACATACTGATAAATCTAGACTAGACTAGAAGCTAAAACTAACACTGATGCTAGTATTAGTACGCTAATACTATTACTAGTATTTACTAATAAATAAATGCTAATACATCCTTAATGTCAACCACAATCATTATCCTTACCTTTTAAATGTTTGTAACCTGTTTATTTTTGCTATCTTGATTATTAATTGCCATCTTATATCATAACCATAAGATTTTATAGTTAGTTCATATGATTTGTGCGTTTAGCATTGTTTCCCCCTTTTATACAGTTTTGTAGTATTTTTAGTATTCTATTAAAGTATTTTTTTCAATATTTTGAGTCCGCATTCATTTTTTTAAATTTCATTTTTATTAAGCTAAACAGAATTATATAATATAGCTTATAAAAATTATTTGAAGCTAAACAGAATTATAAAAAATTTGAATTATAAAAAATTTGTTGTAATTTTGTTGTTTTGGCATTTTTATTATTTTTTTGTTTTGTTTTCATATTTCTGTTTAGCTTCAAATTACTTTTCTTTCGATTTTAGACATTTTAGCACATGTGTTTTTTAAGTACTAAGTACTAAAATTACTACACTGAAGTTTACAACCTAAGCTTGCTTTATTTCAGTTAGGTGCCAAAGCAACATTTCTAATTTTCATAAAATCTTTCATTTAATATTTAAATTTTATTTTATTTCAGCTTCATTAATGCAATAATATAATATAATATAATATAATATAATATAATATAATATAATATAATATAATATAATATAATATAATATAATATAATATAATATAATATAATATAATATAATATAATATAATATAATGTCTACAACACTTTAAGAACATACCAATGACCCATTTTTGATTTACAACCAACCAGTTGAGTAGTGCTGCAATAAATCATCGTAATAAAATGTGATTGGCTTCTGGAAGACCTATTTTGTGATCTTCCAATCACACTTCAGACAAAGACCACCCCTATGTTGAGGTTGCCTTAGGCACGGACAAAGCAACATGTTGGGAGTCTATCGCCCAGAGAAACCCAATTAGAATGCAGTATCTGCACTAATGGACTGGAATTCCCTTTTGAGTTCTTTGCCTGGGAAAACCTCATTTACCAGTAGCCCGAGGAGAGAGGAATGAGCGTAGAAAGAGAAAGAGAAAGAAAAAGCAAACGGAAAAGAGCAAGAATGAAACACAGAGAGGGAGAACGAGCGAGAGACAGAGACAGCAGGAAGATGCTACAGGCACAGACTGATTGACTTCTGAGTCCACAAGGATTAAACTCACTGAGGGTGAAACAAGGTGAGCTGCTATCATTCTACCCTCTGGACACCGAGATTTAAAAAAAACTGCCTTTATCTGCCCAGCCATGATATGATTTGCACATTACAAATATATTTGTTGGTTCACTCAACACCAAACGAAATTTACTTCGGACAGGATCAAAATCTTCATGGGTTGCCCCCCCTTACCCGTATCCTCTATATTAAAAAATAATACTACATTTTATATTTGATGATTCTCATATAAAGTGATGAGAGAAAGAAATAATTGCACAGTAAAACACCAGAATGAAAATCCCAGCTTGAAAGTTGTACTGCTGTTACCAAACTATCATTTAGCAGTCACATAGGCATATAAAATAGAAAAAGATTCAGAATTTGAAGCATACCTGAGCTGTCAGCTTTAATGTAGAGCTCAGCAGCTTGTATCAGAGCCTGGTGGCTACTTTCATACTTCTCAAAGAACTGCTGTCCCTCCACAAATGACTGGAGATGCAGAGAATAAACAAAAATAAAGATCAGATCATTTGATTGTGCAATCAGAGTAATTGGTATCTTCAACAGATCTTAGGCTATACTGCATTTGATGGGATGGCCTCAAATATGACTGTGTATGAAAACATGTTTGTATGGTTAGGCAATGAAGGAGCTGAAACAATGCTAAATGAAAGTAACCCATTGTTGTGGGAATTTTAATCATTAAAGAAGATTACTAGGTAGTCTGAGCCATGTGTTTCCATTGAACCTATTCCATGAGTAAAATATAGATGTCTACGTGGTTGTGGGTGACGTTTCAGGAACACATGGGACAGGACATGGACACCAGTTTTGGCCAGTTTATTTCAGTACCAGTTTGTGTCCTTAAGTAGAGACTAAACAGCAGTAAGGACCTTATCTGGGTGGGTGAAAGGTACAGCAGGTGAAGATGAACCTTGAAAAGAATATAAAAGCTGTCTCATGTCTCCCTGAGGGCATCTCACACTCCACAGTTTAACTGCTGTGTTGGTGACTGGGCCTATTTTTGCAAGAATAAATACTTCTCTTTCTTTATTAATTTGACTCTGAGTGTCTCTTACGCAGTGATGAAATTTAACAGGATTTTTGCCACAACAATTTGGTGTCAGAATAGTGGGATTCCTTGGAAGTGCCTTCTGGACCCGAGAGCGAACGGTGTTTGGCCACCTGGACTGAGTAGATCCAGCTCTACCTCGTAAGCTTGAGGGGCCGACCGCTATCGGGTCCAGGAGAAGCTCCACTGGAATCAAAAGAAAGCAAACCAACATTTCTCTGGTAGGAGATGGACTCTGAGTGTCTCTTACGCAGTGATGATGATATATTTGACAGGATTTTTCCCACAACACCATCTAGTTTGTAAACTTACACCATAGCTTTGCAGCAGAAGCTCCATTGACTCCAGTCGGCCATATTTAATGATCCAGGATTTCAGCTTGGACTCAGCTAGTGTCAAAAATGCCAGCATACCATATTTCGTTTCCCAGAATTCCAGTTTGCTCAAGTGAATGTGTGAGGAGGTAGATATGTAGTTTAATCTGAAAGCAGTTACATAAAAACAGGTTAATAATATATTATATTATAATACAATTTATTATAAAAAAAAATTGAATTGAATTATAATTGCAATTATAAATTGATCTCTTCATTAATCTTTGAGGTTATCTGTCATGGTTTTTACCTCTCTGCCATGTCTTGCAGTTGTTCCATGGGAATCGGGACATTATTAACACATCTGTCTCTGTGGATTAACTGCAAGGTCTGCTTGTGTCTTTCAAGAAGCCTTAAGATCTCCTGCACAACCAAATACAGAAAAATGTAAGATCCAGTACTCATGTTTGATGATAAAGTGAAGGTTCTGCTAGTCTTGTTACTCATTAATAGATTCTCCTTCATCCATTCTTCAATACGTCATACAGACCAACACAAACTTTCTCATTCTGTTTTACCTGGTCGTGTAGTCGCTTTTTGTGAATGGCTTTTGCAGTCTCATCATGGGCTTGCTGAGGGACCAACTCCTCTCGTAGGATCTTCTCTGCTTGATGTAAATACATACCAACTTCACCCAGAGGATGCGGTAAACCACTATCCAGCTGTAGATGCCAATCCAAAAGCTGCAGGCAAGAAAAAAATAACTGTATATTATATATTATTATATTATATTATATTATATTATATTATATTATATTATATTATATTATATTATATTATATTATATTATATTATATTATATTATATTATATTATATTATATTATATTATATTATATCTGTCTTTTACTTTTAATAAGTAAAATAAAATCAGCTAAATCTACCATGAATGTCCTCAAATAGACTATTGGATTAGGGTTACTAATGTATTCTAATTGGTTTCCTATAAAAAAAATTAATAATAATTAAAATGTATGGTGTATCTGACCCTTGCAGACAGCCTCTCCCAGGCCTGTTTGAGCAGAGCCTGATCTGCAGTCAGCTTGCCGTCCTTCTGAGTAGACTGAAAACATGTCTCCACTTTTTTTCTCTGCACCTCAAACTGTACACGACAACGCTTGAACGTCTGAGTGAAAGAAAGAGAAAGTGAATGAATGAATGAATGAGAGAACTACAGGTAATTAAATTATTTAAATGTTAAATATTCAAATAATGCCCAATGTAATGCTAATAGGAGAGAGACAGCAAAATAGCACAACCTATCAAAAATATGACAAAGCAAGAGAAAGGGAGAAAGAGACGCATACCAAAAGCTGAAAAAGAAATTTAAACAGCCAAATTGCACATGCATGTATTCATGCAATAATGGGCTCCAATTTTCCACTTTCTCTCTACCCATGCGGTCCCTGCTAGAGCTCTGACTCTTCTGAATATGGAACATATCCGTGGGCGCTACAGACGTCGCTTCACTGGTGTGTAGTGCCCATGATTATGAAAGCAACTAGAGCTCTCAGCTGTAATGTATATTAGCGTTGTCTGTATGCATATGTGGGTGTGTGTTTCAATGTTTTGAGCAACATATGTTTTGTCTGGGATCTACCATTATTTTTTATTTTTCTCACAGAATAATATTAGCATACACACAGTGGTGTCCAAAAGTCTGAGACTGCACTGAAAATCTGAAATCCCATGCATGCAGATTGGTAAGATTTTTTAAACAAGTCTCTTAAAGCTCACCAAAGCTGCATTATTTGATCAAAAACACAGCTGAATTTTCGGCATCATTACTCCAGTCATCAGTGTCACATGATCCTTCAAAAATAATTGCTGATTTGCTGAAAACAGCTGCACTGATTAATATTAATGTGGAAACTATGATATTTTTTAAGGATTCAATAGATAGTTCAAAAGAACAGCATTTATTGGAAATATATATTTTTCTATATTAAGGTATTTTTTGTCACTTTTGATCAATTTAATGCATTCTTACTCAAAGTATTCAAAGTCCTGCTGACCCCAGATATTTAAATGGTTGTATAAAGTATCAAAATTTGCATGAAACTGTGGAGTGAGTTCATGTACTTGTAGCTAAAGTGTTGCTGTCATCAAAACAAAGGGGCTAAATGCTATATAGGCCACTAAGGCAGGACAAAAAAGGATGCCATTGGCTCCTGAAATGAAACAGAATAACAGAATCGATTCATTACGATGGCTGTTCAGAAGCATGATTCACTGACTGAATAAATCTGTTTCATTTAATCAGAGTCATTTGTGACCATTTTAGTCATGGTCTGGATCTCTGTAAGAATTTTCAAGTTATTTAGTTTCCAATGGCTGATTTCATTATTTATAATGAAAACAGTTCTATCAAGTTTCAAAAATACAAAACAGAAGCATTTTCACTGGTAGTTGAGACTTTGGGACCCACTGTATAGCAGTATTACTTCGACCAACATCCACACTGCTTTCTTGGACTTTGGTATTAACAGTGGGCATTTAAAAACCGAAATCAAGATTCCTAGACCTGGTTTCACAGACAGGGCTTAGATTAAACTAGGATTAGGCCTTAGATCAATTAGTAGCTTTTATAAACGTGCCTTAGAAAAAAACATTACTGGTGTGCATCTGAGACAAAATAATAGCACTGATATTGTACGGTACTCATATTTTAAGATATATGTAAGTTTATTTCAGTTAAAACAGATCAAACATACATTTTAGCCTGGGACTAGCTTAAGGCTTGTCCCAGGGGCTAAAGTTTTATTCAGGTATCCAATTGATATCGTATGTGGTCTACATGATGACTGAGTGAGACCCTGAGCTCACCTGGTACTTCGAACCAAAATTTCCTCCATCCCTCTGGGCTTGAGCACAGTCTCTCTCCAACTGATCTGCCCACGCTTTCAGCTCCCTCAGTGTCTTACGCTGCTCCCTCTGAGAGAAAAAAAGAGTGCTGAGTTAGTGAGGATTGTAGAAACAAGACAAAAAGCAAACATTTGTGAAGATTTCAGCCCCTTGGGGAGGTCTACGCTCATCATTTCCATACCTAAAAAAAATGAATGCACTTTAAACCCCCGACTCAATACAATTTTGCTGTTCAAACATGCATCACTAATGCCACATTTCTAAATCTAACACAGACTTTGTGTTCCTGCTGCTTGCTGAGTTCTTCTCCTCCATTGTGCAGATCTGCCCCAAACCTCTCCACGGGGGAGCAAGAAATCAGCTCTGCGGGGGCGATACTAATCATTTTACACACATTTACCCTCCCTATTATGAATTAGGAACAAGAGCGAGAAAGTGAGAGCAGTGTTCAGCTAATTCTAATGAAATTAAGTCTATTCTTCCAGCGCTCATCTTACATTTTGGCATCTTCAACGAGGCAATGCCTTTGGGTCATCAAAATGATTATATTATGACCTTGGCAACGTCTGCTGCATGATTTCCCCCCTACCTCCCAGAAACGAATACTGTCACAGGCATGCGATGGCCTGGAATATTAAAAGCTAAAATTGTCTTAGTTTAAATGTATAACAGAGAGGCAAAATGGTTCAAATGACAGTGACTCTGAAACACTCGCAGACCGTGGCATGCGGTTTCTACAAAAGAACCAGGTGGTGACAGGATTAATTCACTGCTTCAACTTGATTATGAACCATTATTATTCTTTAAAGACGGCTTCTAATGCTAATCATCAGGCTATCGGTGTCAAAGCAAAGCAAAAAAAAAAAAGAAAAGAAAAAGCCAAAGGTAATTATTGTCATGTTAATGTCCCCAAAAAGTTCCAGTTGTAATGCAAATGTAATAGTGAAGGGAGTAAAATTATATGGGACATATTAAAGCCGTACAACGCCCTGGATTATTAAACCTGATCCACGCAGTATCGAACCGCTCATGATGAAAAGGAAGGCAAAATACTAATGAAAGGATCTCAAACTACATGGCGCAGGAGCAGCAGGTGGAAATAGTGGCAGAGCAGTCAAAGCAGGCATAATGTGTTTCATATGAACAAACGTACCTCTAACAATTCCTCAATGGCTCGAGGAGCAAGATAAAACTTGAGACAAAAAAGGAATGCATGTAAACAAAAAGACATTAGAGGACAAAACAGAGGGTGGACAATAAAGAGAGAGATTTAGTGTAAGAAAATGGTGAGTAGAGAGATGTGACTTCACAAATAAGACAGATTGTTGATAGTGATTATTTAAGAAACAGAGTAAAGAGAATAGGCATTTAACCATGAAACATATAGTGAAAGGAGAGCTGGTTGAAGTTTGGTTGTTGGATGAGAAATATTATAGTGTCGTACCTCTTCTTGCTGTCGGCCAATCTCTGTCTCTTGGCGGTCTGGGTGGTGTTTCAGGAACTGTGCCACATATGTCATGATGGACTTCTCATCTGGCTTATCCACATCCACATCTAAATCACAATCAAGATTTACATTTACAGCCATTTGACAAGTTGCAGCAACTTCTGCAATGAAACCCTGTGTTCAGATGAAGCCATTCAAACGCTACCTTTCTTCGCAAAATGAAGGTTTGCCAGCTTCTTTTGTTTAAATTTGTACCCACTCATTGTGATTCATTGCTCTGTGGCAAATTTGATTTAATTGATTTTTTTTTTTTCGGTCACAGTCATTTTCTTTTAGCTTTACCTCCTGTTTCCTGTTTTTGTGCATCCATGTATCATAATTTAGCATAACACACCATAAAATTACCTATTAAAATTTTAAAGATCATATGCACAATATGTTCTTTTGGGTATTTTAAAATTATCTCCACCAGTAATTGCAACTTGTTTTTTATAATGCTAGTACACTGGTCTGTCAAGACCAAAAAACAGTGCATTTACATTGTGACAATTCTTTGTTTTAAATACATATACATTCTAAAAACTTTGTCACAGTATGAATCTTTGAATATATATTTTAGGTCTGTAAAAATACCACCGTATATTTATAATTTCCATTCACTTTACTATTTTAAAATGTTATTTATTCCTGGGATGCCAAAGCTAAATTTTGATCCTTCAAAAATAATTATAATATGCTGATTTGGTACTTAAGAAACTTATTATTATCAGTGTTGAAAACAGTTGTTCTGCTTAATATTTTTGTGGAAACTGATTCAATCTTAAGAACCTTATTCAAGGTGCAATATCTAGAAAACAGGAATATAAAGTCGACATTGTCTGGCAGAGGCTTCACTGGTGGTTCTTACAAAAGATCCATGGTTGACAATGTCCCTTGACTCACCGTTTACTATTTGTTCAGTCAGCTTTACCATGTCTAATGGGCCACTAATCGTTCAAATGTCAAACTTAATTTGTCAGACTCGTGGTAGGAAGCATGAGAAAGCTCAGATGGCGTCTAGGAGGTCTAAGACTTAACCCCTCCATTAAAAATTAATCAATCACATCCTCTGTGAGTGGCGTGCTGCTAATTAGAATTTAAGCATTTGGCGTTTAGAGACTCGTGCAACACACCTTGAATGTACACAGTCCAAAAAAACACATTTGTATATTTATATATACACATTCCATCTTTTTTCCAGGGTTTACATCAAAAATAGACTCTGCATCAAAAATCTAGTCATGAATTGGATTGGATCCTTCTCAAGCGACCAAAAGCTGCAAGCTTCTATACTCATACTTTGCATGTGACGTCACAAGTACTGGCTGGCGGGCAAGAACGCCGTTCTCCAGCATCGAAACCCAGTAAACTAGTCAAGGATGTTGCCAGTTTTTATTAAAAACTTGGTGTTTTGACGTGGAAATGACTTGCCAGATAGTTGTTGTGCAATTGGTTCCACTAACCAGATGAGATACCTTCACAGTATAACGTTACACGTCTATGCAGTGATCATTCCATCACTCCATAAAAGGTAATTTCAACATTTGTTTGAATACAATGGGTGTATGATCATGGAATTAATCGTGTCTTTACTGTAAGTTACTGTAACCTGTAGTTTCGTCAATCAATGCCACCAGCTGGTTCGGCGAGTCAGCTGTTTGTGTTATGAGGCTAATGTACGTTCACACCGCCACCGCGAGAGAGGCAAAACTAATTGAAAAATGAATGATTTCTGGGCACTATTGCCAGTGGCGGTGTAAAGCAGCATGTCGTATTTTGCTAACAACAACAAAAGTGTGTGATAGGTTGTTTTGAGGTTTGTGATATCTATGGCTTTCAATGAGAACAGCTAGAGCGAGATTATTTACGGAGAAATTATTACTGCTTGGTTATCTAAAATAACCTTGTCTGCTTTACTCAATTTAACAACCACCTTGGAGTTAATCCTAGTCCATAGTTATGCAGCTAGCTCGCTAACAGACTTGATAGCGACTAAAAAGGCCTGGAACTACAGGACTCTACGTTGAAAATACCCGTTTGTTGCCCGCCAGGCATCCATGGTAGTTACATGACTACAAAGTATGAATATTGCCTTTGATTTTAATAAAAAAGCATTTGATTGGTATCACCTTCAGGGTCAAGTATTCGTGGGATGCCCAGTTCTCTCTCAGCCAATGAGAAGGCCTCTTCAAGGTTATCCCTGTTAGGTCTCCTCCAAACACGTTCCATGTCAACCAGATGGGGTCGCAAAGCAAAGATAACAGCATGAAAAGCTACCCCTGTGCGCCAGCTGGGGCCAAAATCCTTCACATCGAGACCCAATCTCCTGTAAACACATGCGTAAGTACGTACATTATGTCGAAACCATGGAAGAATGCAGTCATATGCTTTACTTAGGGAAACGGGATTACAAGAGCAGAGAACAATATATTCATTCAAGGCCTTGCACAGGCACATATTAACAATACAGTTCTTACTTTGTTGCAGTTGTCTGGACCCATTTGAGCAGGGCTCTCTTGGCCCCGCCCTGAAAAGAAAGGCGGGGCTTGCGTTTGACGGGCGAGCTGCTGGTCTCAGTACTGTTAGAGCTTTCCACTGATGAGTTACTGCTAGATTGAGGTTGTAGGGCTGGTAGATGACTGGTCAACTCCTCTATCTGCACAAGAAGATGGAGAGGAGATTTTATATATAGCTACTGAAATGGTAGAAACTTTAAATTATAAAGAGGGTTTGAAATGTTTCCTCTCCTTTTTTTACCTGGAAATATAAGATGATGGTCCATATCAGCCCCAGAACTATAGAAGGCCTCCCATCAACAACATCTGTTGTGTTGATGTTAACTAGCTTAATCTGTTAAACAATAAAAACCTCAAACCATTATATTTAAATACACATTTCATCCAGAAAAATAGAAAGAAAAGAAAAACACTTACACTCATGTCATTTCAAAACAATAAAAATGCCATTCTTCTGGTTTAATGTTTCCATACATTGAAAGTGAATAGTGACCATGGTTGTCAAGCAAGATTTTTAGTGAATACTAACAAGCTATTGGACTGTATGGCTTCAGATGAATAAAGCACAGAGGTCATACTGAACCCTGTCAATCTTGTTATTGTAACAGATTTAGTTCAACCAGAATGAAAATTTTGTCATCACTCACTAACCCTTTGATCCAAACATGTATGAGTGCATTTTTTTCTGTTGAACACAAAAGAAGATATTTAAAGGGGTATGAACTGGCCTTTTAACTTTTTTATATTGTTGTCTGAGATCAGCTTATGACGTTCACTTGGTTTTTACATAAAAAAAACATCACTATGAATAAGTAATAGGCTATTTTCTACCGAGCCTAGTTCAAAAACGCTCTGTTTTTATGGGCGTCTCGCATTGAAGACTTGGAAGTAATCGCCCACTACTGTGAGTGGAGAACAGTTTTGCATATTATAATGAGTTTCGACTCACTGGCTTATGCAGCGACTGTCTTCTTCCACAACCAGGCAGGCACTGCACAATATTTTGTATTGTTCTGTAGCTGATCCAGTTTTTCATCTTGAGGTAGAACTCTATGTTCTTTAGCTATGCTTGTAATGTGCGAATCGGTGGGCGGGGCTAAACCGGCCGTGGTGAAATAGGCATTGATCTTCTTCTGCGGGGGTGGTGTTTTATCCTCTTTGACGTCATAGTTCCCCACTTTAAAAAACGAGTCATTTGCTGAGCCTGATGTCAATAAAAGCTTTTATTGGACTAACAAGGAGGTTTTCAGTTCTGAAACTTACAGGATATTCTTATAATATGTTGACCTCTTAGATGTCAAAAGCTCTAGGAAAATTTGATTTCTCAGTTCATCACCCCTTTAAAAAAATGTTGGTAACCAGACAGTTGATGATAGCAATTGTAGGACTTCCATGGTAGGAAAAAAAATACTAAGGAAGTCAATGCCAACAGTCAACTGTCTGGGTACCAATGTTCTTTAAAATATCTTATTTTGTGTTCAGAGGAAGGAAACAGGTCTGGAACAACATGAGAGTCAGTAACTGATGACAAAATGTTACCTTGACACCTAACTGTACTACTAAAGTTTAAGTACTAACAAGAACTAAACCTGAAATAAATAGAAATTAAAGTTAAATAGAAATATTTCAAAATTACAAAATTGCAAAATTACAAAAAAATTAAGCTAAAAAGTTAATATAAAATATAAAAATAAAAGCCAATTCAAAATATCAAAGCATAATTGAAAAACTATAATTGTATATATAAATACTAAAATAACACTGATCCCTGCTTTCATCGTATAGAAAAGAACAGCTCAGACATTTTTCAAAATGTCTTCAAAACCTTTTCTATTCCACAAACAACATCCTGATTCAAAAAGTGATAGTGTCAATCACAGACATTGAAGACAGTCACAGAAAAGGTCACACTAACCGGAGATCCTCTGTATGCCGACTGAAACGGTGACAAAACAAAACGAAAGAAAGAAAGAAAGAAAGAAAGAAAGAAAGAAAGAAAGAAAGAAAGAAAGAAAGAAAGAAAGAAAGAAAGAAAGAAAGAAAGAAAGAAAGAAAGAAAGAAAGAAAGAAAGAAAGAAAGAAAGAAAGAAAGAAAGAAAGAAAGAAAGAAAGAAAGAAAGAAAGAAAGAAAGAAAGAAAGAAAGAAGAATAGAGGTCATTACATGCTGTTAACAAAAGTGTGGCTCATCAACTGAAGTACATGTGATAAGGACCCCCAGCTCTGAGATAACCCAAAACCCTTCAGTGACAAACAAAGTGTGCATTGCACCCATTGTTAGACAAACGCCAAGGCAGATACATTAAGAACCAGCCACACATACAAGTTGAATGAATGACTAATTCACACAAAAACGCACACGCACACACAATCATAACATCCACTTTCTTTAACAAAAAAAACCCCATCCATTTCCATGAACTTGTGTCCCAGATTGGATGTAAAAGTACAGTTCGACATAATACAAAAGAGTTCTCCACTCTGGTTTCTCCTACTGTGCTCCACAGGGAATAGAGAGAGATGAGAGAGGGATGACAGAGACAGATAAGATGGTGAAAGACTGTAGCTTACGAAATGAATCCTCCGCTCCTTGAGAGATCAGATACACAGACAGACAGACCACCTCAGGAGTGGGAGGCTTAGCTCAGCTTCATTCACTGACAGGCTGTATAATGAAAGTCTGAAGCTCAGCTACACAGTAAATGAAATATCTACTGTATGTCCTTCTCCCCAGAGAGATGATATGAAAAAATATCCTGTTTATACAGGGGAAAAATGGGCTCCATTTCTCCAAATCACTATGGTTTTACTATGTACTGTATATCTATATTTCTATATACATTATATCTGTGGAATTTTAATACATTAGACTGATTCAAAACAGGGTCCTGATCACCTTTTTAGGACTTATTGTGAGAATGCATAGCTGACTGTACATTATCTAGTCCACTTGTTCACCTTCAGAGCTTTCAGAGACTCCGTGAGGAAAGCTCATTGCTACATGTGAGGCAGCAGAGACAGATTTATAATATGGTGACTCAGGACTAAACCCCCAATGAGGAAAATGATTTCAGGCTGAGGTGTCAAAATCACCTCATAAATCTATGTTGAGCCAGTAAATCCTTCATTTGTTGGTGATTTGAACGAAACATAATTCCTTGTCGTTTAGAGTAAGAATTAAACATGAAATGAAGAACTAGGTTTTCCTTCTCTTTGTCTCTTGTGAGACAGTGCCGAGAGCGCAGTATCAGAGCAGAGCGGGGGAAAAGGTTGTGTAGGTCAGACTGAGTGGTTATGACCTGGAGCTGTACACCTGAGCAAAGCACTCTGGGAATGGACTGCCTTACCCTCCTGCCTTCCAGAAACTTGAGCGCTCTTCCCACGTTAGCTACCCAGTGGATCCTCCTCAGCTTGCGGCCCTGCTCGCATGGCTGTCGGACGGGAGAGGATAGCACAGCAGACAAAAGGAAAACGGTGATAGACAGAGGAAAATACCCAGCAAGGAACAGGGAGAAAGAGATGAAAACAAACACAAAAGCAGAAAGAGACAGCAAGAAAGAAGGTGAGTAGGATAGTTATATATAGTACAGAGAGAAAGACAAAAAGAGAATGAGACAAGATGACATCAAATAGATGATCAAAGCACCATGCGCCACTTGGTATATCGATTGTTACACCACTCACAGACCTGAGGCATCGCAAGCCATGGGATTGTTTACTGAGAATGTTCAGATGTGCTATAAATGTGCAGTGCATACACTGTGTTATTGGACTTATATTATCATGTTTTCTATGAATTAAAACAATGTCACAACATTACAGTAAAACAATGTTGACTATATTATGGACATTTAAATCTAAATGGCACAATGATGTTTAAGCAATTTGTACTGCTGTTAAATAACTTCAAATAACAAAGGATAATCAAATACCAAAACAAGCAAAAGCACATTTAGCTTACCAGTTTGTGACCAGACAAGACTTCAAGGAGAGCCAACAACATCACTCCATCTTTAACATCTTCAAAGAGATCGGAGACCACCAAAGGAGGATTACACTGCATAGGGAGAAAAAAAATAACATTTTACTTTTAAATATCTATTAAGTACCATAGACAAATAGAACTACGTATATATGACAGATAGAGTGATAGAGTTAGAATGATAGAAAAATAGAATGATAGAAAGATCGAATGATAGAATGTACAATATAATGATAGCATGATAGATAGAACGATAGAATGCTACAATGATAGATAGAACGATAGATAGAATGATAGAATGCTAAAGTGAATGATAGAATGCTAGAATGGAAGAAAATAGATAGATTAGTATTTGTTTGACATCCTGAACATAGTTATGACGTGATTTTGAATCAAAAGCTTTATGGTGAAGCCCCAGTGGAGATTGGTGCTGTCAGTCTGTGACAGTGACAGTGAGTTTAAGAAGCATCTAGAAAGCCTGCGTAAAGTGCTGATTCTGGAGTGTCTGACCTGATGAAGCCCCTCCACTAATCCAAGTACAGCTCCTCTTTACCCGGACGAGACATTCCAGGATTTCTCTAAAGACAGCAGTCACATGACTGGGATTTGGAGTGAAAAAGCAGCCGGGTGCCAAAGTCATTCATGAGGAGATTAATATGAAACATGAAAGTAAGTATATGCGTGCGTGCGGGTGTCAATAAAGTGAACAAAATCAAGAGAAGCGACAGTGGAATGACCTTAATTAGAGGCAGAAAGGAGAAATGAGTGATGATTTTTTTAAAGATTAATTCTTATTCTTGAAGCATTTTTGAGAGAGCAGGGGGAGGAATTGCTAAGATATTCCAATTAGCTTTAAATAATTCAAAAGCTAATTGGATAAAATCACCTTATAGCATATTACATTAAAAAGAGGCACTTTGAGTAATTATGCAACTAATGAAAAATAAGAGAAAAAAACACAAATGCACAAGCAGCAGGGCTTAACAAACTAATTATCTGTGTCTGGTTATTACTGATGGAAATAGATTGTCACGGCAGGCGCTACTGATGTATTTAGCGGAGTGACGGCGTTTAGCTATGGTAGATGCATGTTCGGAGTAACCCAAATAAAGTTCATGAATACATACCAACGCCTGAGGGCCACTCTAACTGTTTTCAATATCAGTCCGAAATGAGAGAGACAGCTACGGGGTTCAATTGGGAATGAGAGTAGGTCATGGCTTAATACTGTTCGACTGCAATTTGTACACCAAATCATTTTTAAACCACCCAATAAAATAAAATAAATTTAAAAAAATTTAAAAATTTGATTTATTTTATATACTTATTTTATGGGGTCCAATGTTGTATGGAATTGACTTTTATAGATGGAATGGAATGGAGTGGTGATGGCGCAGTAGATAAGACACATGCCTTTGGTGTGAGAGACCCGGGTTCGAATCCACTGTGAGACACCAATGTGTCCCTGAGCAAAACACTTAACCCCTAGTTGCTCCAGAGGCGTGCGACCTCTGACATATATAGCAATTGTAAGTCGCTTTGGATAAAAGCGTCAGCTAAATGAATAAATGTAAATATATATATATATATGGGTAAAAAATGGACAAATCCAAATGTTGGGTTCTAATGTAATTTTTAACCCAAGTTCAACTTTCACTTTCAACTGTAATTTTTTTAATTGCATTTTTAATTTTTAACCCATGGGTTTGTCCATATTTTACCCAAATTTGTGTTGAATAATTTGCATATACAGTATATATATATATATATTGGGTGAACTATCCTTTTATGAATGATACAGTATTATACCACAATGTTGTTTCTAAAGTTACAATTTTAACTTATTGCCAATTCACCTAAGTAAAAAAATCAGTGTGTAAAACGACATTTTTCTACCTACTATTAACATAAATGTTAGACCTGAAAAAATAATCAATTAAATTCAGAATTATTTGTATAGCGCTTTCCAAAATGAAAGTGCTAGAAGAGCCATTTTTTGAATCTTTCAATGATCAGTTCTAAAAAGAACCATTTTTTCTTAGTGTGAAGAACATTTTAATAATCTAAAGAACCTTATGCTCATGCTTGTTTTGTCTTATTTTTAAATAATTTGAAGTCATCTTGAGGTCCTCTTTGAAGTTTGTTGGAGCCCCTTAATCGGCCCCGGCCCCCTGGTTGAGAACCACTGTGTTAAAGGTTCTTCATGGAACCATCGATGCCAATAAAGAACCCTTATTTTTGAGTGTGAGGGGCCAATCTAGATTAGAGAGTAGTGGTGCGGTTTGAATCTGTGGGTACAAATGACCAAATTGAGGGTACTGTTTACAAATCGCAGTAATTGTAAATGTTTGGACACTGATTACTGAATCTTATAATTCAGAGAGAAACCTGATGGGGCGTTCATTTATGTCCCATGACAAAGCAGGTGCAGCCAGCAGGGTGTCCGGGTGGCTGCTGTGTGCTGCTCACCCATCTGACAAACACATGAGAAATGAGCTCATCCTCAATATTGGGCATGCCATAATTAAGCCCTAACCCTGTCTGAGAGGATTTGACAAAATTGAAATGGAGGGTGGCCTCTCTTCCTTTCCATCGCATTCCCCCTCTCTCTCTCTCAATCTCTCTCTCTCTCTAGTGGCTAATCAAGTTGAAGCTCTTAGGCAGATTAGTGCTTCAGTCCTGCCTCTCTGATGTCCTTCAAATTTGCAAGTACATGTATGAATAAAGAGACCTGGGGCGATGTGCATCCTGTGATGGTATCTTTTAATGAATGGTTTGTAGTATGAGGATTCTGGTAAATCTTTTAATGCAACGCTGATCAATTCTGTCGGAATTGATCATTGGGTTGAACCAGGACCTTGATCTGAAGCGAAGCAGATCGTTTTGCCTTTTGTAAGAAGTTTAGACCTTTACAATTTCACAAGACTTGCACAGAGAACGGGATGCCATTGTCTATACAATTAAAATGAAGAAAATTGAAATACTGGAGCTGAAATACTTTAAGCTTCAAAAATTACACAAAAACCGATTAAAGTGTCCTAAAAAAGTGGTCCATAATTACTGAGCTATATCACAAGTCTTCCAAAGTCATATAATACATTATGATGAGAACAAAAAGAAATTAATCAATTACAATCATCCCATCCATCCAGTGACATCCAGAGATTGATTCTTAAATGAATCACTATTATCAACTGATTCGATCAAAAGATCTGGCTCAATGAAAGATTCTTTCATAAAACCACTCCCAATTGTGTTCCACGGGAAAAGGGAACTTTACATCATGGTGAGAAATATGAATGTTTTATTTTTGGCTGAATTATTCATTTAAGAATGATATACACACACTCCATTACTCACTGATCCATTTAAACAGCATAGACAGCAATGGTAATAGTAAGCATATATTCCCATTTATATAACTCGAGGGCAGGAACCTGTTCAAGGGTTAATGCTTCACCGAAAACTGCAAACTCTGCAAATGACTTCAAAATGAAAAGCTGCCAGTGGGCATTCAAGTCAACATACAAAAGGCTCTGAGGCTCAACTGCAACATTTCAATCACTCACTACTGAAACTTGGAACTAACAGACCTCATTTACTCTGTTCACACCTAATTACATTTCATTATCTATCATGGAGCTGTGTGTGCATCCCGTAATCCTCTTTTGATACTTCTCTAAAGGAATGAGTGGAGAGACAGAGACGGTGTGGAATTCTCCTTCTGTTATCTTACATGCTAAGAATTAAACCAATGCCTTTGGGCTAGGAATTATAGAGCTGGGAAATCACTGCAGATGATTTGCATTAGTGATTTGGTGGCAGAAATACCTGGAAAAGTGATCACTAAAATAGCACACACACACACACTTTCACTTCAGTGTATCAGTCTACTGTATGTTCATCCTGTCAACAATTATAAGAGTCATATTTCTTCCTATTTGGCACATGCATTCTCAAACTTCTCCCTCAAATACTTGAGAGTGCCGTCACCAAGGCAACATCATTCAGCAGTGGGATGAGGTTAAAGGGCACTAGCAAAGAAGTGGGAACAGCGGGAGCCTAGGATGGTGTGATGGTGTTCCGCTTTTGAACAAATTATTTGGATTTACATGATATACAGAATGTAATTGATTCTGACGCTTGTAGAATCAGTTCAAACAGTTATATATTTGCAATTTTAATGAGACAAACCCCGTTTCTGTCCTTCCTGCACACACATTTCATGAAAAAAGTCTCATGTCTATTGAAGCAAAGCAATTTACAAATTAACCATTCAACTATCAGTCCTCGATACATGAGTTATTACTGTTAACTAATTATAAAAATATTAAAAATTGTTTTCAGTAATCGAAATAGAGCAAAATAAAGCTTTTGTAAGTTCAAGAGTCAACATCTTTAATATTTCTTCTAAAGTGTCTTTTTGTCCTGATTCACTATAAGCCTATTATACCATAAGTGTTTATATTTTCGATATTTTTTGTGGGAAATTGCGTACATGTGTCACTCGTCAACGCTTTCTCGTCATATCTGTAAATGGTGAAAATTTTCTGCGGCTACATTGATGTGTATGGTGTGGGAGTGGGATAGGTTAGTTGTCACAATGAGAGAGAAAAGTTGACATGAATCACCCATTTTAAACAAATACTGAACAGAGGAAAGTCTGCAGACATAAAGAGAACGCGTCAGAGCTCGTAATAAATCAAGAATCAACATTGGCTTGGCTTTTCAAAGATGGCCGGAACTGGGGGATTTGAAATATTGTTAAAAGATTGTGGTCGTTTTTATTACTCAACAGGTGAGTAAGGTGTTTTATTGAACAGTAAAATATTCATATGTAGCTCTCTAACATTGTAAAGTGAATTGTAAAGCATTATCTATTGTGAAGGGTCATATTCATCCGCAAAGGTAAACCACAACCAAAAAAAAGCTTCTTTTGCAAAATGCTTGCGGTTTTGTTTTTTAACCACTAGTGGGCCAAAAAAATTACATAGTGTACCTTAAAAAATTTGAATACATAACTTTAAGTACTATAATGACTAAAATGAAAACCTCCTTCATGGAACCTCCTTGTAAATATGCTTTAAAATTTTCAGAGAGCATCCTGTCATGCAGAAGCTGTATAAATAGGCGAGGAAACACTAAACCTGAGGATTTCGGTCAGTGAAATAACTCTAACTGTCATCTTCAAGCAAACTGATGCTATGAATCTCACCACCAACTCTAACAGAGAGGTCCAATATGTCAATGACAGATGATAATGAGCAAACAGATATATAAATAACGTACAAATGTCAACTCTTTTACGCTGGAGAGGCGCTGGTGTGCACAAAATACGTATTCCCCACAGATTGATATTTCAAATGAATTTCCTGCTCCTCGTCACAGAAGATTAGGCAAGTCAGGTCTTGGTGATCATACTGGAATTATCTGGAGTGGCAGCTAATTAAAAATGGCTTGACCAGTCACTCTTGTCTTTACACACAAATCAGGCTCTTACATGCATATCATGGCTAAATGCTTGTGTTTATACAAGCACCTGTTTCTCTGGAAGCTTTTAATAATGTCCCTGTTGTGATTATGGAAATTTAAATGATTTAAATGAATATTCCAGGTTAAATACAAGCTTAATAAACTACATGTGGCAAAATATTGCTTACCACAAAGATTTCTTTAAAAAAAAAATGTACACTGTTTCAATAGTATACCAACAATAATTGTAGTGTGTAAAAATAGCTTATTAACCTTTTCTGTGTAAAGTTATATTCAATTTTACTACTTTGTTGTCATGACTTACACCATAAACCCTAAAACAAACTTGATGACAGCACAAATGACATACGTTTTAACAGACAAATTAATGAGTTAAAAAGTCTTTATAGATAATATTATAACCATCACACTTTTGTTTTAAAATCTTACAAAAATAAGCCCTATTGTAAGAGAAATATTACATGCTGTAGTGTTACATAACTGTCTATAGGTAAATCCTGTCAGCAGACTGACTGAACGTACCCCGGTAAAATGAGGCACAGTAATCTAAAGAGGAGATTAAAGTGTATGTTCATGTTTGACCCTGGATGGGTGCCACGGGTCTTGTGACAGATTACTGCAGTGTGGAGAGAGGTGGTTTCAGGTGCTTATTTTCTTGAACACATGAATGAATGCATGTTAGTTCAGAAAACTTCGCATGACTCGGCTCACCTTTGCCAGATGAGAGTTGATCCATTTTGTGAAAGTTCGCTTCTGCACAGCTTCCTGCTCATCTAAAGTAAAGACAAAACACAACACACATTTCAGAAAAGCTCTTAAATCTTAAACATAACATGAGACATTACTGTAAGATCCATCAAGAATCACAATCAAATTTGGTTATTTTCCTTAGACTGATTATCGGTTTGACAAATATTTGTTACCAATATTTACACTTTTATAATTATTTGGTTATTGGTTCTTTAAAATTGTGTCAATTGAGTAAATATAACTTTAATTTAACTTTCTTATGCATTCCATGAACACTTAACCCTAAAACCATATTCTGGACAAAATGTGGGCAAAATAGTTTTGATTTATTTATTTTTTAAATACTTCCCTTGATCTGAGTGGTACAAGACTTGGCTACTTTTCCTAAGTTTGCCTCCTGAACACACAAAATTTGTCTCAATTTCTACTCAATTCTACAATGTTAAGTGGGTGAAAAAAACCTCCTTAATCTTGTATTTGGGTCAAAAATGGGCACCCATTGAAATGAAATGGAAAAACTGTAATTTAGAGCATTCTAAAATAAGCCAAATGACAGCAAAGTCACTTCATCTTTAGGTTTTAGCTCTAAGAACTTATTGGAATGATATTTTAATGTAGTTAAAAAAATTTAAAATAAAACTACATAGTAATTCATTTACATAGAAATAATTTACATAAAAAATATGGTACTTTTTGAAGTAAATAAATTCAAAAATACCCCCAAAATATAAAAAAAAAAAAACCACCATAAATGGATAGACAAAACTTTATCGAAGACAGTGATATAACATTTATAATAAATAAAAGTCCTCTGTGCCCACATTTGTCCACAATTACAGGATTAAGGGCTAGAAAGTGAATACGGTTTGAGGGTTAATATATATGAAAACGTTTTCCTCATATGAGCAACACAATGCACAAAATAGCAGAAAACAATTGATAATTGCAAAACATTTCATTCTTAAATGGCATAAACAATAATAATAATACATACATAATGCATTATTGTTGTAGTCAACAACAATTATACGTCATTTATGCATATTGGTTTTGAATATCAGTTACCAAACTCATAAACATAAATATAATCAGTATCATATCGGTTGCAAACATAATTAAATATAGCCCATGGGATCCAGGACAACATTAAATAGGTGGGCACCAAGTTCCATCCCGTTACACAGTGAGCAAAAATGAAAACCCAATTTCCACAAGCTCCCTCACAGTGATATTTGCTACTGCATCCTGTAAGCAAAATGAAAGCAGCATAAATATGTCACTCTCTAAACAAAAGCCTCCGTCCTGATTCTGAACTACAAGGTGACAGTAATATCCTTTCTCCTAACTGTTATATCAGCATGAGACGACAACTGACACAGAGCCAGCGTATTTAATGAAAGCACTGTCTGATGGATTACACTGAAGCCGGTCACTATGACACACACTGTCTGTGTGTGTGCGTTAAAAAGAGGACCTGGCTCATGCATAATGCAGACCACATGTGCCAGTGCCATTTGTACTAAAAGTCTTGTATTTTGTGAATTAATAGTTCGATCAAGCCTATTTCAGAGCTAAAGCAATCAAATATGGATGAGAAGATGAGTGTGATAAATGGCATTGGCAATAGATTTTCAGATTTGCCACTGCATTGGTGTGTATTACAGTGTGAGTGTGTTCCCAGCCCACCATCATAAGGACAGGGTGACTTTGAGCGGGAAACACAGATGCAAACTCACTGTATAACACATTCACCCACAAAATGTCTCCATCGTACCTATAATTATAACCAGGTGTAATTTTGCTTCTAATTTCTATAATTAAATCTCCAAAATAACCGCCAGGATTAATCAACACTTCCTCGGCTGTCTTTCTCGCGCAGTCAGAAAGGATCCACACTGCATCCAAGAACCTGCTGAGCTGGGTTGAACAATTTTTACATGTGTGCACAGGACGCCCTACAGACGACCCTGTCACTCCCAAAAATACCTCCAAGTCGACAACACAACAGTAACACGTGTACACTGTTCATAAGACAAGAAAATATTAATTCAGTCTATCTACTTAAAAATGTAAAGTTGAATTCACTGTGTTGCCATTTCTTTGTAATTAATTGTGATTTCGGATTCAAAATGGTTTCAGCATAAAATGTCTACATTGTATAGATGCACAGGTTAAATCTATTGTACATCTATAAATGACTTCCAAGTGCATGTCTATCATTGAAACCAGATGCATTTATAAACAAGCACGGTAATCTCTTACCACGCAGGTGTCGATAAACCCCTGGCACTAAGTTGAGGGACGTGCCAGACTTCTTTTTGGCAGCTACATCCTCCCATCGTCTTGTCACTTTGCCCTTGACTTCCATTCCCACAGTGCCTCTATGATCTTAAGTCCATGAAGAGCACATTCACCTGTGACGGTCAGAGGTCTTTCACAGGGTCAACTACTCTCAACCACCCTCTCTTATGGAGCTCTTGCTGTTCTCTTCCTAAATATTCTGATCCGTTGTTTGTTGTTGCAGAGGACAGCCTTCATGCACCTCTTTTTTAGGTTCTCTACTTCCTTCTCACCATCCAACACAAGCAATCATAGTGGAAATGTCCTGTCCATATCCTTCCTATGTAACAAAAAAAGAGTGGGAATGTGTGCATGTGTGCAGCACCGGTCTCAGCATCTCTGTCTACACACCTCTCTGCAGGGACGATTCCCCTTGTGCCTCCAACCAATCGTTTGTATGGGAATGTGTGATGTCATCACACATCTGAGCGTATGAGTGGAGGGGGAGTGGTGTGCGTATATGTGTTGTGAGTCATATAGCCTGCAAAGCACACTCTTTAAAGACTGGACCAGGCAGGACGTGCTCGGCACTGAAATTCCCTGAGATCAGCTGAACTCTCTCTCTCTCTCCTCCCACAAAATGTATTGGATTCTGCGGTTCAGGAAAAGCCGCTTGCCTGAGCTGATTAACTTTGCCTGAAAACACTGGTCGATCTGATTTTTCCCTACCAGTGGCTTTATAAACCACCTAGAGCAGTCAAACAAAACAACCAGCTTTACACTGCATCATTGAGATGTGATGCATGCTATTAGAATTAATGATAATTACAGAATGCAAGTACAGGCTTGAGATGCATAAAAGGATAGCGAAAGTTGACACCACACCAATGTTGCAGGTTTTTGGAAATGAAGAGCCGGGGGAGAAGGATAATCTTTAAAATTATGATAGTTTCATTAATCATGGGTATAATTTGCTCTTTTATTCGTCTCCTCCCAAAGGGTTTTTAATGATGGAAGTCATTAATATCAAATGGCCTCTGTCATACGCTATCAGTCTCCAGTTATCTTCACTTCTCTTCTCAATCTGTCTTGCAATATCTTTAATGAAAATCTCTGACAGGTATACTATGCGCATGTATTTATTTAAGAGTGCTTATGAGACAAAGAGAAAGAGTTGAAGTTAAGATGTTACGTGTGGTGAAGGGATACAAGAAAGCTAACATTTAATTTGATTTGACATTATCTAAGCAGACAACAATGCTTTGCTGTAGAAGTGACGGGTCTCTGTCCATGGTCCTGAACTGAACTGCATAGTGCATCGGACAAAAATACCATCAAAATGAAAGAAAACAAGCCTTGAAAAAAACAAGGACCTATTTTAATACCATAAAACTAAGAATAAAATGTATGTATAGATGAAACTAAATAATTTAATAGTTGACAATATTTACAACGTAGCTGAATCAACACTGAACTGACT
This sequence comes from Pimephales promelas, assembly GCF_016745375.1. Next base: position 19,755,917 of record NW_024121432.1, on the reverse strand, counting down.
TCCGCTGAACAACAGCCAAAATGGTGCCAAAAAGCTGCTTTGAAACAATCTGTATAAAGCGCTATATAAATACAGGTGACTTGACTTGATATTACTGTCTATACAGACAAGTCTGTTTTAGTTTTGTATATATATATATATATATATATATATATATATACACACACACACACTGTAAGAGCTCCTTTAGGCTAAATAAAAATCCACATGAGAAAGACAAAATGAAAAAACAGAGCATTTTGGAAAAGCCTTCATTCTCAACATGGGAGTTACTATAAAGGCTGAGGGCTATTCTGGACTAGAGATCTGCAAAGGTTAGAGTACAAACATGTGGGGTTAGTGTATCCTAATACCTAAGGCTATCAACTAACCTCATGTGTCTCACTCTCTAGTGATCAAAAAAGGCAGTACTCCACTTATAGAAGAAGGAAGAAAGAAAGAAAGAAAGAAAGAAAGAAAGAAAGAAAGAAAGAAAGAAAGAAAGAAAGAAAGAAAGAAAGAAAGAAAGAAAGAAAGAAAGAAAGAAAGAAAGAAAGAAAGAAAGAAAGAAAGAAAGAAAGAAAGAAAGAAAGAAAGAAAGAAAGAAAGAAAGAAAGAAAGAAAGGCAGTACACCACCTAGTGGTAAACAGATAGATCCAAATATATTGAATTTGTCATTTTATATATCATTAGATTTAATTAATTAACTTTAGGGACATTTTTAGAGCTTGCTGATTTTTTATAAATTCCACTTTCAGTATTTTGTGAAAGAAAATGTTTAAATTAAGAGGGAGACCTTGTTACTTGGAATGCAATGTTTTAATTTATAAGCATTATTTATTTCTCTGTCCAGAGAGTGTGGCTATTAGCACTTTACTCTCACTGATAACGGAAGCCTTGAGCACTTTTCCATTTACACAAGTGAACCTTTCAAATGGGACTAATTCTACATCGGCACCAATCCATAATGCTGCCAAATTACCACTGATTACATTCCAAAGACACAAATTATTTTATGAATAACTCAAGATGATTACAACAATGGTAAATTCCTCCTGTGGTTTCAGAAGATTTATGCTCAGGACAGATGTGTACACAATACACCTCAAATTTGGACGGTACAGTTTAGACATATTCAGAAACAAAAAGAAAAAAAAAAGAAAAATCAGTCAATCACTTCATAATATGAATTTATATATTTGAACATTTATTTTAATAGACTTTTATTTTATTATGTAAGATCAAGATCAAGAAAGAAAGAAAAGAAAGAAAGAAAGAAAGAAAGAAAGAAAGAAAGAAAGAAAGAAAGAAAGAAAGAAAGAAAGAAAGAAAGAAAGAAAGAAAGAAAGAAAGAAAGAAAGAAAGAAAGAAAGAAAGAAAGAAAGAAAGAAAGAAAGAAAGAGACAGTGTGATAGAGTGAGCACTAGTTCTCAGCAGATGCCAATCATGCTATCTAAAGAGTGTTAAAAGATCTCCTGTTGGCTTGTGTAATGAAATGATGTTGTGGTCAGGATCAGGGCAGAAGTAGGTCAGACAGGCTAAGCTGTTCATCCACTTTCTGAACCATGCCCACATATCCTACTCGCATAATGTGAAAGAAAAGAATCACTCTATCTGTCTTACAAGGTCTGCATTCTAATAAATCGTAGATACACTGATTAAGTATAGTGGCTCAGGATTTGCATACTCGGGTTATCAAAAGAGCCAACATTCTGTCCTAGACTTCACTGAAGAATTCAAAGGTGCACTCACATGGCACACATCAGGCAATAATGCAGATCTTATCTACTTCAGAAGGTGAACTGGTGCCTAACTGACCTTCAGGATTTGACACAGCTTGCTAGAGGCAAGTAAAAGGTAAAGTAAAGGTCAACCTGCTGTTGAAAGATAACGTATTATGAGGATTCTTGCTCTGTCTGCAGGCCATTGTAAGTGTCACGGCTGTTTCTGCTGACTAAATAGGAGTTAAGCACAATCTAACAACAGTTAATGTGTGTGTCGGTCACACAGGAGCCATTCAATATCACTGTCACTGCCAATCAATCAGTCCCTCGTCTCATTACGGCAATAGCGGCGAAATGCCCTTCTCAAGCCTAAAACAAATGGGATGCCCCATGCTTAATTAACTTGTTAATAGTATTTCCTAGGAGAACAGGCTGGGGAATTTCAAAGTTACTGTTTATGTTAATGTTTAAAAGTCTAGGATTGTAAGATTTGTTTGTTTTTTAAGAGACGTCTCTGATGCTCACCAGGCTGCATTGAATTTGATCAAAAATACAGTACAAAGAGTAGTAATATTGTAAAATATTTCTATTCTTCTATATTTTTTTCTATTCTCATAACATTATTTACAAATCATTCTAATATGCTGATATGGTGCTTAAGAATTGTCAACATTAAAAACATTTGAAAATATTCTTGCAGATTTTTTTGTTGTGATTTTCAGAATTCTTCAAGGAAAAGAAAGTTCAAAAGAAGAGTATTTATTTGAAATAGAAATAGTTCCTAATATGTATTTACTGTATATTTTGAACAATTTAATTAGTAAAAGCTCAATAAAAGTATTACTTTCTTTCAAAAAAATAAAAAAATTGATTCTATTCCAACCCTTTGAATGGTAGTTAAGTGTTTTGGACAGATGTTATGAGATATTTTGTCTGTTGTACAACTGAAATACACACACTTCCCTTTGAAATGACTAGATAAGGTCACCTCACTTTCCCCCGTCCTCAAACAGATGTTAATGCACACTTGACCATAAGAGGCTCTGGCTCCAGTAAGGCTTTCTTTCATTTAGCAAATCAGAGATCATGTCTAATAGACACTCCCCCTGTATTGTGTGGGAGCTGCCCCAGTGATTGTGATCCATCACTTTGACTGGCAGTGAGTCAAGATTACAACGTCATAAGTAGCGACAGCTTCCTGTGAGCCCTGGAAAAAACATGTGCGGGTCCTAAAAGCCTGAAAATCTCGATATTGATTAAAAAAAAATGGAGGCCATGTTATTAACTTGTGTTAATGTGCTTTGCACAAAAACACTCACGGCTTATTTTTAAATATGGCCACTTTCCTTACAGTCCACTTTCATTGCAAACATGAAAAATAGCTAGTTAAATCCTTAAAATGTATCCTTCTGTGTGCATTTCACAGAAGAAAAAAGTCATAGGGGTTTGGAATGTACAGTAATTAATAACAGAATTCAAATTTTAGGGTGAACTATCCCTTTAATTTTATTGCACACTGCAACTGTTTTGTTCTTTTGACTGACTTACGGCACCTTTTTTGTGTTTGCACCTCTATTGTATTAGTCTTTGTGCAGCTCATAGCTGAAACAGAATGCTGAGTCTGTGTGGAGGAATGGAGAGAGCGAGAGATGAGGGAGACACTGATGGAGGAGGACCACATCCACAGGAGCTCACAGCTCCAAAGCGTTCAAGGTGACCGTCTGTACTCGTGTTGGTCAGTAGAGAATGGGCCGTTCTCTGCCATATCTGGCACATCATTACACGGCTATTGTGGCAGAGTGCCAGAACTGACCCATTTCTCTCCCTCTCTCAGTCCTGCTCTATTTCTGTGTGGCATTGTGCCAGTATTGCTGTAAGTGGCCTTAAATAGAGAGAGAGAGCTGGCTGGACAGGATGACTTCCATATGCCTGTCTTTCTCTGTGCATGTGGAGATTGCAATTTAAGTTATACAATAACTGTGAAAAAATGAACTGAAGTGTGACCAGATCATTAGGTATGTTTGCAAGGACATTTTTTGTTTCAATCAAAATGAAATCATTCTGATTGATGACGCAATAACCATCTACTTCATAGACGATAGTGCGTCATTCGTCACTAAACAATTTCTATGTCAGGAGGGTTTAAAAGTTTGTGTAAACCTTTCCTTTAAATAATAATATGCAAACACACCTGACTTTGCATTTACCAATACTCACAGATTAACATACAAACATGCAAAAAAAGGAAATAATTACAGTAGCACCTCTAGAGAGAATAAGACTGGACTTTGATTTTTAGAATATCTAACCTAACCCTAACCCATTTTAGATGATAAGACAGATAATAAGGTGATATACTGCCCCTGGTGGTCAGTCGTGGGTAGATGAAATGTATTTTTGAATAGATTTGATGGTGGTTCTAATGATTTTGAACATTCCTCGCTAGGTAGAATACCACAGAGCTCTTCATCACATCCACCTTCAGCTTTAAGCTAATCCTTTTCTCCCACTTGTGAGTATGTTCAATGTCAGTTGATGTATTGTAATATTAATGATGGTTATTAGAGTCCTATAGGTCTGTGCTGATCAGATCTGGCTGTGAATCAGTAGCACACACTAAAATATTTTAGAGTTAAGACAACATTAAAATCAAAAACGTAAATTGTCAATGGTCCAGGAGAAGACCAATTAAACGTAATATTTTTTTTTCTTTTAAAAAAGAAAAGCTGAAATTAAATCTAAGGCATAACAATTTTTGTGTCTTGTCTTGTATTTTAGTGCAAAAATGTATCATTCGACGTTCATTTTGCACTTGAGTTGAGCTTTCTCTCTCCTCCCGAGTGAGCAGATTAGAGTTGCTAATCAGACCAATTTGATCCCCTGCTTTGATCAGATTACCATTTCTGTATGAGCTTCCCTTCCTGCCTTAAACAAAGAGCTCATCAGTAGAAATATTCAGGGGGATCAAAACATTAAATCATCGTTTAAATTTTCTGTTTTATTTTAGAAAACAGAAGGAAAATCTTGCTAATGAGCACCTGTTTCATAATGGGAGAGCAATGCAGGCAATGAACGCTTATTAGATATCCTTGAGATCTTGTTTATTCCTGTTGATTATGGCACGGCATGAATTTAGTTAGATTAGGGCGTACTGACAAAGAATGCAGGTGATAAAAGACACTATTAATTGTTTGATTGATTGATTGATTAATTGATTGATTTAAAATGTATTCATCTGGATTTACTGCCAGTCTGTAATATAAGAACAATTATAATATATATATATATATATATATATTAGTCATGTATTTTGATTATTGATTATTAAATAATGTTATAATTTTTATAAATTACTATGTACAACGATATATGTTGTAAATATTGTAAATAATTTAGACATTTGCATGAACTTAAATTTGAATGAGCTCATATAACAGTAGCAGGCACAAACAATGTCTATATGCCTTGTTTCTTCCTTTGTCCTCTTTTTTGGGTACAGTAACTGACAACCAAACAGTGGCAGGTTGTTGCAAAAAAACAGCAATTAGTGGCACCATATGGCAAAAAGCGGCAAGTCTGCTTTGAAGCCCTCCCAGGCTAAACATCTTTCCATATGCTGAGGAATTTTGCTATTTATTATCTCTCATTATCCAGACAGAAATGCCTCTTCTCAGAATATGTCCGATATTTTAGTGTTTTTCAGTGGCCATCGATGTAGGCGTCATAAGACTACTTCTCCACCTACAGTCTAGGCTGGGAATGTTCCTCAAATGAGCCACACAAACGCCTGGGGAATGTGTCTCGCTATCCACCACCAGGGGATGGGGAAGTTAGTTTGGAACTGTTTTTTGTCAAACTATAAGTTACTGATAAATTAAAAGTAGTTTAATTACAGTCAAGGGCCCTTAAAAGACAGCCCATTCTCACCCCCAAGGCGTCAGTTACTGTCGCCTTGGGAAGCATTTGGACATGCTTCAATATCTGACGCTTTAGGCGCCCTTTAGCGTCAGTTAGATGACGCCCTAGGATCGCGTGTACCCTACCCCCACCCCACCCCACACCTAAACCTAACCGCGTCCTCTAACTCAGCCTTTCTCAAACTTTTTTCAGTTAGGGCACCTTTCAAAAGTGCATAAAATCTCAAGGCACCCCAGTGTAAAATATAATTTAAAAACACTGCATAACCCAAATTTAAATGCAAATGTCTTGTTTAGTTAGACATAACAGTAATGAACAGAGCATAATATGAACTGTAAATAACAATAATAATAAAAACTTTATAGCACCTTTAAAAACACAGGTTTGCAAAGTAATTCACAAAATAATTAATCAGAGATACAAATGCATAAAACTGTAAGAGGTGGACCGCCCAATACAAGAACCCAATAACAAATCCAGACCAGGAGAACTCAAATGAAGTGCAGGATGCAGATAAAATAAAATAAAAATCCCCGGCTCTTGTGGGGATTTTCTTTTCAAAAAACGACCCATAATGCTGTAACTAAAGTGGCCTAAATTCACGTTTATTTTTACGTTTCTGTCAGTCTGAGGTGTTGCTATAACGCGTTGCTATGGATTGCGTCACTTGCGTCAAGTTGTGTGTGTCTTGCTTCGGTCTTGTGAGACGGATTTTTTTATGATTAATTTTATATATTTATCTAAAATGAATTTACAATTTTATTAATATGTTCATATGTTTAAAAAGAAAAATGTAAATATGTAAATTCAAATATATTTATATATGAAATGTCAGCTGGTTTTTTTTCTGGTTTTTTTTTCACATTTTTTTTAGCCTACGTAATTTTTTGGCGGCACCCCTGACACAGCTAGGGGGCACCCCAGTGTGCCGCGGCACCCACTTTGAGAAAGGCTGCTCTAACTGACGTTTTCCTTTAGCGTCAGTTAGATGACGCCGTAGGATCGCGTCATGTAAGTGACGCTAAAGGGCGCCTAAAACGTCAAATATTGAAGCATGGTCAAAGGTGACGCCTTGGGGTGAGAATGCGTTGTAAAAGATGTCATTAGCACTAGCTTGGAATAATTTTAGAACTGGAACATCCACAAGTTTTCATGCTTCTGATTAATGTAGTCAAATTGATTGATAAACTTTTAAAACGGTATTCTTAATCTCCAGGGGGAAATGTACATGTCACAGCAGTGCAACAATAACATTAATAAATAGAAAACTTAAACAACATTCACAACAGCAACAAGACTTATTCTCCAGTATCAATTTTGCAAAGCCTTATGATTTATACAACCAAGTAATCCTAGAATATAGTCTATCATCTTGTATAGCGTAAAACGCTCTTTGTAACAACGGGGATGAATTAATCTTGAGCTATGATAACTCATAAGAGCGCGAACTGTTTCATTAAAGGGATAGTTCTTCGAAACACAAATTAAGATATTTTTTATTCAATCTGAAAGCTGTCTCACTCTTCCATGGCTTCTATTGTAATTGAAACCTGCCAGCCCAGAATGTTCGTAAAAATATCGTTAAAATTGTCCAAGTGACTACAGTGGTTCAACCTTAAGTTTATCAAGCGTCGAGAATACTTTTTGTATGCAAAACCCTCCCAAAATAACGACTTTATTCAACTATTCGTTTTGTTCTCTCTGGGCCTCTGAGTGAGTTCATGTAGTGTAACAGCGTAGCGCTACGTCAGAACATAGGCTCACTATTGGCCAACGCTGGTCATGAGTGTGATGCTGGCCAATAGTGATCCTACGTTCTGACATAGTGCTGAAAATTAGTAGAGATGACAGGCAAAGTAATTGCTGAAAATTTCTGGAGGTTACAGGATTTAGAGTTATACTGAAAGTCTGATGTATAAAAAGTGAATAAAAATGCAGCTAAAACCATTACTTGAAGGACTACTGCGACAGCATTACTGCATTGCTCTGATTGGTTGTTGGTCTACCGACTATCTAATTGAGTGCGTTGCTCTGATTGGTTGTTGGTCTACCGATTATCTAATTGAGTGCAGAGGTTTTTTTATTCCAGGTTCCCTACGGAGCGGTTTCAGACTCATATTCTCACTAGAATATGAGTATGACGAAGTCAGGCTATTAGATATCATCATCAACTTTTAAATATAAATGTTAATCTGTCTATATAATAAAGTACACAACCAAACAATGAAAAAAAGCTTGTAATTCAGACTGTAACACTGATTTTCATTTCGAGAAGAAAGCAGGACTTCAGCGTCTCTTTTGAAGTCTTTCTCCTGCATCTTTATCCACCCAGGAAAAAGCTATCCCGAAATTAACTCATGTTTTTTGTAATCATGTTTCCTTTTACGACCTATTTTTTGGACTTTTCTGGCGACGAGGATTTGCAATGCAGTGGAACTACATGGAAGCCTCCGTGGACTTACCTTACCATGAATAAAATGATAAAAAATTCTTCGTTTACGAGGATAAGTCAGATAAATGGCAGAGGTATATTAAATATTAAATTACATAAAAAGTTACACATAGTCCCTTTAAGCCCCGTCCACACCGCCAGGGACACAGCGACATGATCCCATTCATTTCAATGAAGTGCTAGCGACTTTCTGTGGCATGAGCGACAGTGACCATTGGCGACAGAATGTGGGCATGTCAACCAACAAGAGAAAAGCAGCAAAAGTTGAGAAATTTCAATTTTATGCAAATAAGAAGCGATTTTCGCAAGCAACAACCATAGACTGTAAAAAAAATGGACAAAGCGCCTGTGACGTCACCCAGACTTTCTGAATAACGGTTTTGAGGCCGTTCATGGTCAATCGTATTTGACGATGATGGTCTTGACAGAAAATTTCTCCTAGTATTTTCCACAGAAAAAAAAGTTGTATGGGTTCTAAACAACATGAGAGTGAGTAAACAATGATATTTGGGGGGATAATAAACTATTACTTTAAAAAAATAATATTGCCTAACTGTATGAGGATGAGCAATGCGGAAAGAGCATTTCATAATTTACTGTAGAGGTGACACACTGTACTGTACCTTGTTTATTGCAGACTTCCACACATCCAGAGTCAGCTCTTCTGCTCTCTTTTTTCATTCCCGCTGTCTCTCTCTGGGCAATCTTTTACCCTAATCTCATTTTTCGATTCATTCACTCTCTCTTCTCTGCCTCTGATTCAATCTTAAAAGTGGTCCACACGAAGGGCAGACAAGCAATACAATCCAGGTCAATGTGAAACTGACCAAAGACACTCTACACCAGTTTTCAGTGCTTAATTCAAAGAGCTTACGTTTAAACCATTTAAACTTTTGAAAAAGGGGATTGTGTGTCACTGAATGTGTATCCTCATGAACACAAACAAACTCTCCTCAAGTGCCAGAACAGAAATTCTCCCCAAGGATGATTTTGTAACTGGAGACGTCATAAGCACCGCAAAGCATCAATTGTAAACCAACCGTAAACTTTGCGTGTGGCTGTGACGATCCTGGGAATTGCATCGCACGTCTCACAACACACAGCTCCAGAGAGACGTACAGAACTCAAACAGCCAAATAACATTAGCAGAGACATCATAGGTGCAGTCATCAAACAAAACATGCTAAATAAAACATCACAACCCAAGTTAGAATACATTCAAGTAATTCAAAAGTCGACATGACATTGTGCGTATATATGCTGTGTCATCCTACACAGTGGCGAGGTCACCTTTAAGAGAAAGCATGCGTAAGCACCTACCCTGCAGCCTCTGCATCTCATTGGCAATCTCCCTGTCTGAACGGCCATAGCGCTGAGCAGATGCCATTCCACTGATTCCAAGTCAGTGGTGCTGATGCAGGGCAGCGGATGCGGCTCCAACCGAGACTCCTCCAATGATCTAGGATCAGGTGGATCTACCCTGTATGAAAAGCGTAAATGTTTTAAATCAGTGCATGCCATGCAAACATATGGTTTCTTTCCTCCCTTTGAAGTTCAGTGCTTTCTGCAGGAAGCAGCCTCTTCCCTTAGCAGTCTCGCTCTCTTTCTGCCTCTCAGACTCTACTGTAGTCATCAGCATTAGTTTTCACTGCCACCTGCTGTCCAATCAGAGTGCAGGTTTCGAGTGCAGTCTGTTGACCAATAGTGAGGCCCGAATCGAGTCCTGTGTGTTACTTTAGCAATGCCAGACAACATTACACTAAGTGCTTCGATTAAAATGTTACATGTCTGAGCTTCTGCTCACGGAAAATGAAAAAAGATGCTGGAATAAAGCATATCCCAAGCATGTGAGTCCATTAAGTGAAATTCGAGAGGGGTGGGGAAAAAAAACTCCCATATGTACCAGAGACACACTGTTATGCTTTTCAATTCCATTACCAGTTCAATCACACACGCACGCTTGTTATAGGAAAAGAGCAAAGTGAAATGCCTGACTGGAGCGTTAAGTTCAGGATTCAGAGACCGCTCTGCTGAGTCTGCTGGTTTTCAAACAGCAGTGCTTAGCAATGACCTCTACACGGTCACTGCAGATGGATGTGTGTGTGTGAGAGAGAGAGAGAGAGAGAGCACAGCAAAGAAGTTACTGACATAAGTCCTTGTGCGCAGAGGATCTTATGCCATTCACATTCACTCACCTTCTCCATGAAGCCTCTGTCTCCTCCATCATTCTGAAGAGCCTATAAAGTGACTGTTTAGACTGTTTAGAATGACATATGTACAACATAGTTTTCAAATACGTTGCAGAAATAGAATACAAAGAAAGAGTTTAACACTGTCGAGCAAATAAACAAACTAATTAGCAAACAAGATCAACAATGGTGATGTCCAGGGAATTATTTGAAATGCAAATCAGATAAAAACTCAGAGTTCAGCCTGAAATGATGATTAGCTGCAACATGTTCTGTAAAGAGTAACAGAGCCATCTGCTGTCCATCAAGGGAAGACTGATAGGATAGGATAGGATAGGATAGGATAGGATAGGATAGGATAGGATAGGATAGGATAGGATAGGATAGGATAGGATAGGATAGGACAGGACAGGACAGGACAGGACAGGATAGGACAGGACAGGACAGGATATAGGATAGGATAGGATATGGCAGGACAGGGTAGGACAAGATAGGACAGACCAGGATAGGATAGGACAGACCAGGCTAGGATGTGACAGGATAGGATAGGATAGGACAGGACAGGACAGGGTAGGACAGGTCAGGATAGGACAGGATAGGACAGGACAGGTCAGGATAGGACAGGATAGGACAGGACAGGGTAGGACAGGTCAGGATAGGACAGGACAGGGTAGGACAGGTCAGGATAGGACAGGACAGGGTAGGACAGGTCAGGATAGGACAGGACAGGGTAGGACAGGTCAGGATAGGACAGGATAGGACAGGACAGGGTAGGATAGGACAGGATAGGACAGGACAGGGTAGGACAGGTCAGGATAGGACAGGACAGGGTAGGACAGGTCAGGATAGGACAGGATAGGACAGGACAGGGTAGGACAGGTCAGGATAGGACAGGACAGGGTAGGACAGGTCAGGATAGGACAGGATAGGACAGGACAAAATAGGATAGGACAGACTAGGATAGGATAGGATAGGATAGGATAGGATAGGATAGGATAGGATAGGATAGGATAGGATAGGATAGGACAGGACGGGATAGAGTTACAGCAGTTATAAATAATACAAATAAATAACACAATAAGATGCCAAACAAATTATAGGAAAAAAATCTGAAATATATTATTATCTAACATGAAAAGGAAGATTTTTGCAACTATTATACCACAAAAAAAGATTTTCATGATGCATGAATTCTATAGACTGTTAAGGATGGAATAACAAGTTTGGCTTTCATTTCTGATAAATTAGAATGACTTCAGCCAAAGCCTTACAAAAACATTTATTTTATTTATTAATACATTTATTTAATACAATACTAAACATAATTTAGTGAGAGCAAAAAAACAATCAAATATATTATACAATGTGAAAAAAAAACAGATATTGAAGAACAATATAAAGAGTTTTACAAAAAGATGTTCATGGTCCATGTGTTTTGTACACTATGTTGAGGATAAAATAAGAAGTTTGCCTTTTATTTCTGATATATTACTCATGACTTCAATGAAACCCTTACAATATTTTTTTTATTTTATAAATATTTATAAATGTTTTTGTTGTTGGTTTTTTTCAGGTTATATGAATGTCTTCAATTACAAAAATATATAAATAAATAAACTCTCTCTCATAAATTATGGCCAAGAGGTCACAAACATGAATTGACCATGTTTTTGTGGGAATTTTATTGCAAAAACACATAAGAGGCTGAAAATGAAGTGTAATGTATACTTCAGAACTGTATAGGGCAATCGCTGATATCTGCACTCCACAGCAACAATGAGAGGAAATGTCAGTATAGGGCCTGTCCCATTCCTCCCAGGTCAGCAGCTCTGTCCTAAAACCCTATGCTATCTACTGTTCTTAAACACTAACCTCCAGATACCCTTAATGAACACTAAGATAGGAAAGCCCACTGAGGTGAAAGGGGTCTGCTTCAAGACAAAATCCTACTTTCTCTGCAGGGATCTTATCAAGGTTTTGTTTTTACAAAAGCTAGCCTCGCCAGGATAACCCAGCACAAAGTTGGCACTCTACATGGAAAATCTGAAGCGCTGTGATGACCAGCAAGACTAGTGGAACGGTTAAAGCTAAAAAATCTTGAGAATGGTGTTATGAGATCTTTTGTTATGAAAAACATAGAAAAATGCTAGGGTTTCTTTTGTTTGGTTTTGATTGTATCCTGTGCTTTTGTCAGCTGCCATTTCTATGCTAATCTTTACATTGGTTATGTGTGGAAAAGACATTAAACATTAACGAATGTGTCCACATCCCTCTATTCTAATATTTTAAATGGCCGCATTAAAAATAAAATAAAAACATTAAAATAAATAATATTTTTCATGCAATTTTTATACTGTATAGACAAACATTTAATTTTGGGTCAGTACTGTGAAGTAAATTTCTTCTTCTATTCAGCAAAAATCAATCATATTCATTAAAAAAAACCAAGTGGCAGTAGAAAGCTTTACAATCACATTAATTACATTTTAAAATAGATTTAAATATATTTAAACTACAAACTGCCATCATGGTGACACAATGGTATTGTTCATTGCGTACGTCATTGTTCATGCCAAGCGACTGGCAGAGAAAGGAAAATATGGAAGAATAAAATATGATGAATTTTGGCCAAGGGAAAGATGACAAATGACAGGAGGAGAAATGGATTTCACACACACCTTGATTCTCCTCCTCTCTGTACACTCCTCCCTTTCCTCTCCATCCCACAGGAACCCTGGTCTGCAGAGATAAGGACAGCCTGCTGCTAATTTTAAGCAGGAAAGGCAGGAAATGTGAAGTGAAGACTTTGCTTTTCCACAAACAGAGTAGCGACCCCGGCCTTGGAGAGGATCCTGTGTACCACAGTGCTGGGGCTGAAAAAGAGACACAGACAGAGAGAAGAGAGAGAGGAGGGTCCCTACAACTGGAGAGTTGGATAGACACAGAGAGAGACACAAGAAAAAGTTAAAAGGAAGAGTGAGAGGAAGAATTGGAGGGGAGAGACTGTATCCCCTCTCGTCTCCCCTGTATCTCTGGAGGGAGCTATGGCGGATAACAGCACTCATGCGATTGTGGACAAACAGTCCTTCGAACTGAGTAAGATACTTTGCCATTTTTACACACTTGATATAGGGTCCTCTTTCGCATACATGGAAATGAACTTACAATGTTACATTGTCAACTTTGTATTTCTTTAAAAAATCCAGAGAGTGCAGTAAATGCTGTGTAGAGTCTTTTAGGAGAAATCATTTTTCAACAGAAATGCAGACAGTAGTAACTAGCAGTAAAAGATATTGGCAAAAACAGTCCATAAAAAACAACACCGCCAATGTGCAGTTTTTTTCCAGTCGGTCTCTCCAAATGTCATTTCCAGATGATCCTTCACTCTGGACTGTGATTCCTTTCACCCATGGAGAAAATTGCATATAAATATCCATATTATTTTACACACAAGTCTCTAAAGAGTTTTTGATGTCATTTTCTTATAATAATACATATAATTGTTATGTGCTGTGGTTAAAAATGGCTATAATTTGTCTGTTTCATTGAAATACAACATTAGAAGAACGCATGGCTCCTCTTCTATGCTTTTTAACCCAATTGCTCAGTTTCAAAAAGACCTGTTCCAGATAAATGTCCTTTTTGTTAATGAAATTGGTATTTCTCTAGACAATGGAATGCCATAACAGGAAGCTTCCTAAAATACAAACTATTTAATTCACTTTAGCTGCAAAGGATAAGAAAACATTGGGTGTGCCTTCTACTGTGGAATTTGGCCCAATTCTCAGTGACATTTCCATCAAGGAAAAGAAACAAGAAGCAAATTATTCCATGAATAATGAATTATTCAGCGCATTTTGAAGGACACATCAAGTGCATCCTTCATATCCTTCAATCACGCACAGAATCATTTGCACACATTCCAATTCACAAAAATAACTGACGCAAAACGAGTCGGCGCAGAGCTTGTGTGTAGTTCAATGTAAGACAAAACATTGTTTCGCATAGATGTTATCTTTTGTTTTGGTGTGAATTTAATTCTATAGGGACAGATACAATTAACGTAGATAAAACTGTGAAAACAGCCATCCAATGCGTGTTATCATAGCGCTTGCTTGTAGCTAAAGATAATTTGCAACACTTGTCCCAAATAATGGAAATGAATCACGTAACACTAAACTGACAATAATGTAAGCCCTAGTGTATTGCATTAACAAAAAAGCCAAAGTATGTTTCCAAAATTAAGTTTTAATAGTATTTTCGTGCCGTGACTGTGGGGGCGGAAATAAATTTGTGACGTAGCCATGCGGACTTAATAGACCATCTAACGTGATGAGTAGGAGGATAGCCGCCCTAGAAGCTTCAGAAGGAGTGGTCAAGGAACGATGCAGCCCTCCATTTGAGATGCACCCTTACTTCATGACCATTAAAAAAATATGTTCTATATAGTATGAATGTGTTTGGAGGAAGCCTATTACATTCCCCATGTTGTCAAGTGACCCACGGCATCAATTGCGACACTTCACTTCCATTCATAAATCCTCTTCTGTATCCTTTAAATCTGCGCTTCAGAATCTCGCTGGAACTAGGTCATCTAGGTAATTTTTCGCCTACTCTTTTTTGAATTTGAACATACTACATGCTGATTTTTCACTTACTATATAATATGGAAGTAGGCATATTCCAACTATAGAGTGTATGTGTTTTAAAATTGGCTTAAAGTATCAAACATGTCTGATATCTTCTTATATTTAAAAAAAAAAGTACGTGCCCATCATACACTGCACGATTTTCTGTGAAATCTGTCAACTCCGACTGCCCAAAACCTGCAGACTGGCTCAGACTATTGGCAACTAGTGTTGACTCAAACAGTCACAAACTTTTTTTCTTTTTACCTCTCTCCAGGGGATATGATTTTGGCCTTCTGTCTTTCTATGGTTGTTGGTCTTCTGCTGGGAGCTGTGGTCTATATGATCTTGACCTGGATGTCTCGCCGACAGGCATCAGCCACCATCACGCATGTACCCATCCACCAGTCCCGCTCCACCACCCGTTCATCCTCGCCACGCTCTCGGCCAGGCTACAGTCGTCACAGCAGTGGCTTTGACCGACGCAGCAATAACAGTCTGGCCAGCGCTGCCTTCTCCTTCCATCGGCAAACCTCATCCTCACCGATAGACTATGGTGACTCACCGGGCCGCAAATCAAGCTTCCGGGCCTCTACGTTTCATCCTCTTCTTCAATGTAGCCAGATTGCTCGCGAGGCAGAGGAAGGTGCCCAGGGTAGCCTGCCACGAACCCCCACTCTCACTACCAACCCTGGGGCGGCTGGATCAACCAGCACTGTCTGTTCTATGGTCACCCCACCCCGGGCCAGAACCCGACCAGATTCCTTCTGGGGCAACAACAATCTAAGGGGTTTCCATGCTGGCCAGACTCCACCACCTGCCTATGAGAGCATCATACGAGCCTATCAGGAGACGACCACGTGAGGGAAGGGGACATGCATGCTACTGTTATGGGGGAAGATATAGATGCATTAATAGACTTGGACTGGAAAATTGGACAACTAAAAGCAATATTGATGGAACTTAACTGACATGGCCAGTTTTTTAAAACTTGCATGTGTTGATTTGTGTATATGTGCATATTTCTGTTTGCTCATAAGTGTGCAAAGTCAATCGGAAAGTGTTTCAAAAAGAGAGTGAGATGAGTTTTTTGATTCTACAAAAAAGCCAAAAGACTGTAAGGTCTACAGTATGTTTGTGTAAAACAGAGAGGGTGAGAGAGAGGAAGCATGAAATGTTGAAGGTTGCAATAAGCACAAGGACAAATCTCTATTGCAAATTCCAAAACAGAGAGTTATTGCAAACACTAATTTAAAATAGTTTTGCTACAAACTCATTAAATTGTGTATTTATTGGCTTGTTTTCTGGGAACTCTAGTCTTTTGGAATCATTGTAAATATTTCTCAACACAACTGTAGGCCTACTTGTAAAAATAAACAATGCATTTTGCAATAGCCTTTTGTCTAAAACATCTGCAGGTTTTAACTGAACCAACTGTTTACTATTTTGTTATCATAAAAGAGATCGATAGTTCAGCCAAAAATGAACTTTCTGTCAAGATTTGCACCCTCATGTGACCATCCAGCAATTACTTTCTTCTGTGAAACACAAAAGAGAACATTTGAAAAAAAAAAAGTTTTGTTTTTGTTTTCCAGTGAAAAAAGTCCAATGTTTTTTTAACCCTGGTGTCCTTCAAGGTATCTTTGTGTTCCACATAAGGAAGAAAGGCTTACATGTTTGAAACATAGGCTAAATTGATGAAAACAGAGTTTTTATTTTTGGGTGAACTATCCATTTAATGTGTCTGTTTTAGAGTGTTAAACATGAATGAACAGAACAAGGACGAATGTTAAGGTGTTTCCAAGAGGGTTAGAGCACACACATCCTGGAAGTGACCTGGCATCCTTGAAGTGACCGGATTTCCCTGACAAGAGGAAGGAATTGTCTCAACAGGTTTAAATGTATGCAAAGACATAATGTGGAAACTGCAATAGGTTACCTCTGTTTGGTGTTAGTTTCATACCGTCAATATTCTAGCAAAGCATTCTGGACAAGGACTATTCCAGGCAGGCGTGAAAACATAAAAAAAAAAAATTGAAGTGAGCATTGACGGTAGGAAATTTTCGACGCGTGACACTGACTTTGCGGTACTTACGGTAATGGCACTCTACGTCAAGCGCGTTCAGTCTTGAACACAGTTCCTGTTTACATTTGCTGTCAAGCGTGATTGTTTTTCTTTTCAATGCCGCCTTTATCGGAAGGAACTTCAGTTTTATAGGTAAATTGCACATTTCACGTAGTTTCATGCGTTAAATGACAATTTTGTACGTGCGCACGCACGCAATGAATTTCCCTAGAATGCCTCCCAACTATTCGGCTTTTTCCATGTAACTTACTACGTTACCCGACTGGTTATTTCATCAAATGACAAATTATCATCCAAGTAAGATGTTTAGTAAGCAGTTAGCCTGATATCAGCAGTCTCTATAACTAAAGAAGTGTGTTGAATGTTTCCAAAAAGGAACAGAAAGAATGAAAACAACTGACAGTGATTCCTCTGGCATCTCATGACTCCACCACCTCTTCTTTAACCTTTAGCAGTAGCACCTAGGTTATAATCGACGTGAGAAGATCACCAGCAGTCATAAACAGCTGGTAGCCTATATGTCTCACCGTCCCCCTGGCCAAGAATTGATGTGTGCAATCGTCTGATATCTGCAAGGGAAGCTAATGTCTGTGTCCGCCCTGCGACTGATCCGCGTCCGGAGGTTGAGCAGCAGCACTGCACCTGCTGTGAAGAGAGCACTGCCATGGAGAGATCTTAGTAAGAGCCTGAACCTACTGACATGCCCACCTTTACTGCATTTATGATGCAAATAAATTAATAAAAGAAGTTTGTCTAGGAATGCAGCTCACTTGAACTGGAGACACAGCCTTAATATATCTGGCACTTTCCAAGATACCTACCAGATAAAACAGGGCCTGATTTTTTTAAATATGTTGTTTGTGACGATTTTCTAATGATAAACAAATCATATTTTGTTGTTCATAAATTTATACTACCGTTAAAAAAGTTTATGGATAGTAGAATTATTTTAAACAATACTTTTTATTTTGCAAGGAAGGACGCATCAAAAGTGTCAGTAAATACATTTATGTTACAATTGCTGTTATACAGTGGTATAAAAGATTTATATTTCACATAAACACTGTTCTTTGAATATTTATTCAATAAGATCATTAAGATTGTTAATAAAGAAATCTTTCTTGATCACCAAATTATCGTATTAGAATCATTTCTGAAGGATTATGTGACACTGGAGCAATGACTGCTGACAATTCAACTTTACTTTCAGGAAAAAATTACATATTCAAGAATGTTTTCAAATAGAAAATAGCTATTTTAAATTGTAATACAATTTCACAATATTACTGTTTGACATTTATTTTGATAAAATAAATTTGAATTGAATTTATTGACAGGATAGCCCCTTGAGATGCAACATCTCATTTTCAAGGGGGTCCTAAAAACATAAGTAATTTACAACACAGACAACATAAAACATAAAACACAACAACATTACAAAACAAGACTACAAGAAAAAATGCAGCTTAGATCAGTATAATAGATTAATACAACCCCAAATCTTTCAATGGTAATCTATATTACCTATAAAAAAATGCATTTTGTTTGTGGCTGCTACATTCCTATCAGTCCTGCATGATAGTCCCCGCATTCCTTATTTATTGCTTTGATAAATTTGACAGATTTATTCTGAATACTTAACTGAATCATGCTGAATGCTGGTCTTCATCTCTTTCTTGTCTCTAGGAAAAATAGCAAAAGTGACTGGAGCAATAGTATTGGGGTAGGTTTGTAGATTCTTATTTTTAATTTTTGCATGTATTCGACAAGCCATCAATAAAATTATATCATAGAATTTTGCATAGAGGAAGCAGATGTTACAAATAATATATCTTCTCAGACAGATTTGTTTTCCTCTCTGAAACAAATTGTGACTTTATCAAGTTTGCTTACACAGAGGCTGTGTTTTCATCACATATGAGGTGGTTACTCTCAACCAGGCCCTCACTATTGACACCAGTGCAATACTACAAGAGAAGCACAAGTCCTACATCTACCTGACTCACGCCACTAATAGGGAACAAGAGAGCCTTGCTTCTGGTACATTCAGTTTTCATGCTTGTGTGTTTTTGTGCTTATCAGTGAGCCGAAAGATTGATTTGCATTTACATTTATTCCTCAAAAGCAACTTGCAAATGAGGAAATACTACACCACTACTGCAAACGAATGTGCCTCAGTGGTCCTGATTTGCTGAGAAAGTACTTGCTAGTGAACAATTTTTGGTATTTTTCTGGAGTTATAAAACAATGAAGCACCCGAGACCCGAGTAGCGAACTTCATCCCTCTTTTTTTACTCCTCCACCTCCGTTCTCACACACATTACATCAATACACAACAGTTCAGGCTTTCTTTTCAAAATAGTAGTCAACACAACAGACCAGTAGTTATGTAGACAGTACATAAATAAAGTTTTTGGTGGGGCATCATATAGTCTCCAATTAGATTACATTTTTTTTGATAGTATAGTATGTGTTGTTCTATTGTTCTATATTTTGTACAACTTGACATTAAAACAGGCCATTCCTGTATAACAGTTGATTTACCTGTTGAAATGTATTAATTGCCCTTAACAGACAATATTCATTTTACAGGCCTCACTATCAAGACCAGGAAGGAGCTTCATAAAGCAGCTAGAAAGTTTCTTGAAATTACATCAAGAGTTCTTCGTCACCCACTGGACGGTGAGTAGTTTCATCTCTGTTTGATGGCAATGACAAGTCATGGAGCCTGTTAATGCTTTTAAAATATTTTTAACTAGATATCACCTGTAGTTACACAGAGAGGAATTGACACTGTTCTGTTTTAAATGGGACAGGTATCTCTGTTCTTCTGCATAAAGTGGAATCTAATACACTGCTTTAACTTTATTTTTTATAAAGTTAAAGCAGAGTCTTTATTATTACTTTATTTTATTTTATCACAGCATACTTGGCATCAGGTTTGAGAATTGAGACTGAAGGGTAGTTTATAATATACACTACTGTTCAAAGTTTAGGGTCAGTTGGATTTTTTTTTAAAGAAATGAATACCATTATTTAGCAAGTATGATTTGCATTAAATTGATAAAAGATGGCAGTAAATACATTTGTTACAAAATATTTGAATTTCAAATAAATGCAATTTTAATATCAAAATTTCCAAATAATATTAAGAAACACAACTGCTTCATAATACTTTTGTTTATAGAAAGAAATGTTTCTTTAGCACCGACCAAATCAGAACATAAGAATGATTTCTGAAGGATGATGTGACACTGAAGTCTGGAGTAATGATGCTGAAATACAGCTTTGCCATCACATTGCATTTAAAAATGTATTAAAATAGAAAACAGTCATTTTAAGTAGTAAAAGTAATACGTATAAAATGAATGCAGCCTTGATGAACAAAAAAAGTATATTATTGACCTTTGAATGGTAGTATATGTTTAGAACAAAACAGTTTAGCAAAGTGTGCCAAAGTAGACTAGAAGACTGATAGACTATAGACAACTTTACTGTACTCTATGTTTAACTGAAGGCATCTGTTTCCATTTGACTTGCTAAAATCATTAATTTAATATTAAATCATGATTTTAACATAATTTCTAGCGTGTCACTGTATTTGTAGTTATGTGAAATGGGCATGTGTTTATTTTGTTTTCTCAATTAGAGCGTCTCAGTCATCTAGACGCAGATCCTAATGAATGTGCGCTATGGATGCTGCTGAAAAGAACCTTCTCTGCTGACCGGGCCGTGAGACAGCAGGCTGTGCAGGAACTGGCACAAAATCATCACTGGCAGGGTGAGAGACAGCAGCACTTCAGTCTCATGATTAGAAAATATCAAGATTTATTGCCATTAATGTTCTTGCTGAGAAAAACAAAACTATTTCTACTGGGCGTACCCCTTTGCCCACCAGAGAAAAAAAAAACAAATCACTATATAGTCTGTGAGCTCTGATTGATCTTTTGTCTTATTCATCACAGATTATCAATACCGGACTGCAGCACAGGTGATAGATCAGCGCACATCTGTGGCTCTCGCCCGCACACCTAACGTGGACCTGCGCTTCTTTCTCCCTCCTCCTCTACTGCCACACACTGATGATGTGGGTAGCTAACATTCAAACAAAAGCCACATTGAACTGCTGTTTGATGTCAGCTATTAGTGCTAATGTTTTGTGCATGTATAGGATATATCAATAGAAGAGGAACTTAGACAGTTACTGGGATCTCTGCCCCAGTCGGAGGTGGATCAGTGTGTGCAGTACTTTACTTCCCTGGCACTTCGAGAGAGCAGCCAATCACTAGCCTCTCAACGGGTGAGACATAAACACACTCAACCTATAGAGTGCAACAGCCAACATCTGCAAATAAAGATCCCATTCAATTTTCTCAGTAGGGGAATGGATTTTTAAGAATAGCTGTTCATTGATATTGCTGTATATGGCAACTTACTGTATGTCTTACATAATTGTTTAACAGTGGAATTCCACGTGATAAACCAATCAGAAAATCAAAACCGGTCGGCCACTCCCATGAAACACTGTGAATGTAATAGTCAATCACCCTACACTCTCAAACTACTTAAATATTTGTATAAATGTGCATATTTTGCAATGAACATATAAATATATTGTTTAATGAGTATTTTTAAGTACATTTTTTTTTTCAATTAAGTTGTTTACAATGTTTCATGGAATTGTAGTTCTTTCCCTGACTAAACACCGTCTTGTACCTTAGTCTATTTGTTCAATTTTCAAACATGTTTTTACTTCAAATCAAAGTTTAAAATGTTGTTATTCACTTCAGAGCTGTAGGTTTGGTTCATTGCTTAAAATTCTTACTGATTTTTAAATCGCCATGGGAAATATGAATGGGAAAAACCAAGGGTGCTGAAAAAGTGAGCAAGCACTGTTGCACTCTATTTGGTCGAATTTATTTCCAGAAAAAAAGTGACAATCCATTAGCTGTGCATGTTTGTGGTTATAGGGAGGGCTGTGGTGTTTTGGAGGAAATGGGTTGCCCTACGCCCAAAGTCTCACTTCCACCCCCTCTGAGAAGGTGGAGACATTCTGCCTGCAGGCCCTGGTCCAGCACTCAAAGGTCAAGATTCACAAACTCTGCTAAATGACATGTATTTTGCAACAAGGAAGTAGCCGATGATCAAAGAAAACACGATGCTTGTGTATGATGAGTCATCATTTGTAGATATTCAGTTTAAATAAGTTTAAATGTTCCTATAATGTTTTTCCACTTTTTCTATTGTGTAATGTTGCTTTTTGAGCATATAAAGATCTGCAAGGTTATAAAGCTCAAAATCTACTCCACAGGGAGATACTTTATTTTAACAGAATCCACTTTTTATAACGACAAACGAATGCAACTATAACGAATGGCTCGTTTGGACTAGACCGTGTTTTTTCCGGATCTTATGAAGTCACAATGCTACTCTAAATAATTCCCACCCACGGAATATGCAAAAAAGGTCGGCACGGCCTGGCTGAGCTGCATTTGAGAAGACAGTAGGTGCGTCCCAAATCGTGTACTTGTGCACTATTCTATGCCATTTTGTAGTATAAATACTGCGAGTAGTGCATTCACTCTGAAAATGACCCGGATGATGCACTTATTTAACCGAAAAAACGAATTGTGGAACGTTGGACACTTCTTGCACTCAACTGTCGCAGATTTAATTACGTAGCGGAAGGGGAGAGGCTATCAGACTCCAAAGTTGAAAGACAAAATAAACGTATAAAGTTTATACACTACACGGTTGAGTACTTGCAGTTATGGAGGGGTGGGACATTTCCCAAACACGTGAGGGGCTTCATACACCCAAAAAAAAAAAACAATCAAGAGTTCGTAAAAAGGAATAATAGGACCCCTTTAAGTCCAATTTGACTTGAGCAAATCATTGTTTGTTTTAATAAACACAAATTTCCAATTGCGTTGTTCACAGGTCCGCAGTCATTGTGACTACATTGTTGCTAATGGAGGACTGCAGCTCTTGCAAAGAGTCTACCAGCTTCGCAGAGACTCTCCAAAAATTCAGTGCAACATTGTGCGAATTATTGGAAATCTCGCCCTGAATGAGAGTGCGCACACAGCCATAGTGCAGTCAGGTTAGCCTCGTATTTTAGTATTACTGATTTATGAGTTAATGTTGAATAGATCATTTATTTTATTTTGTTTTGTGGTTGTCCTTGAGGTTGGATGTCTGTCCTGGCTAAGATGATCCAGTCACCTCACATCATGCAGGCATCTTATGCTGCCCGCGCTTTAGCCAATTTGGACAGAGATGCAGTAAAGCAGAAGTACCAGGATGGTGTTTACATTTTGCACCCACAATGCCGCACAAAGTAAGCATGCTAGCTTATTTGGACTGCCTCATGCTCACCAAGGCAGCATTTATTTGATCAATAATAAAATAAAAAAAGTACAATTTAAACTGTTTTAAAATATTTTAAAATGTACTTTAATCCTGTGATGGCCAAGCTGAATTTTCAGCATCATTAGTGTCACATGGTTCCTCAGAAATCATTCTAATGTGCTGATTTAGTGCATTCATTTGAAATAGAAATCTCCTGTATCATTCTAAAAGTCTTTACTGTCACACGATTAATTGAATGCATAATTGCTGAATAAAAGTTATCATTTCTTTTTTTAAAAATCTGATTGTCTCCAAACTTTTGAAGGGTAGTGTAGATGATTTTTTTTACAATATATGTTTTCTATCCTTATTATTCAGCCAGCCGATCAAAGCTGATGTTCTCTTCGTGCACGGCCTCTTGGGAGCAGCTTTTAAAACATGGCGTCAAAAGGACCGTGACGTGACGGATGATGACAAGGTGGAAGGGGTCCGAGAGGACTACACTGAATGCTGGCCCAAGGTCAGATATTTTCTTGAAGAAACATATGGGTAAAATCTCAGTTACCAAAATACTGTTTGCGGTATAATGGCATAATGTTAAAAGCGCTTTATAAATGAAGGTGATTACAGAGCTTCAGAGGTATTTTGAAAGCCAGACTAAAGTCCAATGTCAGGAATTCAAATCTTATTTTGTATTTTATACAGTCTTGGTTGGCTGAAGACTGTCCAAACCTCAGGATCCTGTCTGTGGAGTATGACACCCATTTAAGTGACTGGAAGGCTAAGTGTCCTGCTGAAAACCAAAGGTAAACAGTCATGGTGTGAATATTCAATGATCTACATCAATAAATTATCTGATTAACTCAATGTAGCACACATGATGTCAATGTTTGTTTAAGTTTTTTAGTGTTTTTTTATTACTTTTTGTGCTATACAGGAAGTCCTTGGCCTACAGGAGTCAGGAACTGCTGAGGAAGTTGAAGGATGCAGGTGTAGGGGACAGGCCTGTGGTCTGGGTAGCCCACAGTATGGGAGGTTAGTCCATGGTGGGTCTTACAATAACCAGCATCTGAATATGAGAGTAACTTGCAAATCTTCCTGTGACATTTATTTGTGATAGAATAGCTTTTTACAAAATAAAATAAATTGCAATTGCAGTTTGAACTGTATTTAATACTGCCACTGCTTGTATATCTATCTATAAATTATGGTTACGTCGGTGTGTCTGTTATTCGCATATCTCACGAACCGTTAGTCCGATGGATATCAAACTTGACATTCGTTTTGTTACGGGCTCAAGTAAATGCAGTGCCAAATTTGACGTTGTTTGGATTAGAAATGCAAAAGATATTGGTAAATATATCGGTAAAAGAAGCAGGTTGTGGTTTAAAAATAAACATTGACAAACACACTTGTAAGTGATCTTGTATACTTGTAAGTGATCGCTGAAACACACCAAACCAACAATTACTAAAAACACACACAAAAAATGGGTTGAATTATTTTGAGACTTGAGGGAAACCACTTGAAACATTGGTTGTGTTGAGCTATTTCAGTTACTTTTGTTTGATTTGCTCATTGCAAACAGCTGAAAGTCGGTAAATTTTGCCAATTATAACAATTAGTTATATTAATATATTATGTATGCATTATATATATATATATATTAGACTAAAATATATTAAGACTAATCTGACATTTTCAAAAGGGAATTTATTTTTTTAATATTTGTTTTTGTGGTTTACAAAAAGCCATTTGTAATATGGGGTCTGTTGATTAACTGTATCATAATTTGATTCATAGGTTTACTTGTGAAAAAGATCCTCTTAGATGCCTCAAAAGATCCTGATCTCAGTGCACTGTTCAAGAACACGAAGGGAATTTTGTTCTACAGTGTTCCTCATCACGGCACATTCATGGCTGGGTATTCTGTAAATGTCCGATACCTCCTGTTTCCTTCTATTGAAGTAAAAGAACTATGTAGAGGTATGATGTGATTTATTTTTGTTCTCTGAAGTTTAATATAATGTCAAAGGTGCAGTAAGCGATTTCTGAGAAACAGTTGATATTTGAAATCAACGCAAACAAACACACCCCTCTCTTCATTGCTCCACGCACAAAATGTACAAACACTCAATGCAAGAGTGGATGTCTCTTGAAGCAAAGCAAAATAATGCTTCTCAAAAAAAATAAAGCGAATAAGATGAACAAACAATGAGAAAAAAATAATAACGTATAGGTATACAAGCATGAGTTGGTTGTTAGTCACCAGCAGGACACCAGCTCCAGACACATAATAATACTCAAAACTATCCTATTACTATAGCTAACATTACAACAGAGTCTTGGATCTGTAAAACAGCAAAAGCATTGTTACTCACGTATGGAGCAGAAATATTGCAACTTCTGTGTCAGGTTTCAGGATTTCCCAGCGCTGGATAGCTTTTCTTATATAAACTTGGTTCCTAAAGCTCTTGCCTAATAACTCTTATAACTCATAACTCTCCTTTTTCCAGTGATATTCCTCTGACCTTTTCTATTTTGTAATGTCTCTCAGGCATATCTCTTTATACAGTCTTTCTTCAAATCTCCCTTTCTCCTCCCCCATTATGAATGAACTACTGCTGATTGGCTATAAGTGTGTTGTGGTTCTCGATCTGATCCACTTTTAACAGCATTTCTCAGAAATTGCTTACTGTCTCTTTAATTCATCCTGATTCGATTAAAGGGATAGTTCACTTTGAAATTAATTTTTGGTATGTTTTAGCTTACCTCAAGGACATCCAAAATGTAGGTGTAATTGTTTCCACAGTAGTTTCAATTTTGATATTTTTAGGTCAAACCGTTCGTGTCTATCAGTCATAAAATGGAGGCCTATGGTCACCACCTCAAAGAGCATGAACAGAGAAATCCAAATTAAACATGATTTAATTACTCGTAAATGTAAGAACACATTGATGGCCTAAGACAGAGACGAGCAGTTTGTGTGAGAAAACGAACAGAATTTATATCGTTTTTACCTTGTGTTACCACAGCCACAAATCGCCCGCAGATCAGATGGTTACAAGAGGTAAAAACGATGTAAATACTGTTCTTTTTCTCACACAAACCGCTCGTTTCGTGTGTCTTAGGCCATAAATGTGTACTTACATTTACGAGTCATTCAATCATGTTTAATTTGGACTTCTCTGTGAATGCTCTTTGAGGTGGTGACCATAGACCTGCATTATGACTAACAGACAAGAACGGTTTGACCTAAAAATATCAAAATTGAAACTACTGTGGAAACAAAGACACCTAGTACATCTTGGATATGCTAAAACATACCAAAAATGTATTTCAAAGTGAACTATTCCTTTAAGATCCTACAGTATGTCTCAGTTACACATCATTTTTCTTTTAATCTATTTCTACTTAGACTCTCCAGCTTTGCGGGACTTAAATGAAAATTTTCAGTGCATTGCAAAGGATCAAGAGTACAAGGTCCTTAGCTTTGCAGAAACGTTGCCTACATCCATTGGGCCAATGCTCAAAATTTTGGTAGTTCCTCTCCAGTCGGCAGGTAGGTCAGAGCAATTGAACAACAAGCAGCAGCAGTTCTTTCTCATCATTATTCTTAGATAATTGTCAGGTTTTAGGTATCTGACATCTCCAAATTTCTCCTTTTTCTCATTCAGATCTGGGTTTTGGGGACCTTATCCAGGTGGATGTGGATCACCTCAACATCTGCAAGCCAGAAAGAAAGGACACTTTTCTCTATAAACGCACTTTACAATTTATTCGGGATGCTCTTGGACTCTGACTGAAACTGAAAGGAAGTGCTAAAATTGCAACTGAACTTTTTTTCATGATCCTAACCATTTCCTATCCATTTATTTGTGAAATGGAAACACCACTGACCTTTCATTTTTATTTTTAAATTATTGCCAATATGAATAGGCTTTGTCAAAACATCTGGGTTTACCTTTTCATGTTTTGCCCTCTTCACCATTGCCTTGTACTGTATTTTGCCTCAATTATTTTAAGTGAGAAGCTATAACAAAAAGAAATGAGGATCAAGTTTATTGTTTACTATATCATGTCACATTTTAAAACTCATTTATAGAAAGTCTGTTTTATTCTTGGAAGAACAATACATATATTTAATAACAGACTAAAAACTAGCCTTATTTTCTTAACTCACCTGCCTTCTTTGTGTCCCTACCTCCAGTTACAGGTTGGTTGTGATCTTGGCTGTAATTTCCCAGTATTTTTGTACTAATGTATTAATTGTAGTACTTGCATTGGGACTACTATGATTTTGATGGTGACCGTGCAAGACACAATAATTGTGAAATCTTTATCACGCTGAATAAAGCTGTGTATCCAAACTTTGTATTCTTAAATAAGTTTACTACTTTTTTACACTGAATGGGTATTTCTGAATTACTATTTTTACACTGAATGGGATTATATCAATTTTTATGAGCAGCTTTTTCTTCTCAGTGTGTGGAGCAGAACTGTGCTCCTGGCCAGCAGGAGACAGCAAAGCTCACAAACCGAATGCTAGTCAGACTCAGTTCGAAGAGGAACACGACTGTGTCATCAAAGCACGTCCATATTAGACATTCTCTGGTGTCATTTTGTTATTTTCTTGAACATATTGGTTGGTAAATTCACAAGATTGGCGTATGCGTTTGGAGAGACGCACAGTATGTCACGCGTTTGTAACGATTACAAACATTCATGATGTATCGTTACTGCTAACTTAAAACAACTTTGCCTTTTGTCCTCAGATAGAAACAGACGCTTAACTGAAGGAACAGTAGCTAGTGTTATCACATCCCGTCAAAAATGGTTAACGTCTTAAAAGGAGTTCTCGTTGAATGGTGAGTTTTACAGATAACAAAACGATTTAAAGGTGCATACAGTAACTTTACATGGATACTTTACATAGAGCGAGCGAGCCACCATATGCAATTGGTAACATTGCGTGCCCATCAAAACACCGTTTACCGTATAAATAATCATAAGACAGTGACTAACGTTAGAGTATTACTTAAGTGTCGTCTGTAACTGAAAAACTTTGCTTTTGCATGTGGCAAACTTAACGTTACATCCTTGACTCATCTTATCCAGTTGATGCCTTACAAACAAAAACATTCTGTGTGCACCTTTAAAATAAAAGTCTAGAGTAATTGCACCTTCATTTGTGGTTCTTCTTTTAAAATACGAAACAGTGACCCAGCTATGAAGCAATTTCTTCTATATCTGGACGAGACGTCAGCGTTGGGGAAGAAATTCATCATCCAGGATTTGGATGACACGCATGTTTTCATCCTAGCTGAAGTTGTGCAGATTCTCCAGGAGCGAGTAGGAGAACTGATGGACCAGAATTCATTTCCCATCACCCAGAAATAAACGCCTGAATCTGACAGCAAACCCTACAGTCTGTGAGAGCAGATGGATGTGGAGATTCTTCCTGCACAATTGCACAAACACAAATGCAACTGAAATATATAGAGGACTGCCCACCAGAATGATGCCTATTCTCCTTGGTTTAATTTGACTGTGTGGCATAAGTTCTTCTTCTAAAGGAGAATTATAATTATGTGCTTTAAGTTGTCCATGTTTCAAACACAGTTTCTTAAATCTTCACTGTAATGAATTGTTCGGAGTTGAAATTTGCATTGCTGCAGAAAGAAACAACTAATTGTATATCAATTATTTTTTCAACATTTCAAAATTGTTTAAAAAGTACATTGTTCTACTGAAAGATGGTTCTTCATAATACTAGCATCAATTAAAAAAAGTAAAAACAATATATCAAGTATGTCCTTAATTTGTGTTCATTGCAGACTGCTATATGGTACCAGACTGTACAGTTTTAGGCTTCCAGTGTTTTCTCATCAGATTTCTTGTGAAACACTAGATCAAGCCACTGGCAGAAGGATAATATTGGGTATTTTAGACAATTGAGATGTGTATGTGGTCAGAAAACTGGTGAAAGATTGTATCATGTAGTGTGAGGTGAATCAGATTGCCAGAGTCAATGGCATTACATTTCCAAAATTTGTCTTGGTTGAGGAAGGGAAAGTGGTGCAGTATCCTCTTGGAATAACCTAGGAGTTTACCTAAATTTTTATAGGCCTACTCACTGGCAAACTATACAACACCACAAAAAGGTGCTATTTCCTTTATTTTCGTTTCCAACGAAAACCTTTGTGTGGAAATAAGAGGAAGTGTTATTTTGGGTTAGACCAAGAGATTTGCAGTGTTGGAACCAGATTATTTTGTTATCAGGTACCTAACGGCTAGCTGTCTGTACATCTATCTAACTCTTTCATATATAATCTGTGTGTGAAAAAAGATCTATCATCTGTCTGAAAAAAAAAATGCTTGAATGGTAGGCTACTCCACAGACAGACAAAATACAACAAATCCCATTGCTATACAAACTAAAAATATACATGTACAGAAATTACAAAATAATTGCTAGGCAATAAGACAAGATAATCAGTGAAAAAATAAGACAATAAAGTGACATTTTTGACATTATAAAGTGTCCAGTAGCCTATTCTTACCTAACACTAACATAAGTGATAAAATTTGGTTGAGATGTCTAGCAGTCTTGTAGCATTGGGGTGGAAACTAGCCTATTCCAGAATCTTGTGGTGCTTGTTTAGAAGTCCTGAGCTGTTTGCCATCTATCTATATATCTATCCATCCATCCATCCATCCATCTAAATTCTGAGTCCAATCAGAGCAAATAGTATATCTGTTGTTGTTTATTTCAAATGGTAGCCTACTTAAAATATTATGAATTTGATAACCTCCATAACAACCTTTTAAAAATCTATTTTAAAAATAAAATATTAAATAAACGATGTTGATTTTGGTCACTTTAAATGTTTACGCGTTCGTACCGCTCCTGTGTTAGTCACACACTGTATGTTCTACGCATTTGTGAGCCCTTGTTCTCCAGACAGCGCAGTTGTGGCGCTCGGTTCTGTGTGAAGTTCTCGAGCGTGCGCACATCCACCTCCACTCACTCACGCACAAAGCGCTTCTGCTCAGGTTACTGTAAATGAGACCTCCAGTCTTACTACAATTACCTGTTTAATGGACTAAATAGCCAGCAGGATCAGAAGCCATAATATGAAGAAACGCTACATGGATATAGGCAGGCTACGGAAAATGAAAAAGATTAAGCTCACAGAGAAGATTTCCGAAAGGTATGACAGCGCTCGCGCTGCTTTGTTGTTTTGTTATTGCTCTTATTCGTCTTCACCTGAATGGCTCGCGCTTGGCTATTCATAGCGCGCTCAACGGATTGACGCAAACAACAAACAAACAGCATCTGCTGTTATGACAAATAATCGGGGTTTAAGTCAGGGCAAAAGCTCGCTGTGATTTAATGGATGAACGCGGGGCCGAATCTATATTTCTTGTGGAAACAGTGCAGCGGGCCACGCTGCTAACCAATTATTTAAATAAATAAAAATATCCCCCACTTAACCGTAGCATTGCATATTAAGAAATGTTATGCATTTCATTTATTTCAAGCTGTGATATGAATGAGCATAGTTATTATGTTGTGTGATGCAATGTCATCCAAGTAGTCTTGTTATTTCTTCATGACAATACGATGTCTGAAAACACAGACAAACTGACAAGGGCCTCTGACAGACAATGCGCGCAGGAATGTCGTCTATGTAATGCATTTTTTTTTCTCGGGGATTATTATTTTGTTTCTAAGCTGTATGATGTCCCGTGAATTATGCATATTTATTAATGAATAGAGCTGTGTTCATAAGTTGTTGGGTGCGTTGGTTTTATTCGATCAGGTTTGCTGATTTCAGACTATCGTTCCTAGTAAGGTTAACACACAACAGTGTAGTCTGAACTGACCCAGTCTCTTCTTCTATAGCCTAAAGTGTAAGTCATCCGGACACTAGCCTCCTGTGTTTATAGCTACGCTTCATAGAGAAATGAACGTGCGCAGATTTCTCCTGAAGCGGTTCCTTGTTCTTTAAATAGATACGGCAACACTGTAGAATCGACGTTTAGGTGCTGATGCAGAAGATGAAACGTTGCCATGGTTACCAAACACAAAAGGATGTGGAGAGCAGAAAGCCCGAACAAAGGAATGGAGCACAATAGACTGTGCGACCAAAACATGGATTGTAACGTTTTCAAGAACTTACTTTCTGGGCCTTAACATCTAACGTATATTCTGGCTCATATTTCTTTTGGAATACAGAACAGGATTGTTTGTTTTTGAGTCAGTAGGAAGCAAAAATAAAAAGTATAAACAGAACGCGCGTTTCTGTAGAACTCGTAGTTCTGACGTCTGTTTTGACTTTAGTAAAACGTCATATTTATTTATTTTTTATTAATAAAAAGAATTCACATACAAAAATTGTCTGTTATTGATCAATAACTCAAAAAACACTGTAAAATTATGATTCTTTGTGGGTGAGGAAAGACTAAAATTGTAATTCTATGTCCTGTTTTCAGCGCCTACTCTGTTCTGAAGTTCATGATTGTCTGGATGCTGGTGCTGTTAGCTGACTTTGTTCTGGAGTTCAGACTGGAGTACCTGTGGCCTTGCTGGCTCTTTCTAGGGACCGTCTACACCACCTTCCACTGTCATGGGCTGGTAGGCAGCATGCAATTGTATTGTTTACTTTTAGAATTATAACAAAACCTGGTCTATAGTTAAAAATATATATATTTTTTCTTGTTCCATTTTTAATATATGATATCAATTTTATGTTCTGCTGCATTTGTGCATTTCAAATGACATAAAAACAGACTTAGAAACTAACCTCTGCTTTTCTTTTACAGGCCATCTGTGTGGTTTTTGTGTGTGCAGCATTTACCCTGGACTTATTCTGTTTAATTTTTGTACCCTTACACTGGTTGTTTTTTGCAGCCAGCACATATGTCTTACTCAACTATATGTGGCATACAGGTAAGCCTTAAACATTTCTGAAGTCATCATTTCATTAACACTCACAGATAGAGTCTGTATATAATGATTGCTGGTTTAAAATGAAAAAAGTAAGTAACCTGGTTGCCTTACATTTTTAAGTTTAAAAGTTAATAAAATGATCAACAGAAATTCAAAATATGATGTTATATGAACCACATACAAATTGCTGTGATAACAAATCATGAAAATATTTTTTTACAGTGATGCACCTGAAAGTATTACAGACTGTCTATAAACGTATTTATGTATTTACTTACTCACATACTTACTTTCAGAGAAGGGCATCTGTATGTCAACTGTGACATTATGGATACTCTTAGTGTATATGGAGGCCTCTCTACGGTTGAGGGACCTGAAAAGCCCTCATGCAAATCTGTCCCATTTATTTGCTGCACACTGGTAGGTCCTAATTGTCCATATAATTTGGGGTTTTAAATGAACAACTTCTTTACCAGCTGTGTTTCATTCTGTACAATAATTATTTCTTCCAGCATTGGTTATCCACTAGTTTATATGGGATTTGATGCAACCTGCTACTTCTCCAGTATGTTTAAGCTGCGTACTCAGAAATCTGTTCAGAGTGACAGTGTCCTCCACATGGATCTCCTGCAACAATCCCTACCTCCTTATATGCACCTGTACCCAAAATTGGTGTTGGAAGGTACGTAAAATTTCTTTAACGATACAATATAATAAGAGACATAATTTCCAAAAGTCTTTCAAAAATGTTCAATAGTTTGATATTGTTCAAAGAGACCATATTATACCCTTTTAATGTCTAGATGTTGTTTTTAGGGTCTAATAGAATATATTTTCATGCTTAAATGTTCCAAAAAAAAACATTTTCCCCATATTTTACATCGTAATTTTCTCTGATTGGTCAGCTGGGCCAGAGCGTTGTGATTGGTCAACTACTTTGATTGCGTTTTGGAAAAGTCACTCCTCTTTATAACCATGTGTTTCAACACACTATAACACAACTCAGCCTTGAGTTTTTCTTTTCTTTATTTTTTTTTAGTGGATGTGTCGGGCGAAATTATTTAAATGATATAGTGATACATGATACATGTGTGACATTAAAGGGTTAGTTCACCCAAAAATGAAAATTAAGTCATTAATTACTCACCCCCATGCTGTACCAACCCCGTAAGACCTTCGTTCATCTTCGGAACACAAATAAAGATATTTTTGATTGAATCTGAGGGCTGGATCACTTTTCCATAGACAGCCTGAGGGACTGCCTCTTGACGGCCCAGAAAGTCATTAAAATAAAAGGTTTAAATATTCCATGTGCCTACAGTGGCTCAACTGTAACTTTATCAAGCGACGAGACTACTTTTTGTGCGAAAAAAAAACGTAAATAACGACTTAATTCGACTTTCCATTACTTCCTTATGGGCGCATGCGCGAGAACTGAGACGAGACCGTTCTTCTTCGACTACTTTTTGTTACCGGCTGCTCACCGCTTAGGAGTTTTACCCCCCCACTACCGTATAAGATGACGTACTGCTTGTAAACAGAACGTTTTGCGCCTCCGGCTATATCAGTACGTCATCTTATACGGTAGGGGGCGGTAAAACTCCTAAGCGGTGAGCAGCCGGTAACAAAAAGTAGTCGAAGAAGAACGGTCTCGTCTCAGTTCTCGCGCATGCGCCCATAAGGAAGTAATGGAAAGTCGAATTAAGTCGTTATTTACGTTTTTTTTTCGCACAAAAAGTAGTCTCGTCGCTTGATAAAGTTACAGTTGAGCCACTGTAGGCACATGGAATATTTAAACCTTTTATTTTAATGACTTTCTGGGCCGTCAAGAGGCAGTCCCTCAGGCTGTCTATGGAAAAGTGATCCAGCCCTCAGATTCAATCAAAAATATCTTTATTTGTGTTCCGAAGATGAACGAAGGTCTTACGGGGTTGGTACAGCATGGGGGTGAGTAATTAATGACTTAATTTTCATTTTTGGGTGAACTAACCCTTTAACATTCACAGAACAAGACTACAATCGAGGCTTTTCAGGGGGTTTAGAAACAATACAGGCCTGTTCACACCAAGGAGTACACACACTCCACACCACGACATAACGATAATGATAACGGCACAGAGAACCAATATCAGTGATATCGCTTTTAGACTGATTTATTTCAACAACAACAAAATCAAAGCCAATCAGAATCCATGCATTCAGAGGTCAAGCATTTAAAGTGGAAGCGAAGTCAAACCTGCAGCACACACTTATATCCTCCGCTGATTTGGACGCTAATATATTTATCGTTATAGTTATCGTTCTTGGTGTCGATGGGCCTTAAAGGGATACTCCACTTTTTTTGGAAATACACTCATTTTACAACTCCCCCAGAGTTAAACTGTTGAGTTTTACCTTTTTTGAATCAATTCAGCCGGTCTCCGATTCTGGCGGAACCACTTTTAGCATAGCTTAGCATACATCATGGAAGTGCACAAGACCATTAGCATTTCTCCCAAAAAATTACAGAAGTGTTTCGATATTTTTCCTATTTAAAACTTGACTCTTCTGTAATTACATCGTGCACTAAGACAGACGGAAAATGTAAAGTTGCGATTTTCAAGGCTGATATGACAAGGAACTATACTCTCATTAATCTCATAATCAGGAAACTTCACTGTCATACCATGAGTGCAGCAGAACGTTATGACGCAGCGCCTGAAAATAGTTCCCTGCTTCCAACATGACCGGGACTAAGTTTGTGTAGTCATCGCGCCTGCTGCACTCACTGGTTCAGCTGAATGGATTCAAAAAAGTTCAAACTCAACAGTTTAACTCTGGGGGAGTTGTAAAATTATTTCCAAAAAAAAAAAAAAAGTGGGGTAACTCCCTTTGGAGTGGAATTTCTGCTTTGTAAGACCTTTGCAGACATTTTTCATGCTCAAACAGCAACTTTACACAATATCAAAATACTTATTGCTCAGAAAATCTATTATTGAGATGATATGAATATTATTTGATTGATATGATATGAATGATGACATAGTTTGCGATTCAATTTTAGTAATCAAAAATAATTTCATTAAAATTGACACATCTTTGTACAGATCCCAAATATAAGGTGGCCAAATCCAGGCCAACGCTATACCAGTGTCCATCTGATGCAGTCACCTCAGAGGACAAACAAAACATGGAAGACTGCCTTCAAATCCACAGACTTCCTGCGAGACCTGACAGAGACACAAATCCACAAACTCCAGGTCCCAAGCATCGTGGAGGTGAACTTCATTTGGACTCTACATCCATGTTAGAAACGACTGAAAACCTACCTCAGGAGGACCAGAGCAGCAAAGCTCAAAGACCCTCCAAGAGCTCCCTGCCTAAAGTGCATCGGGGTTCAGTGAATATCCCTAATAGCAAAGGGGAGAAAAGGCAGAAAGCCCCCAAAGCCATCAACTCGATAGGGGAATCTGCCGAAAGGTGCTCGTCAAACATCTCACCAAGTCCTCCAAACCCACATGCTGACCAGATGTTGAGGTATGTTTGTGTTATTTCATTTCTATATGTACTGATTCGGCTCAAAATTCATAGGTTTGCAGATGGTTAATGGATTTTGAGTATATTTACACAGAGATCTGTATCTGTCTGTTCCACAGGCTGGAACAAGAAATGAGGAAGCTGAAGGGAGAGCTGCAGGCGAGCAGACAGAGTGAGCAGGAGCTGCGCAGTCACATTTGTAATCTTACCAACAGTGAACACAGTCTGCGCCCTGAAGTCTCTCTGCTCAGACATGCAAATGAACTGCTGCAGAACAAGTGAGTCCTCTGATCTCTTCCTGTTGGTCTTGGCATTAGAGCTCTGGTTGATGTTCAGTCACACCGAATGAAGATTGACTGCTTGATTTGCGTTTATACATCAAACAAATGGGGTTTCTTTATGTATTATATAACATTAAAATGTGAATCGTTTTTTAACATGACTTATGTATAGATTGTATTACTCTTGTCTCAGACTTTTAAACAAACTACGAAAAAGCATCATAAATAATATTTTTATTTTTACTTTTAAAAACTATGGTAATCTAAACAAAGACTAAATTACGCATTTCATTATTTATTATGAGAAAATTATCCATTTACAACCTTACCGCAACTGTAGCGCCATTTCCATCGCAATCACCAAATATGTGTCCCAGTAATGCCCCCCTATCCCTAAAAAGAATGTGTACTAATATAACTATGTATTCAGAATACATAAAATGCTAGCTCTGAAATTAACCTGTGTCTAAATTACACTTACACTACCGTTCCATTTCTAATTTCAGGGTTTTTTTATAGACCATTTCACAAGATGTAAACATCACTGGTCCAGAAGCACTTCCTGTTTCAGTTTGTAACTGTTTTCTTTATTTTCACATGTAAAGAAAACATCTTAAAGATGTTTGTTTAACTTTTTGATTCAGTTTTAAATGTTCTGTTGGTTGTATTTTATCCCAGCTTTTATGTAGTGTTAAAAAACTGAAACAGGAAGTGCTTCTGGACCAGTGTTGTTTACATCTTGTGAAATGGTCTATATACAGGAATTAATACTTTTATACATCAAGTGTTCTATAAAAAACTATTTTAAATAAATGCTGTTCTCAGTTTCAGTATTGATAATAAATTAAATGTTTCCTGAGCAGCAAATCAGCTTATTAGAATGATTTCTGCCAGATCATGCAAAACTGAAGACTGGAGTAATGATGCTGAAAATTCAGCTTTGCCATCACATGAATAAATTACAATTAAAAAATATATTCAAATAAAATATTATTTTAAATTGTAATATTATTCACAGTATTATTCAATATTCACAATATTACTGTTTTACAGGTTTTTTGTTCAAATGAAAGCAGCCTTGCTGAGCATGAGACTTCTTTTAAAAAAATAATTAAAATCACTTGAACAGCAGTGTATACATTAAAATGAATAATGTGCCACAAAGATAACTATATGAAAGCTCATGCTTTTTTTATTTAAAGCGCATGTGTAACTTTACCAAATCTAACGCTGTTCCTTTAAATTCTTTGGTGCGTTGCTGTGCAGGATTCAGTGTCTCACAAAATCCAGACAGAAGGACAAACAAAACTGTTCCTTGCTGGAAAAGAAAATCAGAATGGAAACAGAGGGTCGAGTTGCAGTAGAAAAACAAACTGCAGAAGTCAGAGCCCAAAAATTTGATGAAGCAACAATGTTACTCCGGAGTGCATCACATAGGTAATTGTATTTATAAAGCAAGAGTGCAAGAAGCATTTATAAGCATATTAATCATGTTTGTGTGATGTAGAATGATGCTTAAACTGTCTTTGAGACAAGGTCTAAATGGCCTGCTTTTCAATTATGGTTATAATTGGCAGAAGAACCCTCAATTCAAAATAGCAATGGCAAAAATAAACCTGTAAATTGTTGTATTTTTCCATCCACTGTAGGCAAGAACACAGTGAAACTCAAATGTTGAGGAAAAAAGCTAAAGATCTAGACTCAGAGTACAAACAACTACAGCTGGAATATCAGGAGAAAGAAAATCGAATGATAGCTCTAGAGAATGAAGTGGAGGTAAAGGATGTGGTTCGTAGATCTGTTCAGTTACATATACTGCAATGAATAGTTGTGCTGTAATGGATATTTGTGGTTCATATTCTGTGTTCTTCATGTTATGTGGATCCGGTTGCTTGCTTTCTGTGGTGTTCAGTCCGTGGATCTTTTTTTTTTTATGGTTTGGAATGCTGATTATGTGTTTCCCCGCTGAAAAATTCTGCATTGCTGGTCTCCGGCATCAGGTATGTTTTGCATGCTGGGAAATGGGAACAGAATGGGATGTTTGTTGGTTCCCTGCAAGACCAGCAAGATACCAGCTCTAACCAGCCTGGACCACCATGGAATTTACGCTGGTTTGTGCTGGACTTTTTCAGCAGGGATTTTTTTTTTTTTTTGTCATTATTTCTTGTTCCTTGCCCAGTTTAAATGCTGTTAGTGCCATCTGTTGTATAAACCATGCCAAGACAGAAACCACGTCTTTCAGAAACTATTGTGCATCCTGAGAATTTTTGGATTATGAATTTAATTCAATCTTGTTAATGTTTTTTCTCTTTAATTGGAAAGCATATTTAACTAAATGTCTGTGTGTAACATTTGAATGTATACATACAAAAAGAATGCACAATATTTTCTGTAATTTGTAAAAACTTTTTTTAATAGCTAACCATCCAAAAATGTATGATCTACAACACTATATACTTCTCTTAAGCTGAAGACAAACATGTAAAAGTGAAGTGTGTAATTATTTACCTCTAGTGGCAACAAAAGGAATGACAAAAATCATTCTTAATAATTCCCTGCTTCTGCATATTTTGCATATTTCCCATACATCAAATGAGTTGAATGCACAAATGTCCAGTATTTATGTCCAGTTGGATAAATTTGCCTGATTAACATACTGCATTCACAGAGATTATTAAGTAAGCAGCCAGTGGAAACTATCCCTTGATAATAACACTGGAGATGAAGCTGAAAATTGGCAGACAACATTCTACAGAACGTAGAGGATGTCTGCAGTCACTGTGATTTTGCCAAGTTAGACATGTTCCTGGATCAACAGTAAGGGCTTTCATACAGGGTAGTTAGAGGGTTTATTAAAACTAGCCACCAGGACTAAATGTTCCTCTAAGGCCATTTTCCTGGTTGGATCCGCACCGCCAGTGATGTAATATGTCCTGCTGCTCTGGTTGTTGTTTGGGGCTTTCATTTTTTTATGGCAAAGGCACAGCAGACTTTTTTTCTTTTTTTTATTTTGATACTGGAACATCATTCCTATACGAAAATGTTGTCCTACCCTTAAACCTAACCCTATAACTTATCTCTAAACTCGGAGGAAAATGATTGGTGAAAAACACTGATGTAAAAGCTCCTAATCCTGGTGGTCATAAACCTAAACTTGGCATAAACTGTAAACTTGTCCCTCAAATCTGATTGGTTGATTGGAATGTTGTTCCAGGATCAACAAAGATGTTGATCCTTGAACATGTTGTACTTGGTGAAATCACGTTCATCATCTGGGTCCATACTTAAAGAATGTACTTCAGCAAGCTCTTCGCCAAATTCAGTGCATAGTCTGAAAGTTGAAAGTACTATTTTAAAATCAGAAAACAATTACACACTTCAGCCTTTTCCACTGGAAGGTTATTTGAAACTAGACAAATGAGATTCAATTGTCCATCTGAATTATTCAAAATTGCTCCAATCTTTTATATCTCCATTATTACATACTGTGCTGTTCTGTGACCGTCTCATGTATGCAATATTCTCATGCTCCTCCCCAGACCCTCCAGAGGAACAGATGCAGCGAGCAGGAAGCGGACGCTTTGCTCTCAGCTCTGTCCTCCTTGCAAGACAAGGCTCATCATCTAGAGTACAACCTGAGTGCAGAAACCCGTCTCAAACTAGACCTCTTCTCTGCACTGGGAGACGCACGCAGACAGCTCGAAATAGCACAAGGTGCATCGCATTTCAAATTATGCCAGTTATCCATCCAAGACTCACAATGCTACTATTGTTTCTAGGAATACAGGACATATCGATGCCATAATGGCAGTTTTTAGAGATCTTCTAAACATCTTCATCAGTCAACCTTGGATATGTAAAGGCATACTATGTAACTTTTAGCCATCTAGAGGTTAAAAAACAAAAACTGCATGCCTTTTTCCTGGTTGGATCCGCACCGCCAGTGACGTAATAGGTCCTGCTGATATGTAAAGGCATACTATGTAACTTTTAGCCATCTAGAGGTTAAAAAACAAAAACTGCATGCCTTTTTCGGAAAATGTTGTGGTTGTACTTCAGCTCTGCATGACTTGAGCTACTTATATCTGTTCAATAAATACGTTACCTGTTAAGTGAACAAAAAAATGCTATTAGCGCATCGCATTTACAACATTTGAAATCCCTCAAATACCTTTTAAATCACTGAAAGGCAAAGCCAATGTTCGTTCAGAGCATGGCCGCCGATGACCCATACAAAGTTTTATAATGATACGTTAATGCGTTCATAAAATACAGGATTTTACTACAAAATTCAAAATAACATGTCCAAAACGGCCGATATGCAACTCGGCTTGTAGGAACGAATCTAATGAGACCAATGATTTTTGAGCAAACCTTTCTCCGGACCAGTAGGTGGTGCTGTGCGGAAATTCTGCATGTTGCCTCAGATCATACTTGTGATG
Source organism: Pimephales promelas (assembly GCF_016745375.1). The sequence continues at coordinate 19,715,394 of NW_024121432.1, read as the reverse complement.
ACATGTACCAAGTTTGGTCTGAATATGCTAAAGCGCTGCGGAGATACAACCTTGCATCCAATTTGGTGTGCTTTTCGTCGAATTTGCCCGTTATTCGAGAACAATTGGGTTTTTCAAAAATCCGATTCAATTTTCGTGAAAATCAGACAAACCATCTAGGAGTTTGAAAACGTATGTATTTTGGGGGGAAATTATGGCTTGATGCCAAGGGATCAGAGGAAAACATTTTTGTTTCTAGGCCTTAAAATTATAAACATAAACATAAGTGAAACTTTGGACAGTTGGTGGTGCTAGAGAGATTCCAAGTTTGCTGTGGTGAACGTTTGGACTGTCCTCAATCAGTGTGCCAAATTGCACAACTATTTACCATACGGTTCTATGGGCTGATGCTTGGCCCCTAAAAATTAGTAAATTTAGAAATGAACTCAGATTAATAAATGCTATATAATAAATATTGTTAATTTCATTAATGTTTCTGTCACAGACAAAACTGTATAGAATTTTAGTATAAAAATAAAATCAATAAATTCATATATTGGCTTTTAGGTATGGGCCACAATATTAATATCTGTTTTAATGTCTTTTCCTACAGTTAAAATTTTTAAACAAGACCACGAGGTTAAAGAAATGAAGCAGAAGCTTGCCGAAGCGATGGCCGTGGCTCCAGGTATGTCATACATGACCCCGAGGTCCTCTATGCCTCAGTATCTCAAGTTCTTCAACTCTGAGCGCTACATGCTGAATCCCAGAGCACTCATGTACCAGTGTCTTAAGAAATAAGACCGGCGAGGACAAACCGGATGGCTTTTGAAGGATTGTTTTTATTCGACATTCCAAACGCGGGGGCATCTTGACTTTGCTTCAAGGTTTGCCTGAAAACTTTGCCTTTTGACAATGCCAACAGCCTCTACTGAGTCTACGGCCGTGTTTACTGATTTCAGCTGAGACACTGAGGCTGGTTATAGTTGACCTTGCTTTGGGCCAAGATTCATTCCAGATGAAATCAAAGTTGACTGTAAATACATTGTTGACCAGCGGATGACGAATCGAATGCTGAGCCAAACGCTGCGAGCTGCATGGACAGCAAGATATCATTATGAAAAAATCGTGTGAACTTAATGAGGAGCGCAGTTCATCATGAGGAAGTATATCCTGTGTTGAGTGTAAAGCAAAGAGGCTCTTCTTCAGCCATGACAATAACAGGCCAATGCCTCACTTGGTCATTCTGTGCCTCATTATTTATGTGAATTCAATTTATATAACAAGCCAATATCAAATGTAAGTCAGTATGTGAATATTCGAGTGCTTTGTACTGTTTTGTATTCTTTTTACATTACACACATTATACAGAGGTGACCAACATCCCCCCACCCCCCCAAAAAAAACAAACAAAAAAAACAAACAAAAAAACAACGTTTGTAGGTTTTCATGTTTCTGGAATCGTTGCCTTTTTTAATGTATCAATGGGATGTTTTTTATGAGAAGTTTATTTTTCTGGCTTGACATGTTTCATTTGTTTGTTTGTTTTTTTTCTAAACCAAAATGAGATAATGGTTTTATTTTGTAATTATTCTTGTTGGTCTGCATGCCAATTTATGTAAAATGATTGTTTTGGACAAAAAAAAAAAGAAAAAGAAAGAAAAATATTTTGATGTCTAATTGTGCAATTGTGCAAGGGCTGTTTTCTTCCAATAATTCTGGGAGCAGTAATAAAATAATTTTAAATGATAATCGTGTCTTCTTCTACATAAGATTTTCTGATGGAAGTGGTTTAAAAATGGAAAATTCTGTCATTCACTTTCAAGGTTGTTCCAATCCTGTGTGAATTTATTTCTTCTATGGAACGCATGAATGAAAGTCACTGGGTTTCAGTGTTGCTTTAGCCTGGCTAACGAAACTTGGGTCTGGGAACCACATGTTCATATTCCCGTATTTGAGGCGTGGTCTACGAATGCCCGGCGCCGTTTAGTGTGTGCTTAGAATGTCTATCAAATAGTTTAGAAAAACACAAGTATTAAATACAGTTTAACATAGATGTTGAAGTTGTTACTTGCATTGGAAATTGTTTGCGCTTGTAACGTTACTTCACAAGTTTAAAAAAAAAATAATGACTAAAGTGTCAACAACTTTAATCGGGTACGTGTGCACAGCTGAAAGTTATGCTACTAAAGCGGTAACGTTAGCTGCTAGCTGTATATTGATATTGAAAAGCAACACAACTTAGGGGCACTGTGACAACCACAGTAGGTAGTCTACAGGCATAATGACAATATGATATTAATAAATACCACTTACCATTTATAAGTTACATGGACTTCGTCGACGACGATGCCTAGCAGGTTGGTAATATACAACTTCGTGGCTAACATGTCTTTCCACTTTGCGCTCATCCAGGCCTCGGGACTGTAGAACAGAAGTTGGTATTGACAATCGCATTTTCTTTCTCGGGACATGAGAAAGCAGATATGAGCAGCAGATATTCCAATGCTGACCGCCTCCTGTACCTGGTCCCCCATTAGGGCGATTAATAATGGCGAGACAACAATAACGATTGGGGTCTCGCGAAGTTAAATCTATTGGAACATTGTAAATCATATTGGAACGTGGTAAGCTGATCTTTTTTCAAAATAAACATTCTAAATTACTGTATTCCAAACTACTTAGAACAATATCTAAGGCTGCATCAAAAGGTAGCTTCGCGTCTGCTGCCATGTTGAATCCATAGTTATAAACAAACTACTTCGGTGTGTCGCATAGATGTCGTCATCGTCTTGCTGCTCCCTCCCCGTTCTGTGATTGGTTGCCTAAATGAGGCGAAAATCTGGCGTCTCCAGTCCAGACTGCCTTTCAGCGTGAATAAAAACCTATGATAAAAACGCGCTGTGGGAAGGCAGCATGAAATAGTCTGGAAACCCAGACTAGTGTTTCTTTGGACCCCACTGACTTTTATTGCATGGACAAACTCAGTTACAAACTCAGTTAAAATATTCTTCAAAATATATAGATTGTTTCTATTCTGCAGGAGAAAGTCAGTCATTCAGTTTTTGAATGAAATTTTTGGGTGAACTTTTCCTTTAACATTGTACTTTGGAGATGAATTAAAATCCTAATTGCTCCAAATGACACAAAACACAACAGACAAAGAATAGAAGTACCCCGTATCTCATCTTTATATCAAGAATTGGTGCAATTTTGAAAAGATAGAGGTTAACAGAGTAAAAGCAGTTATGAGTTTCTGAATGTTTTGCGTGAGACATAGCCTGTTTCTTTCAAAACAACTACAGAATGAATCATCCATTGTTATTTTTAATGATTTGTCATTGCTGGTCTGCATTTAAAAAAAGCATTGATGTGGTGTGCTTTTCAGGCATAATTTCCACTCGACTATCCAATATCGGAAAGAATTTGGACCAATTTTATAACTGAAAAGAAACGTTACTTAAAACTATTCATTATTTAAACTATTTCATGCTGCTTGTAACAGACAGATGTTGATGTACCATAAAGGTGAATATGAAATTTATTGCCTTCAACATAAAATGAATCAGTGCAAACTGCTTGTTTGGACTGAAATGATGCAGCCAAACAAAACCCCAGAAGTTTTAATATACTGCAAATATGGCAAAAAAAATACAGTATATTTGCATATAGACTAGTTAAGAAAGAAACAACACTAAAGGATCTGCACAATGACAAAAAAAGGAATAATATAATATGTTTGTCAGTCTATGGGTCTTCTGAACATGGATTGATTGTGTCTCTGTTGAAGGCACATTTGAACACATCTGGTGCACTGTAGATAATTTCTTAATAATGAAACTCATAACTGTCACATACAGGGGGAAAAGACAAGTCAAATCAAGTGCCCTTTGCTTAGAAACCATTAAAATTCAAACTTACAGCATATGTTCACAGGTAATAAAGGGGGGAAAAACAGCCACCACAATGATGAAAGTGAAACACATTTCAAGATGGACCATATGCGTATAGATACATAATCTGTTTACTTTTTCATTGCATTGAGAACCCCTTTCTTTTCACAGTCATCATAGATTTTGCATTGCAGACCAAAGTTAACCACAATTAATGTGTGCCTTAAAAGGTACAACAATAAAGACAGTGTTATTTGGTAATTTCAAAATAACACAATAACACATTCCCCTTACAATAAAAAAGAATAAATGAATGATCAAAAGGGTGAAAAGACCATGAAATCTACATGTGATGTGCTTAAAAAGACAAAAAGGATTTGCTAAAGTGCAAACCAGAAGTAACCGATCCCACACATACTGTAAGCAAAAATGGTCCAAAATACAGCTCGTAACACTGATTTAAATAATAACAAAGTCATTTTTTTCTTCTTTTAAAACAGAGAAGCAGACTGCTACACTGACAGAATAGATGTAGACGGGAACCATCAGCCAACACCTAAAGCGGTGTGAAGCACAGAGCGCGGGGGTCGTTTTCTTTTTGAGGCTCAGTTCGAGGCATTCTGATCCCTCCCCACAAAGCTTGCATACAATCCTCTGAGTGATGAAGCGCTAGAGTCTCATCCCGTGCATGAAGGTAAAGGATGGTGGAGAGGAGCTGGCAGATTTGGCCCTCCGCTATGAGGAAACGGTCACAGGATTGAGAGAGCCGTTACGGCTGTAAAACCTAGAGAAGGCCTCCTCCAGCACAGTAGTGAGACGTGGCTGATCCCCCTTGAAAAAACAAAAAAAATAATTAACCAAAAGATTACAAATAAATAAATAAAAGCAATAGTTAAATACAATAAAATAAAATCTAATATATCTAAAAAAAAATGTACAAATTAAAAAAAGTACAAAAAAGGGTTTTTCATCCTTAAAGGAGAACTCCGGTGCAAAATGAACCTTTGGTCTAATAAAACATCGGTACCTAGTCAACCATTCTCTGAGATTTGTTTTCATGATAATCGAATGTAATGAGTTATATCTCTAAAAACTGTTTAGCGTATAATGCTAGTACTGGGGGCATTTACTAAGTAAAAAGAAATCGCTAGAGTTATACCACTAACAAGGCTCAAAATAGCCCCACACTAACGAAGAAACATAATGAGCGTCCATACATGCAAAACTAAGCATTGCGAACTTTGTAAGTGTACAGATCGTTTAATAAGAAGATACTTCATAAAGACAGTTCATTTCGTGTATATAGGCGGCGCCATCTTTGGAAAACAGTCACGTTTACACAACAACGATGTACTAAAACTGAAAACGTTTTTCCTTCGCGTTTTTCACGTACAGGCGACAGTGCTGTCAAAACAAGCCAACAAGCAATTGCGCATGACATCACCGTTCACAAATTCACATTTTGTAGTTTACACAGAGACAATAACGGTATAATTTTCAAAAATATGCACTTTGAAACCATTTTAAAAAGTTTGCGTTTTCAGGCCCCCAAAACGCTGTTGTCATGTAAATGAACAAAAAGCATAAAAATGTTTCCGTTGTTAGTTTTTACAGTGTTATGTTAAGAACCCCTGAGATTGCAGAGGGAAAATTCATGAAGAAAACTGTCTAAACAGTTTTAACAGCACTACCTAACAAAAAGCCATGGTAGTATCGATGGTTAAGCAGCTGTATGCTAATTTTCACTAGCGCAAGAATCCCAAGCCCTATTGTGGTATTCTCTGGGAGAGGTCTGGCTCTGGTTTGTGCATTAACAGAGACTTTTCATGTCTGATTTTTGGGAACAGCTAAACCATGGACTACTTTGTGTGCCATTTTTCTGATTAGCTCACAGCGTTTGTCTTTTCTCCTATATCACCCTTCCAGGAATCAGCCACGGCTGATCAAAACATGTCCTCGAGCAACTGAATTATTGATTGGAAACATTTTATTTCTAAATGATGTCACTAGTATTTGTGGGGGGAAAAACACCTTGTAAATTTGAAGTGACAAATGTTTTAAAAATGGCCAGAACATTGATTGATCTCACAATACTGAATAAACACAGTAACCATACCAACACTGAAACTGAGAAACATCGCTTGAAGGTTTTTTTGATTGACATAATATCTCACATGTCATTGTCCTGTGACTGACGGGTTTGCCTCAACTATATTCAGATTCAGTCTCAGAGATGTGATTATGACAAGTGCCCATACAAAAAGTGCAATGTCGTCATCTTGGGCAAAGAAATAATGAATTACAAAAGTAGTTTGAAAAAAATGACACTGCTAACATTCTGCCTTAAAAATGATCAACACAGGAACTCATCTAAATTAAATACAGATGTCAGAAGGACATCTGATCATTCAGCACATATTAAAGTAAACTACCATTCAAAAGTTTTTTTGCTTTTGAAAAAAAGACTCTTATGCTCACCAAAGCAGCATTGATTTGATCAAAATACTGTATAAAAATAAATAGTGCAATTTTATTACAATTTAAATTTACTACTCTGTTCGAATATATATTTAAATGTTTATTCCTGTGGTGGAAAAGCTGAATTTTCAGCATCATTACTCCAGTCTTCAGTGTCGCATGACCCTTCAGAAATTATATTAATATGCTGATTTGCTACTCAAAAAACATTTCTTATTATTATAATCAATGTTAAAAACAAATGTGTTTGTGGAAGCCTTGATACTTCTTTTAGGATTCTTTGATGAACAGAAAGTTTAGAACAGCATTTATTTGAAATAGAAATCTTTTGTTATAAACAAATGCCTTTACAGTCACTTTTGATCACGTTACTTCATAATGCAAGTTATGGAGCCCAAACTTTTGGACGGGAGTGAGCATAACATCTTGAGGGAAAGTTCTTACCTCACTAATGAAGCCAAGCTGGACCAGTTCCACAGCCAACTCCTGTACATTCTCATCTAACAAACAGAGAACACCATTCTTGAGTTTCAGCGATAAGTCAACAGAAAAGTGCTGTATTATAACAGTTCACTTTTCAATACATTTTTTGGTCACAATTCTGATCCACTTCTGCATATCTGCAGAACTCTTGTTTTTGTGACAAATCAATGTACAAATAAGAAAAGAAAATCAGACCAGAAACATACTATGCAAGTACACAAATTTGAATGCAACTAAACAGTTCCATTGTAAAATATATCTGCAAGCAGCAATTATCGGGGTCAAGATGATAAGAAAGTCCAACTTGGCTGGGAGTGTCAGACCAACTGCAGCAAGGAGCAATAAAAGACATTTTAATAAGATTGTAGCCAAAATGTTTGAATAATGATATATATGCAGTCAGTAATAATATGTTTGAATGGTTTCACTTTTGACCAATAGGTGGCGCATTTACGAAATTGATGTGGTGGGATTAGAGCGAGTAGAAATTGACACATATAAAGTTTGGCGTCAATATGTCCAGTTCGCAATAGTAGATACTGAATGAAAATCAAGATGGCGGACAGGACGTTCGGCCAAAATTGGAATCTAAGTTATTGGCGAGACCCAAGAGATGTATTAAGACCAGTTTCATTGCAATAGACCAATTTATTAAAAATGTACTAGCATTTATGGAAATTTCATTATAAAATTGTAACTTCCTGAAACATTTTGTTTTGGAATTAACGTATTGTTGTATTTCCTACGGTGGTTTCATCTCGATCAGACAAGCGGTTTCGAAGATAGTCGCAACAGTTTTCAACAACGTTGCATCATCGGTGCTACTATGAAACTTCTCAGATTCTTTCAGAAAATTGTGCCGATGACCCATATCAATTTTTGTAACGATAGATTCATACTTTCATAAAATACAGCATTATAGTACAAAATCAAAAATGTCAGATGGCCAAAATGGCCAATATGGGGAAATTGATTGTCATTTGACTCAGCATGATGCCCCAAATCTAACGAGACCACTTTTATGATTTCTGGACAAACCGTTCAGAAGTTATAAGTAAAAATAGTTATATTTCATTTTTTCCGGACCAGTAGGTGGCATGTCGCCTCAGGTCATTTGTGATGAAATATATCAAAATTGGTCTGAATATGATAAGGCGTTGTGGAGATGCAGCCTTACAGTCTTCGACAGTTTTCGCAAGCGTTACGTAAAATTCGCTCGGACTAGTGAAAACTAGTGAAACTTTAGACAGTTGCCGCTTTGGAAAACTTTGGAAAATTTGGCACTAAAGGGATTGAGTTGGAGACTCCAAAATTGCTATAGTGAAAGTTCAGACTGACAAATTTGATCATTTTCCTGCAAGTGATTCTATGGGCTGCAAGGGGAGAAGAGAAGAGGAGGAGGAAGAGGAAGAAGGAGGCCAACGATTTCAGTGCTTGGCTCCTAATTACTTAATTCTTCTTAACTGATTCTTTCCTTATTGTGGCAGTACCAAACATCACTGTTGGATTAAACCACACGTGAATTCAGGTAGCTAGCTGTTGACAGCTTAGCTAAGTCAGCAAAGCTTCTTGATTCTGAGCAAGTTGACTTGAAAGACAAAACCGACTGTGCTGATGCCCACTATAGTGTCTCTTGCAGCTGAGAATGCATCACATACTTGTGCGCATTCTGACACATTCAGAACACAATGGCATTTTAAATCCAGCCGTGTCGCTGCAAGCATTTACATACTTGTGTATAGTGTGTTTGGGGACTGATAAAGTACTCACTTGGCGCCAAATCACAACTCAAGTGTCGGTTGAGCTTATCTTCCAGTTTTAGCAGTAAGGTCAGCTAGAAAAAGAGCAGTAAGGAGTTATGGACACAGAATAAACATATAACTTGCATAACCCAGCAATGAACACGGAAAAAGGGCTTACATGATGTTTCGCTCCTTCCTCCACAGGCTCGATGTTGCACTGCATCTGTACAACCTTAAAGAGAGAGATTATCTTTAATACTAACATACGATGCTAAAATACTGCTAATCCTGTTGACTGACTGTAACCACACATCTAGACTCGAGTGGAAAATAGTAATACATCACATGGAGAGACAGGGCGAAGGTGAAAAAAAATATATATTATTCTTAATCATTGATACTTGATCACCATCTCCTTAAATCAATCCATTTCTCACCTTCCTGGTCTCCAGCTCTGCAGGCTCAGGCGTAGGCGATTTGACAGAGGGTGGCACGATGGGGGACTTGACAGTCTCTTGCTGAGGCTGCTGTGGGCAGGGCATGCCGAAGGCAGTCAGAGGATAGATCCCATTCCTACATCACAAGTGCAGCGAACATCATTACGTTTGTGCTTGTTTTTTAACTTTCTTGACATTTGAATCTAGGCCCATGTTATTTTGGAAATTTTCCCCTCCCCCAAAATTGGGAAATTCTATTTTTCTCACCTCACATCCTCAAGGAACTTGTCAAGCTCCAAGGCAGGAAACTGTGAGAGTCTGAAGGGAAAAGAGACAGGATTACAAAAGCCGTTTAAGGTGGCATGACAGCTTATTTGATCCTCAGGTTCATCCTCATCCCAAACAAGCTATTTCAAAAGTAAAACCAATGAATCAAACGAGGCGGCTCACTTTAGTTGGACCTCTTTCCTTTCCATAATGACCTGGTTGGGGTCCATGTTCTTGGTAATTTCCTCTAAAGCATTTTCTGCGATCAAGTCTAGTAGGCAAAAGCAAATGGTTTCAATGCGTTTAGCGTTTAGTGAATCTTATTCATGAAGGTGAGATGAAATGTCTGAATGGTAATGAGATTAGCTCATGACTCACGCTGGTGACTGACGATACAGTGTGCAGCCAGTAGTTTCAAAAGAGGCACTTCAAACAGAGCTTGATGGAAAAGCAGCTCTCTGGCTGTGGGCCTCTTACTGGGGTCCACCTCCAGACACTTCTGAATAAACTCCTACAACAAACACACAGAGAAACATGAGACTTCACAATGATTAGTATAGACCTTATGCACTAGAGAAACAAGAGTGCCGCCATCTTTAGAATATTGTCTCTCTATCTCTATGGCAGTGCTGTCCAGGAGTAATTAGCTTTTGAAGTGGACGTAATGTAAAGTTAAAGAAAGTTATCATGAGGATTGTAATGTTTAAAAAATGTCAATAGACCGGCAAGATTTTAAAACGAGCCGTTCATTCATAAATATTTTAATTTTGTAAGTTAGTTTTTTTTGGATATTTCAACCATTTCATGTTGTCATGTATTGTGTTCTAATGCTACTAAAAGTATAATTGATCACGTGTCAGGTATACTTATATATATCAAAATAACTCATCATGATCGAGATTTCTTTCAATTCAGTCGGGTACATGCAGATTTGCAAAGCATCATATACTAGTGTGAAAGAAACAATCCAAACAGACTGAATTTATTATTTATTTTACTTGCAATCTGAAAAGCCTACTGGAGATTCGCATGCTCAGATTTCACACACATCTGGAATATTTATCCAATTACACAATTGTAACTAAAGAACAGAAAACAACAGTACACTAACATTCAAAGATTTGGGGTCAGTAAGATATTTTCAGGGGGTTGGGGGGAGAAATTAATGATTTTATTCAGTAAGGATGCATTAAATTATTCAAAAATGTCAAAGACATTTATAATGTTATACAAGATTTTTATTTCAAATAAATATTGTTCTTTTGAACTTTCTATTCAACAAAGATTCCTAAAAAGATTACCATGATTTCCACAAAATTATTAAACAACTGCACAACTGTTTTCAACACTGATTAATGTTATATGTTATAATATATATATATATATATATATAGTCACACACACACACATATATATACAGTATATATATATATATATAACATCTTACTGGCATTTTTTGAATGGTGGACTCAATCTATACTTACTCTCTGCAGTGGGTCCTCCAGAGACTGGATGGCACTATTAATGGCTTCTTGTGACACATATGAGGACTCTCCATTACTTTGGATTTCCAGCACAGCCATCTACAACAGTGGGAGAAAAACCTGAATCTCTGGTCTGGTCAAGCCGATACCCTGATGAAGAATATGCAGCTCAAAACAAACAGCACTCACCTCTAAGGCGCACATTCCAAAGGAATATATGTCCACAGCTGTAGTGACACTGGCAACAGCTGAAGTGGATGAAGGAAGAGGACAAATTGTACTTTTTACATAACAAGTGCACTGAAACGACTCTAGAATAAGTTTGAATGCAGTTTAAAACCTAGTTTTACCTCCATACTCTGGAGCAAAGAAGTGCAAACTCTTCTGCTCTTCCCGACATGTTTTTACATGGTTATTAATGGTATCTGGGGCCACTACAAAAAAAAAAAAAAAAAGTCAGCAAAAATAATAAAATCTATGACATTTAAAAAGTCACTGTGCTTTAGCCCACCTGATCCGATTTTGATGAGTCCATTGTGCTGTATGAAAATGGTGTCACAGGTCAGGTTCCCGTGGATAATGGGAGGTTCACATGAGTGCAGATAGCTGAAGGAAGAATGGTGAGAAACGTGAGTGTAACAAGAGCTCTCCACAAGACACATAATGGAACACCAAAACAAGAAGAAATGCTCAGCTATGACAGTCCCAGACAATATTTCAGATGCTAATGAGGAATTTTGTCCAACATCTTTAAAAATATCTCTACATTATTGGTAAACTACCGTATTTGAATACAGTGAAAGAAAAAAAGTGAAAGGTACACAAACCTTAAGGCAGATAATATCTGCGTGCACCAGCGTTTCCATGCCTAAAAAAGTTCCACAAAAAGTTAACGGTATCCCGGAAAACAAGTTTGCATCTGATTTTATACTGTCAAAATATTTAATTAATTTCAACTAATACTTCACTCAATGAAACCAAAACATGACTAATAGTATTACTAATATCTAGGAATGCACCAATCCTATTACTGGAAAAACAGAGTATAAACAGAGACATGAATGTAAAAATTAGTTAAAAGTGTCAAACAAATGAAGATAACTGGTATGATGACCCACTCCATGTTAAAATAAAGAAAATAATGCATTTTGTTTTTATGATGTCCTTGGTGATTAAGTACTGTCCCGGAATTTAATAATACTAGTGCAAAATGCCCATGCAAAATATTTTTTTGTGTGTGTTTTTAGCAATTGGTCCTGCGCTGTGCTCACTCAGTGTGCAGTGTGAGAGGGGGAGTGGCCAGCAGCTAGAGCGGCAAAAGCCAATGTGTGCATCTTTTAGCGATATATTTAGCGATATCTTTTGCATTTCTAATCCAAACAACGTCAAACTTGACACTGCACTTACTCGTGCCCGTAGCAAGACACTTGTCAAGTTTGAGATCCATCGGACTAACGGTTCGAGAGATATGCGATTAACAGACAGACACACATACGCAGACAGACAGATGTTCCTGTAATTTATAGATAGATAGATAGATAGATAGATAGATAGATAGATAGATAGATAGATAGATAGATAGATAGATAGATAGATAGATAGATAGATAGATAGATAGATAGATAGATAGATAGATAGATATGTTCTAGAACTCCGTCTCTAAAAAAAGTTTTAAACAAATCTGTTATGGGTCACACCTGCAGGCAAAGTCAACAACATTCAAGCAAGAAATTGAAGACAAAAGATACATTTTAGTCTGCAGTACATTATGTCTCAACAGCTCTTTTGTCAATTTGTCTGAATAGATAGAGCAGCAATCATACCTTTTCATTCATGGTCTTATGATTCTTCTTTGTCTTCTTTAGAAACTGCTTCAGGCTCCCAGAAGACATGTACTCTGTGATGAAAATAACCTGAAGGGGGTAACAAAAAAATCTTATGATTGAAAAAATGAATAAATCCAAAAATGACTTTTTTTGCTGTTGTTACATTTCTTACCCTGGCTCTGTTCTCCTTTACATCAGCCCAGTACTTGTGAAACTTCACTATATTCAGATGTTCTAGCTGGATGAGATTATCAAACACTGCTTTCACTTTTTCCTGAGAAATAGAAAAGTAGATTAATTTACCAGGAAACCTGTATGCAACACAACATCCTAAATTTGAGAGGAAGAGGATACTATAATACTGAACTATTATTTTATTATATAATAACAAATCCTGTAACAGATCAGGGTGGGAGAAAGAAAAAAGTTCCATTGCTTTTTATGGCTAGACTTGCTGCACTAGTCACATGTGCTTATGGGAAAGGCAAGCAGCAATGTAGATGGCAAAGCCTGTCAAAACGCAACCTCTAAAATTACTTATTGAATTCCATGATGAGCGTCTGCCAAGCAGAGTGGAGCACAGTATTTGGATGGGCCAAACAGATGGCTGTCCACGACTCCATGCCAAGCATTAATGAATCGAGTTTGATTAAAAGGCAATGAAAGAATAAATTATGTTATATTAAAAACAGCAGATATTTTTATTATTCCAAAATTCAAGAAATAAGAGTTACATAACTACAGAGAACGCTTTTTTAAAAAAATATTTTCAATAAAATCTTGGCACTAAACACCAAACAGGTGAGTCCTCTTTGTGTAAGGAGCTTACATCCAGAAATTAAGGCAAGCACACTCATTCTGTGTAGCAATCAAGCTGTCCTAACCCTCATAATAGTTCAATAATCATTGGTATCGCTAATTCACAGCTTGACATGTTAGTAAGCAAGAACACAAAGTAATACAGTTTAATCTGTGGCCAAGAACAGAGATAAAAATCAGCAGCGAACTTTTATATTAGTACACTGACATATTATGCTTACTTAAGAAGTTCAAAGGAAAGTTCAGCTGGATGTTTGAAATTATGCATTTTGAGTAACTAACAGCAAATCATCAGTTCATTCATATCAAATGTCTCACAAAGGCTGCATATTTGATCAAAATACAGTAAAAACACTAATATTGTTATTAAATACTACATTTTTTTTTTTTTTTAAAGGTCCTTTACTCCTGTGATGGCAAAGCTGAATTTTCAGCCTCATTACTCCAGTCTTCAGTGTCACATGATCCTTCAGAAATTATTCTAATATGCTGATTTGCTGCTCAAGAAACATTTCTTCTTGTTATAAGTTTAAAAAACAGATGTGCTGCTTAATTATTTTTGTGGAAACAAAAACTACGACTTTATTAAACATTGTATTGTCTTCCGGGTCTGTCCGCAGTGACGCTGGTGACGTAAGACGCTGCTGACATGTTCTCTGGTTATTTTTGGACCAAAATGTATTTCCGATGCTTCAAAACATTCTAACAAACCCGCTGATGTCCGATGGACTACTTTAATGATGTCTGTATTTCCTTTCTGGACAAAGACAGTATACCGTACACATTTTCAATAGAGGGACAGAAAGCTCTCGGACTAAATCTAAAATATCTTAAACTGTGTTCTGAAGATGAACGGAGGTCGCAAGGGCTTGGAATGACATGCGGCTGAGTCATTAATGACATAACTTTCATTTATGGGTAAACTCACCCTTTAAAAAAAAATGTAAATCGTTTGCAACATTAGAAATGTCTTACGGTCACTTTTCTTTACTGATTATTTTCTCATTGAAATTTCAGACACTATTTCAGACAGAAATCAGTAAACTTGACAACAACACAAGTTTTACCTCTTGTAGTTTGAAGTTCTTCCGCTCAGAAAACATGACCTCATTCCACACGACCTCCACACCCTCCTCGGTGTCCATGGCAAGGTAAGCATTGTCGATCCCTGGGACGTTCCGCTGGTTAACCTGTGGGGGTGGAGGGGATTTTTAATTTAAAAGTAAAAACTCAATCAGGTTTCCAAGATTTTGCAAAGAAATTATATAAAATCCTCAAATTAAAATGATATTAAGACAATATACCCTAAAATTAAGGTTATCATCATTTAGCAGATGAGAATATTTACAGTGAATAATGACTTGATCCAACGAAATTTTGATCCATTCTACATACAAAGCTATTGAAAGACTTGGAATATACCTCCTCTCTCCGTTTCTGCCAGCGTCCACAGGGGCTTTCCTCCAGAATCTCAGATTCATCTTCGCTCTCCTCTTCCTCATCCTCAGTTGCAGGTGGTGCAGGCTGTGTTACTGTGGACACTGGGGGAGACACCGATGAAACCCCCTGGCCGGTAGGTGGTGAGGCTGTGGACTCAGACTTCGTGTCCATATTGGACGCAGGGGCAGGTGTGGCGCTCTGCTTTCCTTCTTCTGACATCATTGACTGATAACCGACAGCCCTGTCCGGAACCGCCACAAGAAAAGAAGTCTGGTGGACTCACACCTCGAGGGCAGGAGGCAGAGAGCTGTAAAATCAGGAGTCATTCATCACAAAGAATATAAACACGAATCATAAACAGTATAGACATGTATTACAGACAAATATTATTAAGGTAGCATATTACAATAAAGTCTCATTTGTTAACGTTAGTTAATGCATTAACTAACATGAATTAACAATTCACAGTATATTTTGTAGCATTTATAAATCTTTGGTAATGTAAGTAAAAAAAAAAATAATATAAGAAAATTATCCATCTTCATGTTAGTTCACAGTGCAATAATATTAACAGATACAACTTATATTCATAAATGTTGAGATTAAAAATGAACTAATATTAATAAATGCTGCAGAAGTATTGTAAATTAATGTAATTGAATATACTTAACTAATGTTAAGTAAAGTGCTATCAATATTAAATAATTTCACATTTTTCTTTAATACTTAATGTACAATAGATGAGATATCATAAGTTTTGAATGTGAAAAAAAAAGTCTTCCATGGTTCTTCACAACTTTCGACCAACTGTGATTTCCCCATGACCTTTGAAGTTGAAAATAATTTGGATAGACTCCTAATATAAAAGAACAACTATCTGTTATAATGTTTATTCACTATATAAATTATATTAAACAATATAAAAGACATGACTTTTTAATGTGGTTGATTTTCCATGTACGTAAAAACCATGTAAATAGAAAGTAAACAATTTTCAGATTGTTATTTGGTGTCCCATGTAAATAAACTTTCTCTCTCTCTCTGAATATAGCAAATAGCCCAAATCTCAAAAGAGAAACCCTCAAAACACTAAAGGACACACACACAAAACAAACAAAACTTAAACTAACAGCAGCAGGAACTTAAATTACCAGCTCTTAAGTGACAACTTTTTATCACCGAGCCAGTTTAAGCTGAAACACTATGAACAGTAAGGCAAATACCTCAAAATAAATGAATAAAACCCTAGACAAGACTGTAGCAGCTGCTGAGGTGTGAGCAGATACACGCGTTAGTAATGTTTACATTATTACTCTCTCCTTAGTCCTGTCCTCAGTTCAACCCAGGGCACAGTTTATATTAAAGCATTCAAAATAGACTGTCCCACATCATTGATAAGAAACAGACGCAACAAATACAACATACTAACGTTACCCCCCACCATATAAACATATCTTACTTTAATTTATCCAGGGATGAGCGGTGTCGCCAGCTCGACGGAAGCAGATAAACGTCGGTAGCTGAGGACACGGAGGAGGAAAATCCTCAGACAATAAGAAAAAAAAAACGATAAATTCTTTAAATAAAATGGGTCCGTGTAGCGTTTCAGCTCTGTCTGTAGAGTTAGAGTTCCACAGAAATACCAAGATATGAAATGACGGTTCAATAATCCCCTTAGCAAAGTGAGAGAGAAGCTAGCAGCGCAGCTCCGCGGCCTCCGGAGCCTTCGTGAATATAATATCTGAAAATAGATTTCCTAGGGCGATATGGTCAATATTAAATACACTAATCAAATATCAAAACTGTCGGGCCTGTAAAATGAGCTCAAACAAACAATACAAATATTACTGTCTGTCAGGTTGGATGCGTTTTGTCAGATAGCCCCGGATGCTAAGTTACACTCCAGGATATTCGAGTTCTTCAACCACGTCTTCACAGAACGATTCGTTTCTCTCCGAAACACTTAAATATTACGACACGAACGGACTCAGGTTAATTAAACAGCGATATCGCTGAAAAAGCTACACGTAAATGACGACAGCTCCGAGTTTTTGTGGAACGCCGTTGCTTATTACTGCATGAATCAGGACTAAGTTCACACACAGCGGCATCTACTGGATGACATGATTTGAGAGCCATGGGTGGAGCGTGAAGTCCAGCTCCACCTCTCTGGGTGTCATTTGGGTATAATGGGTGGAGTTACCTACTAGTGATGATGTTACATTTGACTGCTTCAAAGCGCGTACCGAGTACGCAGCGCGTACATGAAATTTCATGAAGCTCCGTGTTGGAGCGCGTATTGTTTTCAGAGAAACACGTGATCAGCGAAAACCTCCAGAAGCACCTCAATGCATTGCAGTACACGAGAGATCCAGGGGGTGGAGTTGGATCAGATCTAAGGGGTGGAGATGGGTAGGATTAGGGGTGGGGTTAGGGATCCGAGAGTGGAGATGGGTCGGGTTAGGGGTGGGGTTAGGGATCAGGGGGTGGAGATGGGTCGGATTAGGGGTGGGGTAAGGGATCAGGGAGTGGAGATGGATAGGATAAGGGGAGGTTAGGGATCACGGGGCAGAGATGTGTAGGTTTAGGTATTTGTAAGGTGAGAGGAGTTGGATCAGAGTCCAACTCATCCCCATGGATTTCGTGTTCTGCCATCTCAAAAAGGAAGCCTCACTTTCTTTCCATTCACATGAATGCTTCACTTTGTGTCAGAATGTTTGAACCCAGACCACTATTCTATACAGGTTTTTGCAAGTTTAACATTTTTTATTGTTTATAAATAGCTTATGTTACATGTCCATATATTCTGACAGATAACCATAAAATAATTAGACCAACATTTATTTGCATCAAGCAACTGGGGTGGTGATGGTGCAGTGGATAAGACACATACCTTTGGGGAGATTTTTTCTCCCCATTTGACCTATGGGGAGAAAAACATACACATTTATACTTCTAATATAATTTCACTATATATAAACATTATTAAATATGATGCATTTAAATGACATTATGAATTATATATTAGCCTATAGCTTACACTTACCCCACATGGTATTCTGATACGGATGTACGAGAAAAGGCCTCAAAATACATTTTAACTGTCTGTAACTTTTAACTCACAATATTTATTTATTTATTTATTTCATCCACTCTCCAAAGTACTTATCCTTGGTGGTAGTCGAGGGTTATTTATAAATATAAATGAATTATGTCTGAATATATCAAATTTAGAAGTGTATTGGAAGTAAATATAAGTTTAAGTAGGCTAAGTAAAAATATCTGTGAAGGAAAATAGATCTAGAAATTCCTAGAAAATAGAAAATAGGTGTTCATCTGTAAATATTTGAAGAAATATGAATTTGGATGCTTTGTGTTACAATGTTCCAGGGTTTTAATTTTCAAATCTTTGACTGCACCTCTGTTATTCCCATTATCAGCATTGGAAATGTCTGAGGTCACCAGCTGGGAATCATGCCCCCATTAGACAGGCAGAAAGAGAGAAACCATCACGTCCCTGTAGGAGGCCTATAAATAGAGTTAGCTTCTAAGAGGAACGGGGAAATGTTGGGTGGGTGTAAAGTGTGCAAGCATAATGTGAGCATGTGCGGAACCGGTGTGAAACTTTGCCTTAACGTAACGTGTTTATTTGTGTACATGGACAGGGGAGTGACTCCTCCAGAATATAAAGGCACTGAAGAGTGAAATAAGCTGAGAAAACTGAGCCACCTCAGATTCTGATACTAAGCTTTATATTCAATCATCGCACTTTTGGCATCTGTCTTTAAACATCAACATGGCAGAAGAACAGAAGTTTTCAGTAACATCTGTCCAGCTGACTGAAGCTGCTCCACAGACTGTGGACAGGTTTACTGCCCCTGGAAATATTTATTCAGCCATTCTGAGCCGTAATGAGGCTGTTAAAGATGCCAGGCGGCTAAAGGAATTTCAGGAGCTCAAAGACAAATATGTACGCAAAAAAGTCATCTTCGAAGATCCCCTGTTCCCGGCCCAGGACTCCTCTCTCTTTTACAGTGAAAAATTCCCACTAAAGCTTGAATGGAAGCGGCCATCGGTGAGTGGCTTACCGTAAGGTGGCAGTGTGCATGAGATCAGCTGCATTGCGCATGTCTAGGATAGAGATGTTGTTTTGTTAATAAAATTTCTGCATTTCCAGATATGTTTTTTTTTTTTTTGCAACATTTTCAATTTTACTTTTTTAATTTGTTTTACATTTTTTTTTAATTAATTAGCATTTTTCTATTTTTGCATATATTATTTTATTCAAATTATTTTATTTTTACATTTGGTTTGTGAGCTGCTTAAATAAGTAGGGATTTCCTAAATTACAATCTCCATTAACTTCCTCCACCTGCCTATAATACCTTCATAAAATGAATGCTGACTATTGCAGTAGGCCTAATTTTTCAGTTGGTTTTACTGAACAAAAGCCGTTACATTTGTTTTCAGTCTCCATCTGGATAGACTGGGGCATGAGATACAATATTTCTTGCAGGCATGCCATGAGAATGTGGCAGTGCTCCTGTAGTGTGTGTTCTCAACCAGCTGACTTTCCAATGCTTCATAAAGCAGAGCTCTGATAATAGACTTGTATCAGTGGGTTTGATTTATGTAAAGTTTATATAACATAATAATGTTTTTTAGAGTGTAGACAGATTATGTGTTTCTTGCTAAAATTTGGAAAGAAACAGATCATTGAGAAGTGCATCTGCTAGAGTCTTCACTGGATATATGTTCTCATGTTACTTATAAAAACGTAACTGATTTGATTGATGCATGACATACATTTTACTAGTTTTGCCTGATAATACTGCTTCAGAGAATCAGGTTACTGAACAAGGTCTTTGCTACAGTAAGTCGTTAAAACAATTTTGGAAGGTTGCCTCAAAAAGACAATCATGCCGATTCAGACTGACACTTTTAAAAATAAAGAGTATGTGTCTCCCTGGACTTACATACTGTTCATTATCCTGCCTTGATGTCCCTGTGCCTTGAAGCGAAGATCCTGTAAGCAAACTTTATGACCAGGACAGCTGCTGTATTTCTGTGGTGGTGCTAAAATCTTCACATAAATAGCCAGATCTTTTGTGAAGCCAGCAGAGCTCTAACAATGCAACTATAATAATAATAATAAAATATATATTATAATAACTGTTTCTCTCTTCCCGAAACAGGAAATTTGTAGCAATCCACAATTCATTCTTGGGGGAGCCAACAGGACAGACATCTGCCAAGGAGACCTGGGTACGGAAGTGTCAATATATGACATTCTAATATAAAAATATCATGAAATACATACTATCTGGGGATTCACCAATATTAAAATTCAGAAGGATGCCGATAAGCAGATAATTATTTGTCATGGCTGATAACTGATAAACGGGCAATATTAAATATTAAAATTAATCTATAAATAATAAAAAAATGCTATGTGAATTTGGGCATCACAACATTATGTAGCCTGCCTTTTGAAAACACATTTCAAAACTGGCTAAAGATTACATTTAGCAGTGTTAGTAAATTAGTTTAGTAGTAAACAATTCAATAATATCGACTACAGATAGTAAAAAGCTCCCTATAATATCAGCTGATAACCAAAATAGTACCAATGTATATTGTATTACCTCAAGCTGTTCTCCTGCCCTGACGATCAGGGTCAAAAGTCACTGAGGTTCAGATGTCTAAAATACACAAACAAACTGTATCTGGCTTACTACTGTTATTAAAAAGGGAGACACCGTGATGGAGGCAAAGAGCTAAAGTGGTCTGTGTTTGAGAAGGAGACCCTGTCCCAAATGGCACACATGTGCACTTGTGGTCTTTTAGACATTGAGCAGGGTTCCTGAAATCCAGTCCTGGTAAACCAAGGTGTCTGAAGAGCTTATGTAGCTTAATGAGTGCAATGAAGACAATGAGTGCAAAAAAATAGTTGCACAGGGTGTAAAAATCCGTATCCCAGTACTCTTTGGATGTAAGGAAAATGTTACTCATAAAAACATAAAGCCAGGCACTCAAGAATTGGAACTTAATTAGCTTGTTCAGGTGTGTGTGTTTGATCAGGGTTGGAACTAAACTCTGCAGGGCAGTGCCAGTGGCCCTATAGACAGGGTAGGGACTCCATTTGTCATTTTTGGTTTAAAAAGGGCGTTTGCAAACGCCCCTTTGCACCTTCGATGAGCCGGTGAGCTCCGCAGCAGACTTCTACTAAAGCGACATTATGTCACAAAAATGAAAGAGCCCACTGAAACCTAAAATGACAAACAGGACACTCTAGTGGACTTAAAGGACAGAGAGCATGCGGCGCCCATTGTAAGTCCACAAGACATCAAATGAACATGAAGTGTGCCATTTGGGACTGGGCCTTAGGATTCCATTTGGGACAGGGCCAGAAACTCGGGGTTTGCGATCCTAATTTTAATGAGATCAAAAGTTGCACAATTCCTGTTCAAAGCGTGGCAGAGTCACCAAAGATAGCCTCTGCTTGTGGCCTGCATATGGAAATGCCGCCCATTTCCTCACCTCTCAACGTATCCAAACACTGTTGAAAAATAGATTGGTTGCGTGACACAGAAGGCTTGAAGAAATTAACAAAGTGTCCGCTGCGGTATCCATGTTGCGGTGCTGTATTCCACAGAGGCATCCCGTGAATGCATGAGGCGCATAGAGCAAAGGCGTTCATTTCTGCACCTGTACAGTGTACAGTTTCATACACGCAAAGGTTTTGCAGTGCAGTTTTTGTTCAAACTTAAATCCTTTGAATTTTCCATGAGCAATAGCGCATTATTTAATTAATTTTCTTTCCTTTCTTTTTTTGGTCTGCAGAACAAAAAAAGGTGAAGCCACTGTTTTTAAAACAATGAAAGTGAATGAGCAAATGACAATGACAAAAAAGTGGTCTATAAGACTAATGCATCATATTACAAGCATAAAATATTTTCTATATTGTAAAATATCGAACCAAAATTAAATAGTAAATGAAACAATGTGGCTAAATATCCCGATAGCTTGAAATGTCCTGAGGTGTGATTCTACAACTAGCATTTTTTCAAATTGATAAATGCACAGCATATATCACATATTTTTTAATATAATATTTTAGTGGGTTTTAGATTGATCCATTAACACCTGCAGGAGACTGCTGGCTGCTGGCTGCTATAGCTTGCCTGACCCTGAATGATATAGTCCTGAAGAGGGTGGTTCCCCATGACCAGAGCTTCACTGAAAACTATGCTGGCATTTTTCATTTCCAGGTATGGGTATCAACATTGGACCGTTCTGTATAGTTTCTGATATATTGACATCTCTGATGAATAAGGCACAAGCTCAAATATTTAAAACACCCAATTTCTTTATTCTTCTAGTTCTGGCGCTATGGTGAGTGGGTGGATGTGATTGTGGATGATCGACTTCCCACATACAAAAACCAGTTGGTGTTCACCAGGTCTGGACAGAAGAATGAATTTTGGAGTGCTCTTCTGGAGAAGGCATATGCAAAGTAAGTAAAAAAATCTTAATTTATTGATTTTCTTTTTCATCAGAAAGTAACACAATAATATTTTGCCATGATGATATATAAGCTCTTCTAAATATCCTTTTCTTCTGTCAAAAATGCTGAATGTGTTGGTTTGACTTCTGTTTCCCGCAGGTTACATGGCTCTTATGAAGCTTTAAAGGGAGGCAACTCACTCGAGGCCATGGAGGACTTCACTGGAGGAGTAACTGAGTTATATGAGATTACAGAGGCCCCGAAGGAGTTGTACAACATCATGAGGAAGGCTCTGAAGAGAGGGTCCCTCATGGGCTGTGCCATAGATGTAGGCTTCCTTCTATTCCAAACGTATTAGATGCTGTTAGGGTTAAAAAAAAATAGCTGATACAGTAAATATAGCTGACATTTCTTTGTTTGTGCTGTCTAAAATGTACTAACTATTAAGCTTATTGTACACACTCCACTGATGCGGAACGGACCGGTTACTAGTATACTACTCTTACTACTTTTACCATATCTTTCTATGGCGGAAATAGTAGTTGAATGCTAATGCAGTTCTGAATTCCACATGAGTTTGCGCATCTCAGGTGAGACAGTAGTAAAGTGTCCACTACTGTTTTATGACCTTGAATTTTTAACATACTGTTTAACAAGTATGTGATTTCTGATGAAGCCACTATCTTTATGAGTGAGTCACTGAATCATTCATTCAACAATTCATTTAAATACAATGATTCATGTTGCATTCAGGAACTAAACTTTATGGTATATTCGTAAATGTAAACTATTTTCGTTGACAGATATACACAACGGAATTGTTTCTATTATTGAACTATTTCACACAATCACAATCATATTGCTGGTTTTATATTAAAGGGGCGATGAACAGAGAAATCTAATTTTCCTTGAGCTTTTGACATCTAAGAGGTCATCATATTATAAGAATATTCTGTAAGTTTCAGAACTGAAAACGCTTTAAAACTGAAAACGATTAAAAAAACGGTGCTGTGGCGTCTATATTGGATCCGACAGGAATGGTGCAACACACAGACTCTGTGTCGAACATGTACGGGCGAATCAGTCCGGTTGCCATTTTACAACATTGGACGTTTTCAAAACAAATTTCCCCCACGTGCACTGACGAGTTAGTTGAAACTCATTATAATATGCAAAACTGTTATCCACTCAGCAGTGGGCGTTTACTTCCAAGTCACACTTAAAACGTTTAAGACGCACTTAAAAACCAAGCGTTTTTGAGCTAGGCTCAAAACTAGGGTTGAAAATAGCCTATTACTTATTCATTTTGATGTTTTTGAATGTAAAAACCAAGTGAACGTCATACGTTGACCTAAGACAACAATATAATAAAATTGGGACAATTAAAAAGCCCGTTCATGACCCCTTTAATAATGAAAGTATATGTGACAAGCAGTTTTATTAGACTGTGACAAGCCACAGAGCACTGGTCCCGCCCTGGACCGCCCTGCTTGTCGCAGTATAACAAAACATTTGAATAAAAATTGCTGTATTCTGTGGCATAAACGGACTGTTTCATTATATTTTGTTTCTCCTGCACAGAATTTGGTCCCAACTGCTCAAAGGACTAAAACTCCATCTGGACTCGTGAGAGGCCATGCGTATTCAGTCACTGGAGTTGAACATGTGGGTTTGTCATGTTAGCTACTTGAGTATTTATATCTGTCACATCCTAATACATGACATTGCATATGTACAGTTGGTGCAGCAACATATTTCAATGCAATAGCTAAAACCTCATTCACAGGGTAAACGTAAGGATGGTAAAGACCTATTGATTCGTCTGGTTCGTGTTCGAGACCCCTGGGGAGTTGCCCCCCCTCCCGCCTGTAAGTCCAATGACTGGGCTGCACTAGCCACATCTGAGCAAGACAAGGAGAGACTCCGGCCTACAGAGCAAGGGGAGTTCTGGTTAGTACCTTCACAGCTTCATGAGACCATTAGGCTTCCAGAAAGTCTCAAACAGTATCATGAGAATATTTAACACTCATTAATGGAAACCGGTCTCTTTTATAAGTTTGCTTATTTGTCCTCATGCAAGGATGGGCTTTGAGGAGTTTCAGAAAAACTTCACCAAACTGGAGATCTGTAATCTGACCCCAGACACACTAGAGGACGACTGTATGTTAAAGTGGAGTGTGTACATACATGAGGGCCGATGGGTGAAAGGCTGCTCTGCCGGAGGCTGCAGAAACTTTCCCGGTATACAGTATAACCATTGTAACCTCATTTGCAATCATGATTAAACAACTAAGATGGTTTTAACAGCCACTTACATGAACAATATTGCTATTGCTGATGAATAATAGCCTAGTTTTTATTATTAGTCAGGGATGCTTACATTTTTATGTTATAAATTACATAATGGTAACATTGTAAATGCCTTTTCTGTCACTTGTTGTTAATTTAAGGCATCTTTGCTGAATAAAAGAGTCAATTTCTTTCAAAAAAACAATCTTACTGAAAAAGTTGAAATTTACACTTATATATGCACACATATTATCTGTTGAGCATTAAAACTGTGATTGGGTTTTCCATGAAAATTGTGTTTCGTATTTAAGCCTTTTTCTTACAGTTAAAACAAGTTTTCAAACTATAACAAATATAATTGTAAAAACTGACTTTTTTTATCATGTCAAAACCTCCCTACATCACTAATAAAAACATATTTCTGTCTATTTTGTTACAGACACATACTGGACAAACCCTCAGTTCCGACTGGTTCTTGTGGACGCAGACGCTAAAGAGAAGACCTGTACTGTGGTGGTGGCACTAATGCAGAAGGGCAGAAGAATACAGCGCTGCGCAGGTGCCAACCTACACAACATTGGGTTTGCCATATATGAGGTGCGCTCAAACAAGTACTCGGTATTAATAGGAACATTTCAGCATGGTACATGTAATCAGTGTGGATGGCTAAACAGTATATGTATTAGTAGTTTAATAATCATTTTATCCATTGTCTTTTACAGGTTCCTAAGGAGGTATGACTATATCATGAAGAGACCGCACTGATGATATTATATCATGATGTAATTGTTCATAGAAAACCTGTAAATTGAAAGTGATTTCAAGATCTGGAAAACACATGAAAATTCTAAAAAGAATTTATATATTTAATTTTAGCTTAAATCTGGAAATAATAATGAACAACTAGATAAAAGAACCCTACATTTTCCATATTCCACAAAATATTTAAGCGTAAGACACCCTATTATTTCTCAAATTGTAAAAAAAAAAATGTTCTATCTGCTATCTTCATTTTAGATGAAGGGTAGCCAACAACAGCTGCAAAAGGATTTCTTCCTTTATAATGCTTCCATAGCTCGCAGCAAGTCTTATGTCAACATACGTGAGGTGACGGAGCGTTTCTGCCTGAAACCGGGCGAGTATGTCATCATTCCATCCACCTTTGATCCCCACAAGGAGAGTGAGTTTCTGCTCAGAGTCTTCTCTGAGAACAAGAGCACCTCAGAGTGAGTCCTAACACTGAATTTCTGTCTGATTATGAATGTCAAATCAGTTTTCATTATAATAGCATTAACTAATATGTTAACTTATATTATCATGATGTTGTCATAAACATTATATAGGCTAATATATCATTTTTTATATTATCATTATAGAAACATTTCTTATTATTATCAGTTCAAAACAGCTGATTCTTAATATTTTTGTAGAAACCATCAAACACTCCAAGAATAGTAACATTAAATGTTGCTTTTGATTAATTTAATGCATCCTTGCTGAATAAAAGCATTCAATTCTTTCACAAAAAACATACTTACCCCTAAAACGCATTCTTCACATATTCATATACTATATATTCATATAGTAATGTCTATGCAGTACTTATCTGTTAAGCATTAAAATCTGTTACTGACTTTTCAATGATTTTTTTTTTCATATTTAAAAACAATGAATTCAATTTCATATTTAAGCCCTTTACTTAGAGACCTTTACTTCTTTTTTTTAAGAACCTTTTGACCTGTAAATGCTCCTGTGCATTTGGCTGACAGCTGCATATTTTCTCTCAGGGTTATAGATGCAGAGATCGAGTCAGAGCCTGTGGTGAGTCAACACCTGTCTCTGTCTGTCATGTTCTGTGGCAGCTCATAATAGCTGTGTCCCAATTCAGAGGCTGCACCCTTCAAGGGACAGAACTCAAAGGCCACGCCTACAAAAGCAATGAAGCGTTGTTAAATGAGACGTCCTACGGAGGATTGTTCCTGCCGCCAAGCAACTGACAGCACAGCTGCCATTGACAAACAGCAGTAAACTTTCTGAAAACAAAACAGAGTTTCCAACCTGTCTAAATATGTTCACCATGGTTTATTACTGTACATAATAAAGAGTATGAACTAAAATATGTTAGTATTAGATTTGAGTAATTTGAAACCCAATATTTATATTTAAAAGTGTAATCCAGCAATTTCTCTCAAAAAAACTGTTGTCATGCATTTCGAGGCTGCATTTAAAGGAACCTTCGAATTGGGACAGCCTTCGGCCTTAGAAGGATAAAGCCTCTGAATTGGGACGCGGCTCACATTTCATCCTGCCTCTCTACTTGTCCAAATCAATTAATCACTATGTCAAGTGTTAGTACAAGCACCAAACAAAATGAAGTAAATCTAATATTTAGAAGCCTTTTCACTTCAACACCAAAGAGACTAAAAAGCATGTTTATATCATTTCACTTTCTTATATCAACAGACGGTTGATGGTGTCAAGAAGAAAATCAAGGTAAATATGGAAATGAGATTGAGATGTTCCATAAATTTCCTTCCTTTTCTGTGCAGTATTCTTTGTCAGCCCACGTCAGATGATAAAAAGGATGAGAAAGATGGGGAAAACGCTCAGTTAATTAGTTGCACTGCTGCAGACAGACGTCTTCAGTTGTGGTTCAGTAATGACTAACAGCATGAAAACAGCATGCAAAGGTACAATATGTCAAATATGACTTGTGCCAGTTTTTTTAAACAGTCTTGGAGAATGATTTTTGAAAAGACCATTTATTAAATAGATTAAATACTATATACATTCAATACTATACTATATAAATACTATATATTTATTGGCACAATATTTAAACTATTTAAAGGCACACTCATACACATTTAATGTATGCTCACTAATTTGGTATGTTGTACGTTCAGTATTTCTATATTTTTAATGTTCAGCCACTTGAGGAGGAGGAAACTGAAGAGGAAAAACAGTTCAGGGCCATCTTTCAGCAGATAGCTGGAGACGTAAGAGCAAAAATGCATGTTTTGAAATTCATATTTACTTCACACTATAATTGTGACTGAATCATGTTCGCTCCTTGCAGGACATGCAGATTAATGCCAATGAACTCAGGACGGTCCTTAATAGAGCGATTGCCAGACGTGAGCGAAACTAATTATCTAATATACTGTATGTCTCTGTCTGTAGGGTAATTATTATCTTTTCCTTCCTTTCCTCAGATAAAGAGCTAAAAACAGAGGGTTTCAGTCTGGAGAGCTGCAGAAGTATGATTGCACTCATGGATGTATCCTTCATTAGGTTTGCAGTGCATTTTGGGCAAATAATCTGTGTATAAATATGCACCTTGTGCAAAGGTGCTGATACATTGTTGCTCAGTGAGAAATTTTGCAGATGAAATCCAGTCAGTCTACCGTGATCGTGAGTTTGCCAAAAACGTTCCCCACGCAGATTGTCACTCATGTTCAGACTGGCACTGCAAAAAAAAAAAATCTGGTAAATTTATAAAAAAAACTAAAAAAAAAACTGGCATATGTGGTTGCCAGAAATTTACCATAAAAAAATAAGTTAGCAACATTTTAGGTTTTACAGACTTAACTTAAATTTACAGTCTTAACTTAAATTTACAGTAAAAAAAAAACACATTTCATTATCTGAAATGTGACCTATTTAAGTACTAATATCTGTTTTGAACCATTGTAGTACACTGACAATTACCTACCTTTAGCTTTTTACTTTTGCCAACTGCATTTTACACTTCAAAATTCATAAAAGTTGTGTTCATCTGTGAAAATTCTCTTGATGGACAAAACATGTAGGTGTCAAAATTTGTTGATCACAGAACTTGTTTTTGTGATAATCCAAAAGCCTGTAGAAAAATCTTATTGGGTTTTTGTCATAGACAGTTGTCCAGGCAACCAGTGTGATGCTAACTGCCAGTTGGTCATACCCTTTCTTTTACTGTCAATGGTCATACCTGCACCACTCTATGGTGCCCCCTTGTGTCCTGGACTTGTCCCAAATAGTTGTTATTTCAAGTTGTCATCTTAACCACAACACCTTGATGACTGACAGACTGATGGAACAGGCCACCTAAACCTGCAAGAGTTCAAACACTTATGGAATAAAATTAAACAGTGGAAGGTATGCCATAATTTTCACCTTTAAAAAGCACGTCAAATCATGTTCTTTTGTACTACACTATATTACAACATATGTTAAAGTCTCTCTACACTATTTTCAGCTGGTGTTCACACGTTTCGACACAGACAAATCCAGTACAATCAGCAGTTTTGAGATGAGGAACGCTCTTACTGAAGCAGGTTGGGCAGTCGGTTGTCTTTTTTAACTTCTCATTTAATGATATAAAAATGTATAATAAGATATTTCACTGTACCTCAGGTTTTCAACTCAACAATCAGCTGTATGACATTATTTGCATGCGATATGCCAACGAACACATGGAGCTGGATTTCGACAGCTACATTAGCTGTTTAGTGCGACTCGAGGCAATGTTCAGTAAGTGTACATGCGATGATTTTTTTTTTCTATTATTTTTCTAAAGTACCTTGAAGTTCATACTTTGCCACCAGGATTTTAAGGTGCAGCTGTTGGATAATAAAAATGATTTATCTACAGGGACATTTAGAGCCTTTGACAAGGATGGAGATGGTCTTATCAAGCTCAATGTTTTTGAGGTGAGCTTAATCTCTGTATATTGAATATTAACAGGATTAAGACAGGAGAATTTTAATCATATTTGCACTGCTATGGTTCACTCTAACGAGTTCCTGTTTTCTATATTATATACACAGTGGCTTCAACTGACCATGTATGCCTAAAGACATAAACACAGATACAGAAGGCCACCTGGTGACACTTTCAACCAACATTACAGAAAGATCTGCATTGGCATCAATTATACTGTACACCATTTTGTTTTGTTTTTTTGTTTTTCAGCCAGTGCTGGTCTAGAACAAACTGGATTAATCATGAAAGCCCATTTTAGATCTTTTTAAACAATTATTTAGTAGACAATCCCTTTCAGATGACATTTTGTTGTCATTCATATTAAATGTATTAAGCTGTCATGCCATAGATTACACACATTTGAACCCACCCTTGTAAAATGTGTGTGCTACTGTGCAACTGTAAATAATTCAACTAAATAAAGTACTTTGCACTGTTTTAATCCACTTGTTGTCAGCCATGATTTGCAGAGAATAAACAAACAACACAAAATAGTACAACGATTGTGCGTTCATGACTGCAAACAGTGGATAAACACATGGTTAACCTTGAGGATGAACAAACTTCTGCTGGAGCAGCAAGAACACAAATGATAGAAACAACAAAATATTTTCAACATTTTAAAATATTATTCAGATTCCAGTAAGGAAAATAACTACAAAACCTTCCAGAGTGAGTCTGAATGAATATCCTAATATGTTGTCTTGTAAGTAATATTATTTGAACTGATAAATCCATATTACTACACTATTTATTGTATTAGGCAGTGAATGTCCATATTCTACTGACGCTATTATGAAAATAATTTTAATATACCTGAATCTTCAGATCGTAGTCTGTGACATCTCCTTTCATGTCCTTGTAGCTTGACAAAGTCCCTCACACAATCTCGACTAAAAAGAAATTATTGATTTTTCCAAATTGTAGGTGACCTTTTTTAAACAATTTTACATTTCAAGATAGAAATTACATTTTTTTTCATGCCAGAATCAGATTTGAAAAAAAAAAACTATTGCTTTTTTTCTTTAGAATTAATCTGCACTGATCTGATCAAATTAGAGCATAATCCAATGTGAACTGCAATAAAACAATTATTAAACTGCATTAAAGTCTGTTACAATGATGCAGTCTGTGCTCTCAGATGAGATGCATGCTCACAGAGGTTATTTGTGTTCACTGAGAGTTAAATCCAGAATCAGATAAACCTGGGAATGAGTCCTATGGTGCAGCTGCTCCGTGAGGCTCCCTGGGATGGCTGTGAGGGATCCTTCCTCAGAGGTTCACGCAGCTGTCAGGAGTCATTTAGCTCCACCTGCTGGTCTGAATGAGTGGGATCTGACAAAACATCATTACATATATTATTATATTAATCTTAAATTTGAAACAAACAAAAAATACATTTCTTAAGTAGGAATACTTAGTCCATGAGTTGAACTGATAAAAATATATGAGATGATAAAGGAGTTCTTACTCTTCATATCCTGCAGAATCTTTATGCGCTTCGTCCTGAGCGAGGCCATCTCTGAGGTGACCTGACAACAGAAGAATTGATATTGTGTGTGTATATATATATATATATATATATATATATATATATATATATATATATATATACACATACAAGGATTTTGGCTGTTTATTATTACTTAGAAATAAATATTAATGCATTATTCTGCTTCACTATATTCTACATCCCTTAATCCTACCCAATACAACTACCTCACAAACTATTAATAAGCAGTAAATAGGAGATTATTGAAGTTATTGGTTAATGGTGAGAATTGGATCTTAATCTAAAGTATCAACACATAATAATAAAATATGTTGTATAATAAACAATAAACAAACAAATATAAATATATAGAATTGTTATTGTGCCAATTACAGTATAATTAAATTGCAATAAATTATGCAGCATTTCTTATAAATGATTTATCCGTTTAATAAATGCATATTCCCTCGTAATCTTTAATCAAAATAACTTCCCTTCCTCTTGCAACTACGTTTCATCTCTTCTCTTTACTGATGAAGTGTTTACGGCGTGAGGACGGGACAACCTGTCACTCACATGAGATCCCAGCAATAGAAAACCATAAATAATCCAATCAATTCCTAATGAACAAAATCAAATCCCATCTTTCATTTTTTTTTCTTAAAAAAAAAAAAAAAAAAAACAATCTAAAAAGAAATTGTAGACTTCTAAAATATTAAAGGGTGAAAACTAAAGAGCTTGCGATGGTGATTAATGGAGCTGCCACGTACCTGTTGTTTAACAGCTAGAAGACGCTGAACTTCATTGTAAGCGCTCTGCATGGTAGAGTACGCCAGGAACAACTCGTCACCTACATCCTCCAAAGAGCTGGTCAACTTATCTTCTATTGAAGACAGCTTCAACAACTTCTTCACGTCCCCTTGGAATAATATACACACACAGATAAACCTTATGACACGTACAAACATATAACTTGTCAATTAGATTAAGACGGTAGAGAGACACAGTTGAATTATCAATTACAGCTGATTGAGGTTAAACATCTGGCAAATAACTCATGACTAAATTTTAAAAGGACATTTGACCTAATAAAAAAAAAACACTCAAATTTGCATTTCCTTGCATTAATAAATAATAATAATAATAATACCAAAAATATATATTTTTAAATAATAAATGTTAATCAAAGCTACAATAAAATTGAATACTCACTTTTTCTAGATGTTTTGTCATTTATCCTGGGATTCAGATTGTTATGTGAAATGTCCTTTAAAAAAATACATAAATAAATATTAACAAGCATTTCTATAGATTTCTTGTTACAACTTCACTCAAACTCTCATACTTGTTTTTTTTTCTTGTTTTTCTGGATGTTGAAGGAGTTGGTTTCAAAGCTGTTCTCCATTGATGTTTCTCCCTGTTCTGCGTCACACGCATTTGATTTCTTTTTCTTAACATGCACAGTCTGAGGCCCAACGTTTTCAACAACCTCTACTGCCTGGCAGTCATTTCCTGAAGACTGGCTTTCGAACGTTTCATTCAGTGAAGATCCAGATGGAAGAGAATCAACATGTGGCTCTTGCCCATTCATACCTTGTCTAAGAAAAAAAGAGATGTTAAGGAAATCACAGTTTAAATGTCAGAGACAACAGATATTCATCTAAGAATCCAAAGGTTTTTAAGTCAGAAACATGCTTGTGGATCAAATTTTATGAAACATATGTGATTTTTTAAAAATGTTAACACTAAAGAGAATATGAAAGAATGAGTCTCAAAGCAAAAAGTAAATTTCATGATTTATTTACCTGGTTGTGCCCTGTTTATTACTCTGTAATGCTGCTTTGTTAACTTTCCTCATAGACTTCTTGGAACAACTGCGTTTTTGTAGTGGAGGTTTGGGAATGACAGCTTCATTCTTGGTCGTTGCCTTCTGTGCTGAAAAAGTTACTTTTGTTGCTGTCAAGTTGGGTTTGATGGCCTCCATCCTGCTTTGGACCAGTCCAGGGGCACAAGTAGGCCGAGCAGATGTACCAGATGTATCTTCAATTTCTGGAGTCGGTGTGCCACGAGCAGACATTTCTTGAGGAAGATTATCAGATGGGTTCTCAAGACGAGGCTTTTTCACAGGTGGCTCGTTTGATCTGTCCATATCAAGTATGCTCTCTTGTCTCTGTTTAGGCAGGTTTTGGTTAAGCTGGAAAAATGCTGGGAAGTCTTTTTGATTTTCCCAAGAGACGCAGAGACGGCATGATTGTGGCAACTGGCCATTTGTGAACTCCTCATTGCCTACGACGGGTTTTGTTAAATTTCCAATTTCACTTGTGTTTTTTGTCGATTTCAGCAACTGTGCCTTCTTCCATTTTGCTTGTTTCCACTTCTTTGTTTTCTCTCTCTTTTTCTCTTGCCTTACAATAAAGACAACAAGCAGCACTGATTGTCAAGGGACCATTCACACAGAACACAATCTTGTGTTTAAAATAAAAATTTTCTTATTTGTACACAGAGCAGAACTTATGAAACGATTCACACCACATGAATCACACACATAAATAAGATCTTAACCTTGACAATGTTGAGCATATGCTCGGATAGGAATTGAGAAAGTAGAAAAATTGTAACAAAAGCAGCAAGGTGGGATGCAAAACACTTGTGCCTTAGACTATTGATAGAAAAAAATCTTAAAGGTCATTCGGTAATGTTCCACACTGTTCAGTCACTCAGCCATCATTCATTCAAAACACACAATTACACACATAACGTTTGAGCTGGAAAGCTTACATTTGTTGATCTCTTTGGTAACAAAGGGCTCTAAGCTCATCATCAATTTCAGCACTGTAGTCCACTGTTTGTCCATCTGCTGTCATCTTTTGGAGTTCAAACAGCATGTATTTGTGATAAAGAGTGTTAATATGCACCTTAAACTGTGCAATTCCTGTTTTAGTCATGTCACAAGCCCAACACTTATGAACTTGTGGACTGTAGGAAGAAGAGCATACATTTAGTTCACTTTTTTATTATTAATAGTTTAATATTAAAATTCTTTCATAATACAGAACAACTAATGTCACACTGGTGCCTTTCACACAGAACACATTTTTCCATTCCACTGTGCTTTTCCAAAAAAAAACACACGCTAGGCTAGACAGATGTGTTTGACCGTTGCGCTCACGTCTTGTGTCTTTGCACATGACATGGCATTCTAAAAACACAATGCTCAAGTTTAAAATAAGTAACGACCGTATGGCTTTCCCCCATTCCACTGTCCACGTCATGCGTTTTTTTCAAAGCAAAAACACGTTTTGTGTGAATCAGCCCAAAAAGATGTATCAATCAATGTGTTTTAATCCCATACCTGCCCTTCAGTTGCTCAATTGCCTGATGGTGGACAATACTGTGCATATGTGCATCCAAATCCTGTGATAGCAAAGATGAAGGTAATTATAAAAAGACATACATAATGTGCTTACAGCATAAAAAATGACCATAAAACATTCAATTTGGGAATGAAAAAGCCAATGATTTAATTAAATCATCAGACAAAAACACAGTTCTGTCATTACATCTAAATATTTACTTTCTAATAATTTTTTCTTTTCTGTAATGTCTTTAATTCAATGAAAAATGTTTAAGCTGATTATTTTAGCCTTTATCTATAAGGTTGTCACTCTCAAAGGAAAGACAGGGTATTAAAAAAAGTAACAGAAAGTTTCTAACCTGTATAGGGAAAATATGACAGCAGACAAAACAAGTCTCCGTACATTTTTGTATCTTCCTAAATGGATGAAAATAACTTTTACATCTTTGATCCATATTAATATTGAAAAAGTAAGAGGCCAGTTTATTTTAAAAGGCAATTTATCAACCATTTTTTAATTCAAAAACTTGTATTATACAGTTGAATGTATATGATGTAAACTTACGTTTTTCTCTCTATTTGAAGGGCTAAAAACTCCTCTTCAGTCAGATCAATATTGTAGTTCATATATCTTTGTTCTTTTTTTCTTCTGTTTTGGAGTTTGTACAGACTGTATGTGTGTTTCTGGGTGGCAATATGCTCTTTGTACAGCTCTAGTCCCAGCACGGACACATCACATGCCAAACACTTATGCAACTGTTCACTGCAATATCAAAAGTGCATTATTTTTTATTTATTTTTTTATACCTGAGAAGGACTTTATAATCAGTTCTCTGTAATTCCATACCTGCCCTTGAGATGCTCAACTGCCTCATGGTGGACATAAGAATGCATATGGGTGTCCAAATTCTGTAAAAAAAAAAAGGAAGTAATAGCTATACCCAATCTTTTACTAATAAGGCCAAAGAAGTAACATTTTAAATCTTGAATGCCATTTGTCCATCCAATTGCTTTTTACAAGAGATTTAATTGGGAGAACAATTCATATTGATTTTGTGAGAGAGAAACTGAAACTATAGAAAATATATATTCTTGTATATTAATTTTGGCTTTCACTTCAAATATTTGGAACACCCTTTGAATGTGATCTCAATTAAAATCGGAATGTTTTTTGAATGATAAGTAGAATTATTGATAAATAACCTTATTGTTTTAGGTAAACACTTTATCCACAAATGTTTTAAAAATAATCTTTAAATATTTAAAGATTAAACCACATTTTCAACAGATGGAAGAATTATTTTAAGCTGTTTGCAAAATCTCATGATGATGATGGACAGAAATGCCCTGAAACGTCTTACAGCTTTTTCTATCACTACTAGATTAAGATATCACACTTCTTTTTGTGTGTTTTGTACATTTAAAAAAACAACAAATCACAATAATAAATAAATCATCAAATAAAATCAACTATTGTGAAATTGTAAACAAACGAACAGACCAACCGTATCTCCGTACTGTTTGCCGCAGATCAAACATTTTGTGTACACCGGTATCAAGGTTTTCTCGGACTTTTTCCTCTTCTTTCTGGATTTCATGGCTGCCTGTTATTTACTGTAGTAAACGAAAAAAAAACGTAAATATGTACAGTAGTAATTGTGAGAACAACGGCAAGCAAAATGTTTTGAGGTGGAGTTAGAACATTTAAATAATTCTAGACATTCAGATTTACGTTCAGTTAACGTTAGCTGGAAGACTCTTGTCGTGAATGGCAACGTTATTGTGTCACCATATAGACGTACCCAAAACTGATTTTTTTAGTAGTTGTTGTCAGTATGCCGCGTTATCCATCCACGTGCTTAATCAGAACATGTAAAACATTGTTGCCAGATATCGCAACACAAACGAAACGAGTTGAAACGAGCCTAGGCGACTTTCCTAAACACAATTAGCTATCACCTGTTTTTGAGATTTGATGGACTGTCTGTATGAATGAAATAGGACTAAAAAACACAACTCGCTAATTTTCATTTTATACATTTATCGGTGCCTATATATTTCACTGGACGGACATGATGGCCACACTGCTGTAAGGATTTACAGTCTAAACAATCAGGGTGCTCCCCCTAGTGTAGTGGTTCTTTAACTAGTAAATATATATATATATATATATATATATATATATATATATATATATATATATATATATATATATATATATATATATATATATATATATATATATATATATATATATAATTCCTACTGAAAAGCAATAAACTGACACACATAGCAGAAAATGTGGAAAAGTCAGATGCTGTAGGGTTTCGAATATTGACCTTTACAATTAATGGTGATGATGTGGGGCTTTGGAAAAATTTGAGGACCAATGTCTGGATGTATCTAATGTTTATATTGCATTCAATTGTCAACAAACTTTATTACTAGCATACTGCACACAAAAATAAACCATCCATCCTGTCTTTCAATCGCAGTTCGCAGATTTGCTGAACGCATGAACTCACCGCTGGGGGCGCTATACTCACCAATGCTACAGAGAATACACAGAAGAAGACGAACACGGAAGCGTCTCGGTGTTGTGATCCTGCTTTGATCTGTATTATTAGTTTTCTAAGCTGACTGATCTGAAATGTGTACTGGATGTATGCAGAAACAATATCCCGACAGAGTGAGTTTATGTTAATTGTGAATGGCACGCCTCGCGCAAATCCTGCTATTATTTGTTCCTTTGATACCATTAAAGTTCAAAGAGGCAGATGCAGCGCGGGTTGTTGGTTGGTTTCCAGTCAAAGATGAGCATCACTGCACTTATGTTTCCTGAAACGTTTTGTGCTTAGTAGATAGCCAAACTATCTATTATCATCAGGCATTTAGCTTTTCCCATTAATTCTTAATATTTAGACTTAATATTTAATAGCACTAAGTTGAACTTGTTTTGTTTACTTGTGCACTTGGTTCAAGCTTAATATTTTTGATAGAAACTGTATTTCAGGTGTTTACTTAATCTGTTATGTGCAATAGGGTAATACCTGTCTCGAGAATGGTTCGTATCTCATGAATTTTCTCGGATGCGCCAACTGTCACCAGCGGGACTTTGTACTGATCAGTGACAGGACGGTCGTGAATGAAGATGAGGAAGAGATTGTCACTTATCTGCGTGAGTCACGTGATGTCACATCGTTACATGATGAACATATTCAGCTGAATGTTTTAGACTGACGTCATCAGTTTTTGCTTTTCTTCAGATATGTGCAAGAACTGTGATCATGTCATAGCCAGACATGAGTACACCTTCACTGTGGTGGATGACTATCAGGTGAGCTGTGTTTTTAAATGTTTAGAAATAAGATGCTAGGAGTTGTACAATTATAAATAGACCAATACGGTTTAATATCTCTCTCTCTCTCTCTCTCTATATATATATATATATATATATATATATATATATAGAAAGTGGGGTGTTTAGGTTTTAAAGGGGATTTTTATTTTATGATGTATTATACTTTTTTTCAGGAATACACAATGTTGTGTATGCTGTGTGGAAAAGCAGAGGATTCCATCAGTGTTCTGCCAGACGATCCCAGACAAACAGCTCCTCTGTTCTAGAGTATTTGCACGATGGAGGGAGACTTGAAATATGCAATGTAGACACAGTGTCACGATTAATCCAATAGAATATATTGCAGAATGCATCGTGTTCTTTGTTTCTACTGCTTCAAGAGTGGCTCAAGGTTCACAGTATGGCTCTGACTCATAAAGACATGAGTTTGAGAGTCATTTACAAATATTAAACCTAATTATGAGCCATGGTTCCTTATGCTTGTGTTCATCATGTTTGATTTGCTCACTCTATTAAAAGGAAAGTGTGTATTGTTTCCCATGTTAAAATGCTTTCTTCCATACCATCTTAAGGCCAATTCACACAGCAACGACAGACGGCAACATACACTTCATTGGGTTTTGCCGGAGCTTGTTGTTTCTGCGATTGAACATGCTGAATTGGAATAATGTCGGAGAAGTGGCGTGCTGTAATCTGGTGACTGGGGGTGCATTGTGAATTGGGCTTTCATATGCAGTGTTGTTCTGTCGCCAATTAAATGAGTAAATGATTTGCAAGAAAGGTTAGGTTTAAGTGGATTTGCAAATGACAGGATTTTTGTTACTATGCATGCAACACTTACACTAGAACATGACTGATTTAGAGATGAAATGTTTTAAAACGTACAGACAAAATTAAAAATCAGATTCCTGCGTATTACTAATACTTACATTTCAGTCAATATGGTGTCATTTTCTAGTGTTAATCCAACAAAATATTTTGTATGCTTTGTCTAAAACTATAAAACAATTTAGTTTAATAAAATAATGACAGCATAATGTCATCGCAAAAATCAAGCATTTGGTACTCAAGTATTTATTCCATTAATGTGAATACATATACATTCCAACATGGTAACTTTTTTTGCCTGATTGAAATATGTTTGTTAGCAAAATACAGTACATGAAGCATGAGGTGGAATTTCTTTTTCTTAATATATTTATATCTATATACAGTTCAGATTATGTACAATTCGCAAGATAATAGACCATCCTTCATTCCGCAGTTGTGGGCTTATACTGATGCTTTTAAAGTAAAAGTACTTTCCGAGGACAAAACAGACGATTCAGAACAAAACAACTATTCTAGCTGCACAGCACAAAATGGAGTCGTGGTAATGACTCGGTAGCTACAATACCTTTCTCGGTCTCTCACTCTTTAGACAACTTTCAATAAATGCCATGACAGAGAATTCAATCCCAAAATCCACAGAAGCATCTCATATCATGGTGGTCTTGCTGATGTATTCAAGTAATATGGTAATGGGACTATAGTGTTTGAATAAAGAGTTCCTTTAAGGGTCTGTAGTGTTTCACCGCAATATATCGGCAAGTTTCTTACTGATGTTATAACTATTTACAGGGACTGTTAGTATGATATTGCAGGCATGGAAGAGATTATACTTGGCAATTGCAAGGTTGCTGACCCTTAATGTGATGGCGAATTCACTCAGTAGCAAGTAATAAAGCTACATTGTCAGGTACGTAACCACATCCAATAAATAAATAAATACATTCTATAGATGATACAGTTTACAGTACATACATTCCCTGAAATACATATATACACATGCTTGCTTGGACCAGATCTATCTATACGTGAATGATATCACGTTGTATAGATGGCTGTGGGCTGAAATGAGCATTTAAGTTTAAATGCTTTGACCAATGGTTTTAAAAAAACAAACAAACAAACAAAAAAAGATAGAAAATGTAAGGTTAGAGTATCTGGAGTGCCAACAAAACTTGAAACATACTGTTTGACAGAATACAATGAGTTACTAAGTGCAGCCCCATTGTTTTCACATTTCAAATGATTGTGGCAAATAGAAAGTGTTTAAAATCTGACATGTGCAATAACAAAACAACATGAAAAAGATGATTTAAATATAACTAAAAAATGATATGGCACAAACTATAAAGAGTGTAAAATAAATAAATAACAATAACTGCGATGAAAAGCAAGTTTTTAAGACAAAGTTACACAGCGTCACTGGAAAGATCAGCATGTTAATATTTCATGTGTTCCTAAAATGTCAAAAACATGATGCTTTTAAGTAGTCACAACCAACCGGCAAATACCCGGTCGTTTATCACTTCACTTATCAAAACATCACTTGTAAAAAGGCTACAGGTTACCTGGCTTCATCATGTGATGTAAAAGCTACTTTTGAAGCTTTTCCCTTTATTTGCTCGTTTTGGTTGTGGTTTTGCTCTCAGGACTTCCTGCTCTGACTCTGGTGCAGAACCCTGACCCGTGATTTACTCTTAAGTCACTGATTCGAGGAGGCGGGGAGGCTGAGCAGCTACTTGGTGACTGGCTGTGACCGCCCTCAAAACGGGAAGGGGAGGAG
Organism: Pimephales promelas; assembly: GCF_016745375.1. The sequence goes on along the minus strand of NW_024121432.1, from coordinate 19,675,188 downwards.
CTTAGCGAGCGCTGCAGAGACGAGGCGGTGGTGCGCTGGTAACGAGAGGAGCTGACGCCCATCCCACCTCGCTCATGCATGAGCTGAGAGAGGTTGTCCAAGAGGTCCGCGTCACCGGTGCTGCTAGCGCGAATGCGGTAGCGTCTGCGTCTGAAAGGACAAGAGCATTCAATATCACATTTCAGACTAAACGAATATTCGAGTCATTTGTTCATGAATCAAACTGGACCCTCACTTGTCTCGGACTACATTGGTCACGCTGTATGTTTTTGATTATCTAAAAAGAACCAGCACATAATAGTTTTCATGGACAACACTGGTATCATTGCATGCGTGTCGCCAATGAGGACAACTCAATACAGTGAAACAAGGAAGCTTCTAACTCGCTACACTAATTTAGAAACTCTTGCTTCCCTCACCTGTTCTCGCCACCTGTGCGAAGGGGCGGTTTGCCTGGTGGCGGCCGAGGAATAAATCGAGCAGACAGTTGATCCGGTCCTAGTGTGGGGCTTATGGGTCTTGGAATTTTACTCTTGCCTGACAGAGGTCCAGAAGAGGAAGACAGAGAGAGCGGGTCCTCCACCTGCCAGTCTGACCCTCGAGAACCGGTGGGAAAGGTGAACTTGTCACGCAGCAAAGCCGAGGGGAAGTGCTCACATGACAGCGAAAGAGATGGGGAAAGCGGAGCTGGAAAACCCCTGCGAGTCGGAGAGTCCGGGTCACGGATCGGGATGCGACTGGTCCGGGGGGAGAGTTCACGAGGTGATGCTGGGGCTGCATCAACAATGTGTCCGGTTGTCTCACCCTGGTTAGGGGTTGAAGGAGTCCCACCGTCAGGACAGCCTGAGTCACTCTCCACATCCTTGTCAGAGGCCTTGACAGAGATAATGTTTTCATCTGACTTCTTAGGGCTTTTAGAGGGCGAAATAGCCGACACGTGGTCGTGCTCTTTTTCCGCAGGGCGTGATGGATTGTCAGGCTGAGAGTTGTCTCCTGTCTTCTGCTGAGGCTGAATGGGCTGTAGCACTGCATTGGATGACTGTGAAAAGAATAGCATTAAGAGACAAGAATTTATTTATGGAGCCCTGCAGAGATAATACTCATACAAATGTGTTTTTTTAAATGTACCATCCTTTGCTTGGCCAAAATATGAGCTCTGGTGAGATTTTCTGAGCTTGCTTCACTTTTGATTTGATGTTTTTGATATACAGTAATGTGTAAATCCAAGTTGCTGGCCAAAATCCGAGACAATGTTGCAGTGAAACTACTGCAATGCACCCATAAACGATCACTACATCCTGCTACAGTTTTCCATACACAATGAAACATTATGGAAATGATTTGTCATTTCTTATCTTTAATATTAGAATTTTGTTGAAAGGTTTAGGGTTTTTGACAGTTAATACATTTATAATATTCCAAAAGATTTCTATTTGAAATCAATGCTGTTCTATAAAACTTTCTATTCATCAAAGAACCTTAAAGAAAATGTTAATAAAAATATTAAGCAGCACAGATGATTTTTACAACGATAATAATTTCGTTAGCAAACATGTAACTATAATTGTTGAGTTCTTTCCATTGATCAATTTCATTCTTTCACATTTAAAAGATTTCATGAGGTTAACTTACACCTTACTTGTGGTCAGTCTGCACAAATAACGATCAACATGCTTTTACAAGACTAAGCATTCGATCTACATCAGAGCGTCCACTAATCTTCCTACAGCGGTATTGGAAGGGCGGCCAGAGCGAATTTTGACGCTCTAGGTGGCGGTGATATGAATGCACAGTAAGAGACTTCTTTCATCATCACAATCCTAGCGTTATTTCAACTCATTTTCAGGGTCCACATCACACACATTTGGCACAGGTTTTACGAATGCCCTTCCTGACACAACCCAGCACTACAACAATTTGGCATATCCAATGCACCTAACCTGCATGTCTTTGGGGGAAACCGCAACACCCTTTGACACAGGGAGAACATGCAAACTCCACAGAGAGGACTCCTGGCTCGAACAAGGGAGCTTCTTGCTGTGCCTACCCACTGAGCCACCCTACCGCCCCATAAGAGACTTATTTCAAAAACATTACAAATCTTTCCGACCCCAAACTTTTTAACAGTTCTATTGTGACTTGATATCTCACAATGTGGACTTTTGTTTAGGAATGCAAATTCTTCTACTCAGAATGCAACAAGATATATTTACCTGCTCAAGATGTGACCTGCTGAGGTGGACCATTGACGCAGGCTGTATTGTGGGAAGTCTTCTTAATCCAGATAGGCCTATTACACCAGACAAACCCGGAAGTCTGGCGAATGGAGGTCCAGTGTGGCAGACACCGGTGTGGAATTCTGTTGAGGCAAGGCTGCTAGCACGCTGAGGCAAGGGGTCGGACCAGGTGCGGGGGAGAGCGAGGGGGCTGGAGGAGCGTGGCGAGAGTCCTGAGCGTTCCTCCTCATCTGGTTTAGAGCCAGCTGAACCACTAGCGCCTTCAAGCTCAACTAGGACCCACTCCTGTGAGTCACCCTCTTGAGGGACGGGGCTGAGGTTGACGGCAACGTAACCGCTACTGGCTGCCCCCTCCTCGTCCTCCAAAGAGCCCTGCTCGACCCGACAGACAGACCTGTCTTGGGACATACCTGCCCGCTGCTTGCCTAAACTAATGAGAGGAAGAAGGAGAAGTGGTTAAGATGTCTCTAGGGACCGAATTTACATTTATAAGGAAATTTATTAAGACTTTGTTTACTGACTAGGCCTCAAGGAAGCGTTCAATGGTGGGTTTGGGTTCGGGAGTCAGTCTCTTGTCTAACCCCATGCTCTGACTATGGCGCATCCTTCTCAGCAGAGGAGCCACACGGTCGATGAGCAAGGTCTCTGAGCGCACACGTCTGGGAGAGCCCTGGATGGAGCCACTGTTGGGGCTCTGGTTGCCCTCTTTGCTTCGCTCCTCCTCACTAGCCACCTGAATCAGAAACAAAAGCTCATGACTAACTTCAATACATACTATTTGGACCGGCGAAAAAGGTGATGGCGAGGCTATAAGTGACATTAGGCCAACTCTTTAAATTCTTCTAATGAATATGGTAACATCCTAAAATGTCAAATGTAAGCTGTAAAAGTTCAAATAATACAAGTTTTGGCAAAATTTACATTTTTATAAAACAATAAACCTCACATTCCAGCATAATAAATGATTATGGATGTTATATATTTGGTCTTGACAAATGAAATGAAATTGATGAAAATGCAAATTCACTCTCTGACAGTAGGTGGTGCTTATCAAAAATCTGAAATACAGTAGTTACCACAATCATAAGATGCGGAAAATGGAAAAGAAAATGGCACTGAGACAGTCAGTTCCCTTCAGATATACATTCATATAAACCCCCCATCCCCCCAAAAAAAACCTGTATGTGCACGAATCACGTGAAAGGTTTATTTCAATGACAGAATGGCAAATTTAACCAAAAGGAGACAAGTTTATAGGTATGTAAGTAACAGAGTGATTAGCAGTCATCCCATCTAAATAGTACCTTTCTGATTTGAGGCTGAACGTGGTTGAGGTTTCGGTCGCGACTACGCTCCATGTCCTCCCAGACATCCGCACCCTGCGCAGGCTGTGTTGGGATGGGGGTGCAATTATCAGCCTCGCTGAGGCGCTCACCCTGAAGGACGTCCTCTGTGTTCTCACGCTGCAGATCACCCGGGATCACAGAGGCATTGGCCATGCTAGGAGGAAAAATTAATTTGACAATGTAGACCTCAAACAGTTTATATATAGACTCAATACATACACCATTGAATTATATGATGCAGGATCTCTACCCCAAATATGCAGGCGTGAGGCGGGTCAACTGCTGGGCTGTAGTTGTCAGGGTTCCAACATTAAGCGTGTCCTCTGAATCCGTTCTCTCCCAGTCATACGGATCATTTTCCACCACATTGTAGCTTTTCATACTGTTGTCAAAGACTGACATCAGGAGCTACAACACAATGAGTATGTTAGTGTATGGCTGGCTACACTTACACAAATCTCTGCTAAAGAATGGCTCTGGACCTGATAATCCGGTTTAGTGTAGTAGTCCAGGTTGGAGATATGGTCGAGGAAAATGTTAAAATCATCTGGGAGGTGCTTGAGCATGAGGTGATGGTTGTACGTCTCCTTCATATTTCCGACCTGTTCCTTTATTGATAGCAGGATTAAGAATACCAGCAGATCTTTTATCAAAGGAAAATTACAATTTGAGCAGAACTTACTTTGTCTTTGATTTTCCTCCAGGGTAGATGACCCACCATGAACTCCACAAGCATATAAAATAATGACCAGAGGTCATCATGTCGACTCATTTCCTTTGAAAATGAAGGATGTGCATTTTAGTGAAATATGAACAAGTAATACGACCTGCTGTGTAAAGGACACCTGATCGGCATCTGCCATTGGCTTGAGAATGTGTGCAAAAAAAGAGAGGAGTTACCTTATTCTTGTGAGCATTAATTGAAGCATAACGGACGGTCCCTCTGAATCCTGCCACTTGTCGTGGCTTTGGACAATAAAGAGAATGTGCAGTCATAAGAAAAAAAATATATAGAAACACTTTTCAAATTTTTAACAATTTTCAAATATGAAAATTGAAATTTAAGTCAATGATGTACCCTTAAAAAACTTCACATCCACCTCTACCTCTTTTTGGTTCATTTATGAGAGTTTGAGTAGTATGATTCTGATTCATAAAATGATTATTTAGACCAGTTTTGTGAACCAGATCAACTGATTTATTGGAAGAAAAAAAAAGAAAAAAAATCATACTCGAAAGACTCACAAATCATATATCCCAACTTTTCTCATGAATTCTGACTTAAATTTGTTTTGTTTTTTTCTCGTCCAAATCTTTCTTATGACTTCAGAAGTATTAGTCATACAGGTTTGGAACAACATGAATGTGAAAAAATTAATTTTCATTTTGGGGTGAACTATCCCTTTAAGCAACACTAATATATGACAATAGCATCCTTAAAAAAGACAGAGTGATGTTTCATAAACATAAGCTTTAAAATATTTCTGTCATTACTCACTGGACGGACTTCTTGACATGAGTTTGTGAACTGGCGTGCCAACCCAAAATCAAGCATATAACAGGTTCGGCATGTACTGGAAAGTCGGCCCATTGCAAAGTTGGACTATTTGAAAAAGAAAAGGTTTCATGATTTAGTTTATATAATCTAAAAGACATGCCCTGTAAAAAAATAGTCAATATTAAAAGTGCTTTTATGCCCAGGACTATCCGTGAGAGAGCAGACTTACCGGTTTGATGTCTCTATGCAGAAAGCCCACAGAGTGGATGCTCTCAATGGCTTCCAAGATTTGTCGGCCCAGCCTGAGTGTGGTGGAGACACTGAATGTGCCATGGCTCATGTTGCGTCTAAGGTCTGCCAAGTTCCTTCCCTGCAGTACAATGGACAAACATCACTTCAGGTGACTGAAGTCAGGGTTGTTGAGTTACTATGACTTGTGTGAGATAACGTCCATCAATTCAGACACAAGAATAAATCATCTGACACCTTACCTGAAGCTCCATAACCACATAGTTGAAGCGGTCATTGCGTCCACAGCCAACAAAACGACAAACATGGTCTTTACCTACAAAATGGTTCAAAATAAAGAAATAGAAAATGTTATACAAATCCATTTGTTTGTTTTTTTAAATGCAATACTGTTTTTGCCCATAATAGAGTAGCACTGTAGCACACAGAGCTTCCTCATTTAGCGTCTTCATATTTGTTTAATATACTGTAGGTATTAAACGTCTGTCTTCATCTTTACCCTGAAGTCTTTTCAAAACTGCTACTTCCATCTTCAGGACCTGTTTGGGTTGCTGGGCAGACTCCACTTTCAGAGCCACATTGATCTGGTTCACCTGGTCCTGTACTTCATAGATCTCGCCAAAACCACCCCCACCAATCTTCTTCAACTAAACAGGAAAGGAAAACTTGGAATGAATGACAGAGATATAAAGAAAAAGAAAAAAAAAACACTATTGTTCAGAAAAGAGAAATGTGTGGTTGGTAAGATTTTTAATTGTTTTTGGAAACCTCTTATATTCATTGCTCACCAAGACTGCACTTATTTGATAAAAAAATATAGTAACATTGTGAAATATTATCATTTAATAATAAGGTTTTTAATAGATATCAAAATATAATTTATTCATATGATGGCAAAGCTGTATTTTCAGCATCATTGCTTCAGTCTTCAATGTCACTTTAATGTGATTTGCTGCTCAAGAAACATTTCTTATTATCAATGTTGAAAACAGTTGTACTGCTTAATATTTTTATGAAAAATGTGATCTATTTTGTTTTTCGGAATTCTTTTATGCATAGAACGTTCAAAAGAACAGCATTTATTTGAAACAAAAATGTCTTTACTGTCACTTTTGATCAATTTAATGCATCCTTGCTGAATAAAAAATATATTTTTTCCAAAAAAGGGAACAGACATACCTCAAACTTAGGCAGTGTACCGTACAACTCTTTTTTCATTCTATAATTGAGTAGACAGCTTTCAAACTTGTGTTGGAGAACAGATGTTACATGACAGTTCTATTCAGGCATGAAATAAAATGCCCTAGCAAAACAACAATTTTGTCATGAAATAAAATCCTGTGTCTTGTGACTAGGGCTATTTGTCAGCATGTTGTACAGTTTTCTGTGCTGATGTCAGCACTGCTCAACACACCTGCAGTGTATGGTTCGACTGGGCTCATAAGGAAAAAAAATCCCCTTGTCTGTGCAGAAGTTTACGTAAAGGAATCTGACAGCCATCAGAATAACTCTACCGAACTAACAGTGAGTATCTGAATAGTCTTAAGGCCTTGCTCCTTCAAAAGAACTCACCACTCTCCATCGCTCCCGGACCATGCTCCCGACAGCCAAGATATCAGTCTGCTCCGCTGTTCCACTCATCCTGATGCTCAAGAGTGGACTGAGCACACTCAGAGAAGCTCGACACCTCACATCAGTGAGCTCGGGTCCTCACTGAAAATCACAGTAAGATCAGAAAAACATCATGTCTTTGTTCAGTTGGAACTGCAGGGTTAAGGCAGAAATTATAGTCTCCAGAGAAATTTGCAGACATAAGACCTACGATGGCTGTAGACGACGTGACAAAAATAATGAAAAATGCATTTTATTGGCAGCATCTATTAGATAGGCCTTCTGTAAAGGCACGCTAAACTACATGAATCTGACCTGTCCTAAGGCTTTTAAACAGAAAACAAGTTCTGTAAAAGAAGCTGCCCTGGTTCTTTGACTGTCACTGCTAGGGTGCAGAGTAAAACTGATGGAGCTAAATAAGTCAAATCCTTGAGGAACAGGCTTACTGTAGGCCTGAAACAAGAATAAAATCGGCAAGACACCGGCAAGAAAATCGGCAAGAAGCTAAATGCATATTGGGAAACATTCTACAACGTATTTACCACCCTAAGACTTGTAGATAATGTGCATTATCTTGAATAATAATATATGTATTATTTTTGTATATTATGCATGTATACTATGCATAGTATTATACTGTCAATAATTTGCCTGCAGTGTTGGTGAAATAATATAGGCCTTAAACGTCACCCACTACTTTCAATTATTATTCCACTAGTCCTATGGTGTATGTATGGTAATAGTGATTTGATTTGTTAAACGATTTGTTTGATTTTGGCCAAATGCAAAAAAAAAAAAAAAAAAGAGTAAATTTTCCCCTCATTCTGAAACACATAAAAGTGCTTAAATATATAAACTATAAAATTAACAATTTTGTCATATGTTTATTCATATTGTCCTGTAAAAACAACAACAAAATGTTCATTGGTGTTTAAAAATGTAACATTATAATTGACACAATTCTATTAAAAGGCTTTTACTCAGGATTAAATCTGTATTTAACTTTCAATATTATAATGTTTCCCCCACCAGTCAGAACTGATGGATGAGTTTTTATGCAGTAACGTTACTGTTTTAATAAGCCGGATCACGCAGCTGGCCTGATACGTGTCTTTATTAGCTGGATGTGTAAAATTAATTGTGAGAATTTTTTAGCGTATGCTAACATCCACAAGCTACGTTGAAAACTGCCGCTGTCTTGTAGATGTTGGTTGAGTCTTTCTCTGTCCTTACCGCATCCAGTGATAATAGAAGGAGACGTAGGACAAGGCTAGCTAAAGCTAAAGCATCAGCCAGAGCCAAATCACTGTACAAAACAGCGCGATGAAACGGTACCGCGCTAGCATTAGCCAAACTGTACATCTGCGCCTCAACATGAAGCTATTATTGAACATACGGTTGCCAGGTTACACATGGGCAACACAATGTTGTGACAGCTGTAATCCCGTTAATACTGCGGACTAGCTCGCTAAGCACGCGCTCAATCAGGTAACGTTAACACTTACCCGGTGTGTACATTACCTCTGTATGCAGCAGCGGACCCAAATGTTTCCATAGACCTCAGAACAACTTCTTTTGTTCTACAGACCATGGTGATATGAAATGTTGGACATAATAATCCCATAACGTTTAAAAACACAAAATAACGGCTGAAGTTCACGTTATCTGCTTCACTTCTCACAGCAGTGCCCGCTCGATGACTGAGCGAGCGTACCGATGTGACGTCACATTTGGTCGATTGGGTTTGATCCATAGACTGGGGTTTGATCCAAATATTGCTTAGAACAATAACACACACAAACGAGTTAATATGAACTAACAGTTAAAAATACTTTCATTTTAATTAATGTTTATTTCAACATTTACTAATAATTTTTTTAAACCATAAGTTACATCTGTTAGTATTATTTAATGAATCTGCTAACACGAACTAACAATGAACAGTTGTATTTCATATTAACTAACATGATTAACAAATGTTAATAAATATTGTAACAACTGTATTGCTCATAATAAGTTAATTTATTAACTAATTAAACTTTATTTTAAAGCGTTACCGTTTCTGCAATCATTTGTATTGACATGTATTGTTTTAAACTTTGCATTGGGATATTGTGCTCACAGCCTCACACACTAAAATATGTTGTGCAATAGTTTACATGTATATATATATATATATATATACGTATATAAGTGATAAATCACAATCTTGGTTTCAAACAGCATTTTCATTGTAGCATTACCCATTTAGTAGATCAATATTATTTTTGAATGTTCCCAGAAACTGGCAATAGGTTTGTTACACATGCAGTAGATGTAATTGATCAAATGCCATTTACAAGTCACTGAGTGAAACAGTTGTCCTCTTCATGTTAATTTCACGTACCACAAACAGATCCATCCACAACGTAAAAAAAATGTTTCTTACAAGAATTTGAGAGGGAATTTATAAATTCATGCAGAGGGAACTGCAGTCAATCAAATGGAACACAGAAGATATCAATGCTTTATACCTTTATACATTTAGTAAAAATGACAGTTTTTGAGATTATGGTTACTTTTCTTTCTTTTTTTTTTAACAAAGAAACTAAACTACCATGGACTAAAAGAAGATTTTCATGTCAGTACATAATACCCGTTTCACAGATAATTAATAACATTCCTCAAATAAAATGATTAGAGAAATAATGTGCTCCCATCAACAGCACATCATGTAACAAAAAAAAATGTTTTAAAACCTATTAAACACAGAATTAAAAACATTAAAAATATTACAGTATTCTAAAGGTTCTTTTGGCATTAAAATCGTGTAAAAAATGATTTGTTTCCATCCCTTTCATAAAGTAATAGTCTGATACAAAACCATTTTAAAAATCTGAGCATTACTATCCCTTTTTCATTCTTTTTTTTTAGTTGACAAATTCTCACAATGCCCAGTGGCGTTAAGCAATAAGCAGTGTTGGTTCCCAAATATTGATTCAGACTTCTAAAACAATACTAAAATGTGATTCTCTCTTAAAATGGAAACAACTGTTAAAACTAAGAAAATTCTTTGTGGACAGCATTTTGTTCAGCGTCCAAAATTAGCTCTCCTGGGTAGCTTTTCCTCCACCAAGCAGTCTCTCTCTTTCAGGAGTGTCTTCCTCCTCTGCTCTCTGCTCTCTGCGGCTGCAGGGCAGTTTGTCCATCAAGGGTTTGTGGAGTCCATTGTACAGCGCTGTACCCACGAGTAGGATGATGAAGCCAAGAATCTGTAGGCCCTGAAATTTCTCCCAACCCAGCGCCAGACTCACCGCCCAGATGACTAGAGTACGCAGACTGTCCAGAACCATGCGAGTGGTGGCACTTATCTCTTTGGTGACGCTGATGCCAGCGAAGTTAAAGAATGCGATGCTCACAGTGTTCCCCAGCAGTGCCAGGATAATGAGAGGTTTGTGGCCAATCTGACAGAAGGCGTCCAGGGCGTCTTCAAGGACCTGCCGTGGGTTATCTGCAAAACTGCCCACATGGATGTAGAACATCGGAATCAGGAGGAGAGAGAGGATGACAAATCCAAAAAAACCTGAGAAATACATAGAGAGAAGACAATTAAGACACTTGTAAAGAGGTAAGTCTTGCTTAACTGATAACTTTGTTTTAAATAAACATTAAAAGTGCATCTGTTTGTCAGTAGATGTTCATTAGTAACAAAGGCATATTTGCTTGTATTTTTCCTGATTTCAACGGAAAGTGGAGGACTGAAAGTCAAATAACCTCAGTTATTAGTTAATCACAGACTTTTAGGGGCACTTTAAGATGAAAGACAGGGGTCTCAAGCTCCCCTAAATAGGATCCAGCAACACATATGCAATGCAAACATTTGCTTTTATGATCAACATAGCTTTTTTTTATCTTTACTACCTTTTATCGCTGATGTAATCATTCTTAACACTTAGCTTTTTTCAGCAAGGACAAGTTGATTTGATCATATGACAGTAAAAACTTTTACATTTTTATAAAAAAGTGTTATTTTAAACATTCTACTTATCAAAAAAAATCCTTCTATAACTATTTTCAACATGGATAACAATTTTTTCGTGAGCACTTCATTAGCATATTACAACGATTTCTGAAGGATCATGTGAGGCTGAAGAGACATGATCGTAACTTATAGAACAATTATTTTTAAATTGTAATAAAATATCACAATATTACTGTATTTTTTTATTTCTTTCTATAATTTTTTTCTTTTTAAATCTTCCTGAACCCAAACCTTTGAACTGTATTGGATGAAGTGAGACTATAATCGTTATAACAACATTAGTACTAACTAGCAACAAAATACCAATGCTCAAACTAGTCATTAGCTATATATGGGAATTGATTAAAAATGAATAATCTTTACCTTCAGTCCCAACAGCCTTCAGTGGATGCACATTGTGCTTGTAAACAAACTTCTCCTCCAAGACCATCTGGACTGAAACAATAATCTGTGCCATGATGATCAAAAGGTCCCCTATAAAACAAAACCAATGGATAATCAGTGATACAATTCAATCAGCTAAAGATGCAAGATACAGTCAGGTAAAAGGAAAATATCCTGATAAACAGCTCATGAGAGGATTTTTCAACTTGTAGACAAAGACAAAGTACATCATTCTGTATGATTAAAAGCATTTGGCAGAACTAGAATTACCTGTGATAACTTCACTGAGCTTATGGGAGTCATTGCCATGGCCGTTTAGAAAGTCAGCAAGTCCAACCACCACCAGACCAAGGATGGTGATTAGGATCCCAATCCACTGGCTGGGCAGCAGACGCCGTCCTAAGAAAGCTACAGACAGCAGTCCGGTGAAGATGATCACAGCTCCTCGCAGCATCTGGAAACTGGAGGCGCTGGTCATGTTCAGTGCTAGAGATATGAAGAAAGAGGAAGGAAATCTTCATGGAACAAACTGAATGGATGCTTTTAGATAATATAAATATAAACTTACTTATATAGTTTTAAAGTAGATCTCTGCACATTGTCCAACTCAAATTGAAGTAAAAAGACTATTGACACTCACCGATATACATGATGGATGTTCCCAACATGTCACAAAGGGCAGGGGGGAGGAAAAGCAGGGGGTTGAAACTCTGGCCTGGTTCCATCGTGGGCTCGGGTTTGCGCCGATCATAACAAAGGAGAATGTGGAACACCACCAGGCAGGACAGCTCTCCCAAAAACATTCCTACAGCCTGGAAGGGTGAGAGGAGAAGAGGTGCAATGAAGGAAATAGTCATGTATTATTAGGGTGCATGCAGGAAAAGAGACAGAGAAGGGGAAAGTTCTGTGAATAAAAGGAAATAGAGTCAAAACCAGTTCTTCTCACACTGTTAAAACATAAGATAATACTTCAGTTCTCTGCTGATCTACTGAAAAAACGTACTCTAAGGGGAAGTTTGATGTGAATAGTGTGTCGTGTATCTTGATGAGGATAATTGAATTTCGTTACCTGTACAAAAGGGTGGGAGAAGTTATGATCTTGTGTACCATAACATCCAGGTGCAGAGAACATATCAGCCCATCTAGAAGATGAACAGATTCATCTCATTAAAGGTGATGATGAGTGTCATTTTTCCATATTAAAATTCCTTAACTTGATATGCAGTATAATTATAAATAAGGCACTTATGGCAAACATTAGCTCAACAATGGCTAAGATTTTGGATTTGTTTGTCCAAACGATGGTGGAAATGCAACTTGTTAAGGAAACCTGTTATATTTTTTAATAATAATAAACATTTTTTATACATGGAATGCAGCTCAAAGTGCTTCACAAGCAGAAAAACAAATATCAGCAATACAATTTCACACAATATAAAATTAAAAATACTAAAAACCAACTATAAAAGATTCACAAGGTAAAATAAAGACATAAACCAAACTTTCACAATTTCAAACAATATCAATATACCAATAAGCAACTTTAAAAAAAATTGTCTTCAGCTGCCTTTTAAAAATATAAATGCTAGAAGCCTCTTTCAATTAATTTGGCATAATGTTATAATTATGATTATTAGTAATAATGAGCATTTCCATACCTGACACAACTATATTTCACCTGCCATTCATTGTAAGTTTAATAAGTAACTATGCACATGGTACACTGTCACTTTTACAACCATGAAATGACAATTCATGACCTCACGACAAAGTAAAGAAGACTATATTTAACAATTTGGTTAAACTGATATAGCAAGACTATTTTAGAAACTGTAAAACCCAGATGCATCAACACCATCAGTGTCAGTTTTTCAGCAGAAATGGAGCGAAACTGTGGTATCAAATGTTGTCTGCCTCGAAACATCAAGCATCTGTTTAAGACACAAAGCTGTATCAAGTTACTTAGCAGTATTTGTGGCAGACAGCTTCTTTCTTGACGAGATGGACAACTTAAATCCGACTGGAAGTTATTTAATGCTGCGGTTGCACTATTGACTAATAGTCACAAGTGTTTTGGAGGCAGAATTGCTGATTTTGCAGCATCAACATGTCACGAAACAACGGATCATTACTGCACGCGAGTCATGTAATCATCTTGTTACAAAAAGTGCAATTTTCAACTTTATAGGTGAATGTTGAATTCATACAACGTTACTAAAAAGCTCAATCAAAATGGTTCATCTTTCTTTAATCTTGTTTGTGTTAACATTCATTTAAAAAATAATTTAGACATAACAATTACATGTATTCGCAAACAACGAGGACACGATGTCATCATTGTCTGCTCTTTTAATAGAGTAAAAAATGTGGGGCAACTAATAAAAGTAAGCAGAAATAACATGTAAACAATCACCATTTAGCGCGTGCGTACTACTTACTTTGCGGATAGTGTGTTGATAGAACCCGTGGTGAGCATCAGACCCGCGAGAAAGAGCTGATATTTTGTCCAAGCCATGGTGAGTGTGGGACTGAGTGAGTGACCGCGAACATCAGACACCCAAGACACACTGTCTTGAGATATGTCTCTCTTGCTGGTGATGACTAGCTGTTTGAACAGGTCACTGTATGCAAAATGTAAATCACATGATGATGGCGATCATGTGACACACCAGCTGACGTTTATTTCCGCAGACGAGTGCGCAGATCTTGCAACATTTACCTGACATTTGCGAATGAGAATCGTTACGTTCGTTTCAAAGTGATATTCACTCCAGTCCTGCTAGTATAGCTAAATTAGCTAAATTCTGTATTCATATGTGTTTTTAAATTCAGAGGTTCATACCTAAAAAAAACCCCAATTATTATGGTAAGATAAGAAAACTAAAACGTTTTTCTATTTGTAAAGATTTCCATATTTTATTGTCATTTTTGTAGTTTCATATAAAAAAAAAGTATTTTATGTTTATTGGATGTGTACTCAGCCCTCCTCCCCCAATACAAAATAATAATTAAATTACATCAAAAAAGGTGTGTTTTACAGTAAAAAAGAGTACACATCTTTTGTTTTAATATGACATATGAATCAAATATAAGGAGCAACAATCATTTGTGAATAATAATGATGACAAACTACAGTGTGTGAGACTAATACATGACTGCTGTTCCCTGGCCTACAAAATAATAATAATTAACAAATTAATATTTTACTCAAGCGTATTGGATTAGTAGCTTTTGAACTAGAAAACTTTAACTCAAGAGATTATTTTATTTGATGAAAACGTTTCTTTGTTTCTCAAATGATGGCGATTTCGGAGACTCGATTCCTTTTAAACCGTTGATCAAAAATGTTATTTATAAATATATATTATTCGTTTGTTCAGATTCATGTATGCCAGTAGATGGCGACACCGCCGACACGTATTTGTTGCTAAGAGTAAGAGTCGTTGAATCTTCCACTCTTGATTCGTAAAAAAGTTTTTATTTTTTTGTTAGTCTTGTTCAGGCTGTCAGCAGATTTTTGTTACTCTCATTTGCTCGGAGTCACTCTAGACAGTGATGAAAGTTGTATTGTCTAGGAGGCCCAACAAATGATATCGAGCCTAATTATTTAGTCTATCTAGCTCACCAGTCATGCTTCACTGGAGACTTCAGTGAAAGAAAAGTCAGTGCATGGACGTGAACCAAATTCATTTAAAGAATTTTCAAAAACACTGATCTGTTGATTGAGTAAACACTTTATTCAACATAAATATGGCAACATAGGCCTACTACTTTTATGCTATTAGTACTTTTTATGCTATAGTAGTTTTTGCTAAAAAGAAATTGAGTTACTGTTCAATTAGAAACTCTATCTGTTTATTATTAGAATTCTTATTTATTAGTACTTATTCCAATAGTGACTAGTATTTAATTATAATTTACAAGTTATAAACAGAACTAGAATTTAAAAAAAAAAGATAGAACTATGGCTTCTCGTTGCTTTGGGTTTGTTAAATCCTTACATTTTTGTGGTAGCAAAGTTACAATTACTGTTTAAGGCTGTTTAAAATTATATACAGCACTGAGATTTTTTCTCTTTTCTTTTTAACATAAATGCCGGTACTTTCAACACAACCTGTTGTATATCTCGTTGTCAGTAAAAGTTAAAGAGATATGGAAGTATAAGTGTTAATCTCAGTAATAAAATATGACATTCCATTCCAGCAGTGTGCGAGAACTTCCTTCCGTCCAATCACAGTGTGCGCTTTTGCGCCTTGTGTCGCCTCGCCTTTAATCCGAAACACGCTGATTGGTTGCGTGGGTGCGAACTGTTTTGTTGATAAATAATTTTGATGGATTCATTATTGTAAGAGGATCCGACCCCGAACACTACGCATCCTGCTAACAGTAGGCTATTGGTAAAATTGCGCTTATACGGCAGAAAGAATGTAAACAGGAAAACAGGTTTGGTGACTATCGAGGTGTTCAAACGTGTTCGGATACAAAAAGTTGTTAAATTTGGCAGCCTACTAGTTAGAAAGGCCTCTCGATGCAATGACACGGTATTTTAGCGTATCATCAAATGTGCGCACTTACGTCTAGGCGTTTACGACAGACTGCATTGTAGTATGTGTTTATGGCCAAGCACGCACGCTGTTGACTTTGCCCAGGGCTTGAACTGTTTTTGTAAGGCGCTGTTATCCGAACTTCAAAACTAAGGAAGGAAGGAGGACGTCAATGCCATGTTGCAACAGTGTAAGTACGCGACAGTTCTAATCTGCTTTCATATTTCGTTCAGCAAGTCAATAATCACCAAGGAGCAAAATGCACAAATACTGAAACTTATTTGCAGTCTTACAGAGAAGGTATGTAGGACAGTGTGCTTTGCTGTGCAACATTACTTATACTTATATTTTGTTATAACAAATGTTTTCACCGAGATTTCTGGGTTGGGAGAGGTCATCAATGGTTTGAAAAGTAGTTCTGCTTGTTCTCTCTCTCCTGTATACTCTCCATATCTCTCTCTCTCTCCCTTTCCCTCTTCACTTCCTGTAATTCTTGTTGTCTTGCATTGCAATTTTAATGCCCCTCCCTCCTGTGCATGTCTGCTGTTGCCTTCTGCATTTGTGTTTGTCAGGTTTCCTGGTTTTTGACCAATATGTTCCTTCTCTATGCTCAAGTCTTGCCAAATAGCCATTAATTAATGGTATGCATACGGAATTTGCAGATTTGGTGTCCTGTCAATCGTGAGTATGTTATGGTTAGTTTGGTAATTGGTGATCTGAAGTTTCAGTTTGCTTGACAAATCATTCTATTTAATGTTTCTGTGGAGATTTGATGTTTATTCGGGGGCCAACACTGGCATTTGGTTCAACTTTTTTGTATTTTATAATAAGATATTTATCTTCATTATGATATAAGGATTTGTTTCACCCTGACATTTAACACACTGTATGTCCCTTTAAAATATATTTAAATGAATTTTAATTTAAGAAAAACTAAAATGATCTCTTATTATTTAGTTTATCTGTCCCCTTGATGATGGGAGAAAACATTTCAATGATTTTGCATTTGTTTGCAAAAGGTTTGCGTATCCCTGAGAAACTTGAGTGATCCCAACAAAGTGTTGCATTTGCTCACACTCACTTAGATCATAGAAGAGGTGTGTGCAAGTAATTTTTTGTATGAATAGCATTTTAATGTATATATATTTTTTAATAATGTAATGAATCTGGACAAAATTAAATGAGTGTCATGGCATTGGCCTATTTGACTTTTTCCCCCTTTTATTTTGTGTAGAATGCATACGACATTATACTCCTATTGTGACTGATTTCCAAACCTATCTATTTGTCTTTCTCTCCTTTTTAGAACGTTTCCCTTGACTGAGGAATGACTGAGGTTTTAAATATTTACACCACCTTTATACTGCAGTTTAGAAGCAAGTGGGGAGGTGAGGCTCCTAGACCCCACACAATCCTCCATGCACTCTGCTCTGTAAAACATTATTATTATTTAACTCCAGCCTTGTTTAAACCTAATTAGGGTTATTTAAAACTGAAGTACTGAATACCCTGGGTTTTTGCTTGTCTTCTAGTTTTACACAACTGCCATGAGTCTTTCTCCACACCAGAGAGGAACCATAAACAGCATTAGCAAGCAGAATGTTGAAGCCATTGGTGAAACAATGCAGCATTCAGGAGATCTCTTCTACAACGTGGGAGCCCCTTCCTTGGAGCAAACTCACAGCAGTCCAGAGGGTTTGGTGGATTCTAGCCCCGAAGTCCAGGGCGCTTTCAAATCTGATAAAGGATATCCGGTCCGAGGGCATTTTCAGCAGTCGGGACCAGTGAAGTGGGTGCATCAGGACCCAGTGCAGACCTCGACTTGGTTTCAGGGCCTCCCGAACATGAAGTGGCCACAGAACTTTGGCCCTTCTCTTAGTGCTATAGATGACCCAAGGGCCTTTCACAAAAGTCATGAGATGGAGGCTATGAAGTTGGAAAAGCTTTCACCAGGTTCCTCACAGTCCTACACAGACACGTCTCACGTTCCTGGGGCGGATTGGGACCATCACACGATGGCAGTCATGCATCATGCTCAATTCCAGGCTCTCCAACAAGGTCACATGCCTGCAGACCTCCAATATCAGCCTCAGGGCATGCATCACGATATGACTGATTCCACTCTGCAACCCTTCCAGTTGGCATTTGGACCTACCAAGCAGCCGCAGGCAACTGGTTTCCAACAAGTCTTCCAAGGCAATAATGCATCTTTAAATATGAATTTCAACGAGAAGCCGAAATCACAACAGCAACTCTTGCAGTTGCAACAGCAACAGATGCATCGTCAACACCAGATGCAACAGTTGCAGCAAATGCGTCAGTTGCAGCAGCAGCAGCAGAATCAAATCCAGCAGCAGCAAAGGCTGCATCAGATGCAACAGCAGTACCACCAGAAGAAAAGGCAGGAACAGCTACAACAAATTCAGCAGCAGCAACTGCAGCAGCATGGACCAGGTTTTCAACACCTAGAGTCTATAGAAAAGCAGCGAGTCAAACAAGAGATTGAGTCACAGGATCTTCCCAGTGCTCAGGTGAAAATCGAATCGAGTCAGACCCAGGTCACTGTCCCTCAACCACAACATCTTGTTCCTCAGGAATCAAATTACCAGGAATCTGGCGCTGCAGAGCCCACTCCAGACCTCCAAGATACCCAAACCAAACGACAGGTCCTCCCTCGCCGCTCTCGGCGACTCTCTAAAGATGGCGTCTCTCCTCAAGGCGACCAGCCCTCCAAGGACAAGGTTTCTTCTCAGAATGGAGGAGTTGGTGGAGTCCAAGGACCCACAGTGGGGGTCATTCAAAGCACTCAGAGACGGCGGAGGGCCTCTAAGGAGATCAACCTTGAGACTCTTGCTCAAAAGGCTTCAGAGATGGAATTTCTGCCAGCCAAGGTGACCCCAATTCATTTGGAAATCCATTTGAAGCCTAATTTTACAACAGTGGAATAGTAGAAATATCTTCTAATATTAAATGGAACATACTGGGCTGTATATGTCTTTTAATACATTCACGAGTGCCAATTGAGTCGCCAGGACAAAAATATATGTCCTTAAATACATTCATGAGTGCCACTAGAGTCACCAAACGAAATTCCTAATATATTAATTGTTTTCAAAAAGGTTTCTTGAGTACACTCCCTTCCTGCCATTGGTCCAACAAACTGATAGTTTTGCCCACCCCCAAATCCAACAGTGGTTGTGCCGCTGTTGCAGTTGCAGTTGCAGGTTGCTCAAATAAACAGTCATTTTTAATAATGCCTCAATGTTTAAACTTTCTTAGGAAATCTATTGACCAATTAAACCATTCAAAAGTTTGGTGTTATTAAGATGTTTAATATTTTTAAAATAAGTTGATAATTATATTGTTGAACATATAATAATTTATTTGTGAAATTTGATTACAATTTCAAATAATTATTTATATTTTTAAATGTAATTTATTCCCGTAAAGGCAAAGCTGAATTCTCAGCATAATTTCTCCGGTCTTCAGTGTCATATGATCCTTGAGGATTCATTCTATGCTAAATATGTTTTAAAAAAACTTGATGCGTTTTTTTTTTTTAAATATCTCACTGAGCATAAGCTTTTGAACAGTATTGTATGCCTTCAAAATTATTATGGGATGTTTTGCTGATTTGATGGTCTACTAAGTTGTTTTTGTTGTTTAAACAAGCTTATGAATTGGCTTATTCAAAACATTAAAATTTTCCACTGCTGACTCGCTTTATTACGCTTTATTACTAATCAAGCTATAAAGTAAATATTACAGTACAAACTTGGCTCATAGTAGTGTTTGCTACCAAGCTTCCCCAGTCATATACGCACACAGTATACTGTGCAGTAAAGGTTTTGGAGTTAGTGAGCATAGTGAAGCAGTCTGGTGAGCAGCTGCATGTCTGCACACCTTCACATTCCACTCTCTCAAAATCCTTTGTTGAATTTGGGAGTGGCCGATTCACCAAGCACTATTTGCTAACATTTATCCAATCCAAACTTCACAAAAAAAAAAAAAAAAAGCTTATGGTATAAATTTATTCTTTAAATATAATGGACTGTTTTCAGATTCTTCTATGTAACAGGAAATAGACTTGTATTAAAAACATGGACTGTAACTGTTTTTTAAGATCGCATAAACCATCTAGTTCTGTGACTCACTTAAACTCTGCAGGTTGCTTAATGCAAAATTAACTTTATTTGTGCCTCTTTATCCCTTGATTTTTTTTTTCTCCATTTATATTTACTTCTGTCTTTTTAATCTTCTCTTAATAGTGTGAGGACATTACCCCTGGTAGACCAGCTGGTATGGCCCCTCTAGTCATCCCAGTCTCGGTCCCAGTTCGGAGAGGTCAAACCAAAACGGAAGTGCAGGGCAACTGGGCACAGATGGATAATGTTCGGAATCCCTCCGAGATTTCACATCAACAGAACCAGCCTGATCACAAGCCCTCTGTTATTGTAGCTCGCCGGCACTCATTAAAGAACTCCGCATCCGAGAGCTTCTTCCAGGTACAGGTTATTATCAAGTCAAGTCAGCTTCATTTATATTATAGTCCTTAAACAGAATTCAATTATGCTGGAAAGAATCACTAAAAAAGACAATAGTGTCACTATTCAGTTTACGTCAGTTCAGTGTTGGTTCAGTAACTGTGTAAGGTTAATACATTTTAAAATGAGTTCAATTCAGCCATAAAGCAGCTCTGCAGAAAACAGCGATGCCATCAACCAGCCAAGTTCAGTTCTCATCTAGTAGTGTCAGTGCAGTCAAATCAATAATATTGCTGAATATTAAGTGTCCCCGACTAACCAAGCCAAACTTGACAGACTTGTCAATGACAACAATGGCTATGCCATTGGCTGTCACAATGGCTGTCAATGGCTATTGTCACTTGTTTGGTTACCCACATTCTTAAAATTATCTTCTTTTGTGTTCAGCAGTATGAAAATATGATGACAGAATTTTCAGCCGTTTCTACCATTTATGTTTCAATCAGGGTACTGGGCAAGAGGACAAATCCAGGCGCCGCCCTCGACCTGAGCCTCTGGTCATACCTCAGCCATGCACTTTCATCGCCCCTTCTATCTACTCCAGCATCACCCCCTACCAGAGCAATCTGCGTTCCCCAGTGCGCCTGCCAGACCATGCCAGCATCATCCCGCCGTACACCCCTCCGCCCATTCTTTCACCTGTGCGTGAAGGCTCTGGGCTGTACTCTGTTCTGTTCCTCTCTTCTATGTCAGCAGGCAGCCAGATCCTGCCACCCCCATCCACACCCCGAAGCAACACACGAAGCTTGCTGCGTACAAGTATGTTCCACCTTGCATTTTTGTATGTTTATTAGTAAAAATGTACAACAGTGTTCTAAGCATTAACGTTTAATGTTAACATTAAATTTACATTTATGTTAATGTTAATTTACAGTATAAACACACTATTGTTCATTGATAGTTGGCATTCATTTATGTTAACATACAACTTTTAATGGTATAAATATGTTTGTATATTTAGAAATAATTATAAATGAACCAATAATGAAAAATACTTTAATTATTAACATGGTAATTGTGCTAACTAATCTTAATGTATGTAACCTTATTGTAAAGTGTCTCATTTTTACCGTCAGTATTAGATTGTTTATTCATACTGTACTTGTTAATAGATGAATTAGAAGTTATCATTTATTGGGTATTATTAAGTATCAATAAACTGTACATTCTTACTGCATTTATTTATCTTTTTAATTAATGTTAATTTACATGGTTAGTTTATATAATTCATTAACTAATGTTAATTAACGAAATGTTAAAAATCTATTAGTATATGTAAAAATAAAACTTGTTTTGTCCATGAGTTGGACAAAATGCATTTGCTGTCATGAACTAATAATGTTAACAAACGTTTTTGTAAAAAAAAAAAAGTAGTGTTCCGTTATTAGTTGTTCGTCCACGTTACAGGACATGTTCATTTACACTTAAAGCCCCTTTTCACTATTTGTTTATTCATGTTTATTCTTACTTATTAATTCCAAGTGTAGATGAACTGTGTACTGGTAGTTCATCATATTGACATGATTAATCTCTCTTGCTGACATTATTTTCTGCATTTCAGGCAGTTCTGATATCAGTCCTCCTGCACTCCCACTGATTGGAGAAGCAACGCCCGTCAGCCTAGAACCGTGAGCACTTATTTAAAAAAAACTATTTATCACAATCACTGTCCATTTATCTGACATATTTTACCTCTCTTGCATGTTTAGGCGCATAAACATCGGCTCCCACTATCAGGCAGAGATTCCAGAACTATGGGATCAGACTTTGGCCCTAAAGGACCAGCATAAAGCAACTTTGGTCTGGCTCCCTATTTCAGAGGCTGATCCTACGGCCTCCCAGGATACAAGATGTAACTTGTCTTTAGACTGCATTGATATAGCTAATGTTCTCCAAATGCATATAACACAAACATACTCACATATTTTCATTCCAATCCTTATTATTTTCCAGTTGATGACCTTATGAACCTGGTCTGCTCCAGTGTCATGTATGGAGGAGGAACCAACCCAGAGCTAGCAATGCACTGCCTGCACGAGTGTAAAGGCGATGTCATGGTGAGCACAGTCCTCAATGCACAGTTTTTTCTAATCATTCTTATTTGAAATGAGTTGCGCTGTTTAATGTTTTAGCAGAAAATGTGAAATCTAAACCTTTGAACGGTTGTATGTCTAAAAGTGTCCAAATACTTACTGGAGCCACTGTATTTGATGCATAAATATGTTTTCTGGAGAAACAACAAATGTTGTTTTGACTCTGTAGCAAGCTCTGGAAATGATGATGATGAAGAATCCCATCTTCTCCAGGAACCACCATCTGGCAAACTACCACTATGCAGGTAGAAACTCAATTACAGAAACGTATGTGGGCTAAAAACTAATTAATCACACATTTTTCTGAAACTAATCACACCTAACATTAAAATCTTTTTATACTGAATCTCAAAATTAATGCAGAAACAAATAAAGACATTTTAAATCTTTGTTTAATGACATCTTTTTTACGAAGTACTATTAATAAAGGCCAGCATCAGTGATACCAAATATTGCTAATGGTGACTTTATTAATTAGATTTTTTCGATCAATTTCTCGGGATGAAACAATTAATAGCCTTTCAACATTACAGGATAATATTGCAACAACCTTTAATTTAAGTGAAATTAAAACAAACTTCACTAGGGCTGTCTTGGTTTGTCTAAAAAACAATTTTGATTATGACGATTAATTAGTCTCTTTAAGCTGCATTATATTTCTCAGCAAGAAGGTGAAGGCATTGCTGTTTTGGTCTATGTCTTTACATTGTGACTTCTAAAAGAGTGTTTGTCTGAAATATCTGTGGTTACTCTACATCAAATAACAGCCACCAGATGGTTGTTTAATAATCATGACAGGTCTAATCATCATATAAACCCATCATAATAAATATCACATTTAGCTGTGCCTTTAATATAATATAGTGTGTTGTATAGTAATATAATGTTTAATTCTCTGACAAAACCAGCTATCTCTTGTTTGATGAAGAGCAGTCAGGTTTTTGTTTTCCTTAAGTTTATTTTGCACGTTCATTTTCACAATAAGAAAAATTAAAAGAAGAAACATTTGACATCAGTATTTTTAAGTGAGGGTCAGTCCTTGTGATACTGCTATATTTACACAATTTTGCTCTTACACACAAACTGTAATGCTAGCAGCTAGCCAAAGGATGCTACATTAACTGTTAAACGCGTTAACTGTTAAACCGAAAATATTAATCGCAGTTATTTTTGGATTGTTAAATTATTGCAATTGCAATCCAGCAGATACTCTGTAATTTTTTATGGTGTATAACAAGAGTAATGTTCCTTAAATATTGACAGGATCAGATTGCTGGACTGTGGATGAAAAACGATTCTTCAACAAGGGAATTTCTGCTTACAGGAAAGATTTCTTCTTAGTGCAAAAACTGGTATGCTGTCTTTTTTGGTTATTGTATTATTGGTCATATATTGATCCAGATTAAGTAAATAAATATATTTTAAAATACCTTTTTAAGGTGACATTGTGTTTTTGTTGATCTGTCTGTTTTGGCAGGTGAGGACTAAAACAGTGGCACAGTGTGTGGAGTTCTACTACACTTATAAGAACCAAGCAAGGGTTGGTCGTAATGGGACTTTTACATATGGACCTTCAGACCCAGAGGAAAGCCTCCCTGTGGTAAAAGTTGTTACTGCTGTTAGACATTGTCATTGTCTTTGACTTTATAGCACATGTACAGTGGGATCCAAGTGTGAGACCGGACTAAAAAAATCATTTATAATTAAAATAACTAAACATTCTGTTCTTTCATCTCCAACATAGATGGTTGTGAAAGAGGAAGAATATGATAGTAAACAACAGGAGGGAACACAATATCATTTGGATGAGCGTCTTCAAGATGTGACCAAGACACTTCAGGACAATGAGAATGTGAGTATTTGGAGCGAAAGCATACTCCTCTTTGTATAAACGTATAGTAAATACATCATAAAGACTTTGTCATGTTTTTCTGGGTTGGAATATTAAATGTCTTGTCTTAGCCAAAGAAGTATCTCATTCTATTTGCATGGTTGTATTTACTGGCTCATCCAGAAGAGGGCAGACGCGGCTCATGAGGACCTAAAGAATGGCTCTACGAAAGAGTCTTCTGGCCTGATGCCAGCAACTCAACCCTCCTTCAAAACTCCTTCGCCTGCACCTCCGAAGCCTCGCTCTGACAATACCGGGAAGAAAAACAGGACCTCAACCGTCAACAAAAGTCAGGGAGAGCCGGAGGGCATTTTCCCTTGCAAAAAGTGCAGTAGGTTAGTCAGTTTGTATATTCTGGTCTATGAATTTTTACTCTGAAAATTAAGCAACTGAATTAAGCAAGTTTGTCTTAGTTGCATTTACCTCAAAGGACAGTGAGAACCATTTTCTTCCAGGGCTTTGGTTTACAGTATGTGCACTTAAGTGTACTTTCAGTGTACTTAGTACCTAGTTATAACCCTGATATTGCAATTAATATAATAAATACATAGTATGTACATGGGGACCAGGACTGTAAAATAAATTGTTAATCTTACTCTTGTACTGTACATCTTATCTAAGTAGAATAAGAGGGAGGATTCTCTTTATCTCTGCTCTTCAATACAGTTTAACTGGGGATTTGATATTCAGACACTGAAATATTACTTTCAGTATTTCAGTATTAATATTATTATATAAATCTATCAAAAATATATTTTAATATTTAATATTAAATGTATTGGTAATATTACATCTAGATGGATATTTTCCAAATTGTTTAATATATAAATATGTCAATCTCAGTATCATTAATTAATTTAATATATATGTTCTTTTTTATATATACGATTTTTGTTAATCTTTGAAACACAAATAAATCTGAGAGATTTCTGTCCCTTCAATGACAGCTACGCAACTACCACTTTGACGTTTCAAAAAGTTAAGAGATTGTAAAACTAATCCATATGAATTGAGAGGTTTAGTCCAAATTTTCTGAAGAGACAAGATCGCTTTACATGATGAACAGATTGAATTTATGCTTTTATCAGCGAAGATAAACAGAAGCTCAATCGTACTTGCTTTGATGCGCGAGAACAAACATCATTGGTTTTTGCGGAAGCTCAAACGTGCTTGTAACACAGGAGAATAAACCTCATTGGTTCTTGCACATCAAGTGAACTCCATTTATCATAACAGACATGTGAATTAAAGCCTAAATTTAATTTATTCATCATATAAAGCAATCTTGTCTCTTCAGAAAATTTCTCATATGGATTATTTTTTATGATCTCTTCATAACCTTTTTGAAGCTTCAAAATGGTAGTTGCAATGGATGGACGGAAATCTCTCAGATTACATTAAAATATCTTCATTTGTGTTTCGAAGATGAATGGAAGTCTTAGTATTTATATTTTTGGGTTAACTATCCCTTTAAGGGCAGATGCTTTTTACTCTTTTTTTTTTTTTTTTTTTTTCTCATTGTCTGCTCATCCTTTTAGAAATCCCCACAGCTAGCCAATGGTTTTAGGTGTGTATGTGTGTGTGTGTATATATATATATATATATATATATATATATATATATATATAGCAGTTTCTTATTTTAAGCAATCCTTGTACTTAATTTGATGTCCTTGTGTGTATATATAGGGTGTTCTATAAAGTGAAGAGCAGGAGTGCCCACATGAAGAGTCACTCCGAGCAGGAGAAGAAGGCAGCAGCTCTGCGCCAAAGAGAAGAGGACGAGCGAGTGGCTAAGGCAAAGCAGGAGATGCTAGAGTTAGCAAAGATGAAGGAGGCACAAGGAACAAAGAAAGAAGAGAGTAGTGGAGCTGAGGACAGCTCAGCAGAGCCAGATGATGAGCTGGATGAGGACTGGCATTGAGGAACTACTTCTGTAGTACCAGTTGGTACCAAAAATGGGGCAGTTGTGATGTTTGAAATGATAACAGTGAGTGGATGATGTGCCTTTGACTTTTTATTTTTACCAAAATTTTATAAGAACTTTCCTCTGGTATATATTTTAAAAAAAAATCCAGATGTGCGTCAATTTTGCATCATTCACGATGAATGAGCTTGATATGAAATCGAATGAATATGAGCGTTAACTTTTCTAGACAGTACCCGAACAAATTTTGTATGCACTCGGTGAGATTGTATTTTTTATGCGTTTATGTAATATACATAATATGTAATCAAGAACACAGACTAAAATCCCCTTCCCTTCTATAATTTCAATTAAATATTTCTTGGTCATGAAATGTATATAATGCATAAAGAATCTCTTTGTATTATATTGTGTACAATATTGATCCTGTTGTGTATTTCCAGTACTCTAAACTTAAAAGAATGTATATATTTATGTTTTCGATGCACTTAAAGGGGAGTGGGATTAATGGATTTTTTTAAAAATAAAACTCACATGTAAATGTAAATCACAAAAAAAAAAAAAAATCATATTGATCACATTTTCACACTTTGCTGACTAATGTGACCACGCTTTATATTTGCTATTTTTCATAAATGTGTGAAACTTTCAGTAAACTTGTATTATTTGTCTTGATATAATAAATATAAAAGGAAAAAGTTCAATTACCATCATCACATTTGGTATTGAAAGAAGAAAACAATACTCTTTAATAGTCATTTAGGTGATTACACTGTTTAAATGCATTCAGCGTTTGCTGGTTGTTATTGACAAGTAGTTTGTTCAGTCTCTTTAAATGAAGGTTAAAATAACTATCATTAGTATCAGAAGAGTAAAAGACACCTGGATTTTTCCACTGCTACCACCTGCAAATAAGAATGACATTAATTGGTTACTAAATATTTCTAAAATCCACACAGGTAGTAAAAACAAAATGGTTCAAAGAAAAGGCCATTTTGAATGAAACCCTCTTCTGAGAGTCAAATGCTTACCAACATCAAAGTTATCCACTAGCATGCCTTTGGTGTCACTGAGACTTCCATTGTTGGCTTCTGGAACCACACCCAAAATCTTACACATCAACGGATAGATGCTGACACTGTCAAAAGGCTCAGCCAAGAAATCATTCTTAAAGTCTGGTCCAAAGGCTCGAAAGATCATTTTCATATCCATTTCCTCATTACTGAATCCATGATCTCCTTTGTTGATATCCAAAATAATCCTCTGCACAAACAGAAAACATTGTTAGAATAGAAATCAGTATGATTAATTCAGGTAGGCTGTTTACAGAATGACCCTTCCTACCTCAAAACATGTAGCTTAAAGGTAGTATTTACTATTTACACTACTGTTTGGAAGGCAGATTTTATTTATTTGTTTTTTGGAAAGAAATTCATCTTAATTTTTTTTTTCAGCAAGGATGAATTAAATTGATCAAAAGTGACAGTAGACGTTTATAATATTACACTAGAGTTCTATTACAAATAAATTTTGTACTTTAGAACTTTTATTTATCAAAGAACAACAAAAATATTCAGCAGCAACAATGATATATATATATATATATATATATTTATTTATTTTTTATTGATAATGATAATATATATATATATACATACAAATCAATGCTGCTTTGGTGAGCATTAAGACATTTCTTTGTAAAAACAAAAAAATATTAAAATATATGAATATATTGAATAATATGAAAATATTGAATATATGAAAATATATACCGAATATATTTATTTTTATGGATATGTTACTGATAAATGATAAAAACTAGCTGAATAATGTAGAGCTTGTACGGCATGTTTTAATTACCATGTTTGGCTAAATATATTGTCAGATTGTACTAAGCTTTATCAATATCGCAAATCTAGTACATTTTTAAAATTTCATTTAAAAAAATGAAATTTAATGCTATAGGCTTATATTGCATTATATTAGCCTACCGTAAAAAAGAGAGAAATTAACTCTGCTGCTGTCAGGGTTATGCTCTTGTGTAAGTTTCCTTTGTTCCTGTTTTCCCGCCACTAGTTTGTTTCCATAGTTCCCATTGATTGTTTCATTTTTTGATTATGTTCACCTGGTTTTCATTCAGTTTCCTTTGTCTGCCTTTGGTATTTCTGCTACCTAGTTGTTCTGCTAACCGTGTTATGAAGTTTTCATTTGAGCTAAGTTGAATTAAAGTGTATATACTACGGCAATTAAATCTAGCTTTTATTTCCAGTTTCAAATACAACAGCTGAGGAAGTGATGGCAATTTTTTTCATCTTTCTCCCCAGTCTCTATATTTTTCCCTCAGTCATGGAAACACTATAACAGATTTTTTTTCTTTTGAAACTGGAGCAAATGGAAATACAAAAATGACATTTGCTGTCATCTCCCATTCACCGCTATAGAAGTTTACACAACTATGATGAATTCTGCTTCCGAGAACCCCGGAAATGCGAAAAGGGTCCATTGGGTAAAATCATTTTTAAAAATAATTTCCAAAGCCACTTACAGAGTTGATATTGAACCCCAGGTCTGCCAGAAGAACTATAGGTTGAATTCTCTCATGTTTTCCTATGTGAAAGTTTTCAGGAATCTCTTCTTGCTTATAGACCGTCAGATTGGGATGCATATTCTTCAGGGCATTATAAACTTCCTGTTCTTTGCCCTCTTTAGGTGTGATCATCCCAAACCCACCATAGTCGAGCAGGTCAAAGCGGGATAGATTTAAGAAACTCATGTAATTGCTAAGTTTTATCTCATTAACCTCAGTGGCCTTTTTGATAGTGGTCATGCCATGGTCTGAGGTCAGGATGACGTTAAGATGATCAGTCAAACCAGCATTGTCAATTGCCTCCCTGAGGTAGCCAATAGTGCGGTCGATCTGTTCAATGATCTTTTTTCTCGCTTGAGTTTCGGGGCCATCAGTATGACCCACATTGTCTGGTTCTCCATAGTACAGAGTAACAAAGTCAAAGTTCTCTTTGGCGAACCATCCCATAACAGTGTCTATGTTCTGCCGCCAATCTGTTTCATTGTCATCAGGTTGACCATGATCGTCCACCAGGGAACGATCCACAGCTTGCCCACTGTATTTTGCTCCTCCTCCAGGATAGAAAAAAGATGCTGTTTTCAGACCCTTTGAAATATATACAGTAGGAGAAGTTATTAGGGAAGAGCCAATATGGTTTGTGTCAATTAATTTACAGTGATGGATGATTTTACAGGACATATTTAAACTACTGGTCAAAAGGCAGAAGCACTTTAATTTCTTTTCTTTTTAAATAATGGTTTTGAAAGGCCCAGTTTCACAAAAAGATCTTAGACTAAGCCAGGATTAGACATTTGTTTAATAAGGGCATTTAAGTGGCTTTTTATAAATGTGGCTTAGAAAAAAAACATCACTGGTGTGCATCTTGAGAAAAAACAATGGCACTGCTATATTAAGATATGTTTGTACTTTCATTAAAAATATCTCAAACATGCACTTTAGTCTGGGACTAGCTTTTTGATCATAGATATGATCTTATATTACCATTTCTACGCAAGAATGATTAATGAGGGCCAATCTGCCCATAAAAAGCTTGTCAGAGGAGCAAGTTCACCTGATTCTGGGCTGTTATCCACAGTGGCAAAGCACCATTATCCCACCATTCTGATTTTTTAAGCGTTGCCTTATGGGTAAGTCTCAACCCAGTTGTAACATTGAACATCAAGTTATGGACCACACCATGATCCTCTATCCATCTCCCTAAATGAAAGATTAAGATTCAATCATATTGTTATACCGTGCTATACAGATATATAGGCAGTATTAATTGTCACTATACATAATGTTAAAAATTGTATTCATTCATATCAACCAATTGGTCTCTGTGGTCAAATAGTGGATTCAAATGAACTAAGATTAATTGTGATCACAATGTGCATGTAGACCCACATTTCTTTTTTTTTTAACTCAATAGACCTACTCATAATGTAAAGAGATATAAATCGGCCATTGAACAAGGTTTATGAATTTGGAACACTGCTTATGTAAACAACCTTAAAGTTGGATTTCATGCTAACTTTGTACAGTGCCACTTAATGAGGTTGAAGTTATTGGCCAATTATGTGTGCTCAACTCTCAATACACAGCTTAAGACTTTGAACATCATGATAATGCAGACTGAACAAGGACATTGTAGAGGCTAATACCTAACATTCTGAATATGGCTCCAACAGATATGAACACTAAAACAGTAAGCTATGGTGGCACACAACACATCTGTGTGAATCAGAAGCATGAATATTTGCACTTATTTCTGCAAAACTATATTAAACAATATTCAATTTCATTAATAGGCTATACAATTAATATTCTTTAAAATGTACAGTATTAACAATTGTTTTTAATTTAAAACGTATTCAAACACACACACACACACACACACACACACACACACATATATATATATATATATATATATATATATATTAATCTCAAGTTTGAGTTGTTAATCAGTGGATATTTAGTGACTCAGAATGAACTAATTTCTCGAACCAATCAAATCCTATGCAAGGGATTTAAACAACCGCTGATTTAAGTATGCATTACAAAAGCTATTCCAATTCAGTGTTTGAATGAATTGGGCCTTTGAATGTGTCAGAGCTTCTGTTCTGCTCTTTTTGTGGTACACCCCTCTTTACGTAAAGGGTGTATTCTATACAAACATTCATTAGATATAGTGTTGAGCCTTACCAGTAATGGTTGTAAAGTGTGATGGAGATGTCATGGTGATCGCTGGGGGATTAATGTACTTTGCCTTCACTCCCTCTTTAACAAGCTTGTCCAGATTTGGTGTGTCCACATCTTGGTCGTAATCCCACCTGAAACCATCAAAAGAGATCAGCAACAACTTATTATATGTCTTGCTTTCAGACAGGGGTTTACTGCTCACACAGAGAGACAAAGCCAACACCAGCAGAAGTTCTGACTTCATCTTGAGAGACTGTTAAGCAGAATGAAAATCAGCAAAAGCTGATCTTGGTGTTATTACCAGGCGTTATCAGGGGGACTGATAAGATATAGCATATAGATTTAAAGGGGTGGTTTACTGTTTTTTTCTTTGCATGATTGTGTTTATGGGGTGCAATATAACATGTATTTGTGGTTTAAAGTCTTATTTTTCATAAATTTCACCTTTATTGTAAGCCGCGTTCTCCTCTGTCATTTGAAAGACCAGTTGACTTCCCGAGTCTATGAAACCACCACAGGATTGGTTAGTTTGGGCCGGTGTGTTGTCATTGGCTAAACTGAGTAGTGCACGTTGTCCGGATACTTGCGCCCATTACCTTTACGAGCATGTGTGTTCCTGTCAAATGTAAATAATAGGTCTGAAATTATACATTCAAATACATTTAAAATGATTAAGTCTTAGCCTACTTACAGGATGTGGCCCAACAACTGCTGCCTCTGGTTTTAAAGTTGGAACTGCTTCATGTTTTAGTAACAGTTTCTTGTTGAATCCGGCGTTGAATTCGTGGAGATTCTGGAAGCTGTCTTCCGTAAAATGCGCAGCACAGAGAGCTAAATTACGATCGTCATTTTCAGGAACATAATCAAACATAAATTGTATCCATTGTTGATGAACTACAACGTCCGTGGGAAGCCCGAACACAGAAGACCTGACAGCTGGTGAACATAACACACTCAACGAGACGCAGAAATATGCGCATGCATATTCCGGAGGGGGGGTTGATGTAAATGGGTGGGTTAGTGACGTCTAAAACCCTGTTGTAGTCCCAATCGAGTCGTTTTTGTAGGCAATATACTTCCTGATTTTAAAAGACGATATCTCTGCTTACATTGAGCTTTCAGCGCTGCAACTTCGCAGATACTATTCATGCACAAACAGCAACATTACAATACATTACACAATATTTAAAATGAAAAAAGTGAAATCGCAATCAATTCATATATTACGCCATTTCACATACATAGACAACCAATCACTTACTTTGAGTGATGCATGTTGTAAGCAGTGCAGTGCAAAGGTACATCAGAGTCATCAGTGAAATGATGACAATCATGGTAACGGTCAACAGAAAGTTTCTCCCCATGCTCACCCCGCAGCCATAATCCAAACTCAAGCTTGCCCACAGGTGAGCACAGTCACAAATTAATACAGGCAACACACCCCTGGTCACACCCACGGTTACCGATGACGTCACCATGCGCGTGTTGGAAAACGTGTAGATGTCACGGTTTAGTTTAAACTCAAAACCATAAATAGGGCTATACTGCCCTCTTGTGTCAAATTATATTTCTATATTTATTTTTCCAACAAATAAAACCAAACCCCAATAAAACCCCATCCAATACATGCTCGACAGATTGAGTAGCTTTAGCGGAGTTGATAAAGCGTTGGACTTTAATCAAGAAGACCTGAGTTCAATTCCCATACTTGCTTACATTAAATTGTTGTGATTATATCAAAGAAAGTGGCCAAAACAACATTTCTTCAACCCGGTATCACGACAAGACGTGAAATAATCACGTTGGTCCACTTTTGAAAACGTGTAGATGTCACGGTTTAGTTTAAACTCAAAACCATAAATAGGGCTATAGTGCCCTCTTGTGTCAAATTATATTTCCATATTTATTTTTCCAACAAATAAAACCAAACCCCAATAAAACCCCATCCAATACACCCTCCATACCATAGATTCAGTGGCTCAGTTGATAAAGCGTTGGACTTTAATTAAGAAGACCTGAGTTCAATCCCCATACTTGCTTACGTTAAATTGATGTGATTATATCAAACAATGTACACGACAATGCAAAGAAAAGAGAAAACATAATAAAAGCCCGAACAAACCCAGTGTATGGCTCCTACAGCTCTACTTCCAACCTTATATCTTAAAGTGTAAATAGCAGGCTAACCACCACAATCAATAATATCTACGTTTGTTCCATTTTAATGATAATGCACGTAAGGGACTTTTAATGCAGAAATACTACCGGAAGTAGGAAGTTTAAGTTTTTTGTGCTCATTATTGTTTTCGTGTTCACACTGCTTTCGGGGCTGGGTCCCTGACAGCTGATGTGATATTTTGGAAAACAAGCTTTTATTTTAAACAAAATACAAGTCAGAGCGTTAAAGAAAGCATTCTTGCCACTCCATTGGATGTAAGTAAGGTAAGATTCGACAGTTAGTCGCAGTTTATTAGCTTCTCAAAAAGGCCCCTGCGCTGTTTATTGTGTCAGCTGACCTTTTTATTTAAAACAACTGTTATTATGACAAATAAAACGCCACGATCTCTGCCTTTAAAAAAAAGTGGTGTTATTAGTATTAGTTGTTAGTATTTACTATGCGTGTAACTAATATTCTAATGTTTATAATACAATAATTACAATATTCATATAACGTTACTGTGGTATTTTCATGGATCCCATGGTACTTTCCAGTACATATTTGTGAATAATGGATAAGTTACTTACATGAATAAAATGAAATTGACATGAATGTGCTATTTTTATGGCCATCAGTATAGTAAGTATAGCATCGACCAGCAGAATGCCCATTATGTTTATGTACAAAATGTTTAGTGGAAGTAGCCTTATGTTTGCTGATTCCCAAGACCCAATTGTGCTTTTAATTTCAGGAATAAACATGACTGCCATCAAGCACGCCCTTCAGAGGGATATTTTCACCCCCAATGACGAGCGTCTGCTAAGCATCGTCAATGTCTGCAAGGCAGGAAAAAAGAAGAAGAACTGTTTCCTATGTGCCACAGGTAGAACACAGACGCAGTCTGACCCCGCATATCCATGTCCAGATCACATCAGTAAACGTTTATCGATTATATTACCTTATCAATTCTGTTTATTATCCTCAGTGACTACAGAGCGTCCAGTGCAGGTGAAGGTGGTGAAAGTGAAGAAGTCAGATAAAGGAGATTTCTATAAGAGACAGATGGCCTGGGAACTACGAGACCTGACAGAGGTTGATGCCAAAGATGCCACTAAGGTCAGAGGTCATATGTGGAATTTTATCAATATCAATTCAGACATGAAGTAAAGATCAGTAATAGAATATCTATTACTTAAATATTATATTAGATGCATGATATATCTGTACTGTCCAGGGCTGCATTTTCCAAAAGTATTGTAAGCCTAAGAGCATTGAGCTATTGCCACCAATGGTCTCTTTGGTCATCTTAGTTCACAATGCTTTTGAGAAATGCAGCCCAGATTGGTTATTGGGTGATACTGGATACAGTGTTATTTTATTATTATTTATATATTATTTTTTGTTCTTTTTCATCTAATATTTATATTTTCTTTTATTTCAGCTTGATTTAAAATTAACAAAAAACGATTTAAGTTAACAATGCCAACACTGATTGGATTATCATTATTTAAATAATTTCATTTAAACTTTACATTACCCTTGTCATCACCTAATGCTCACTTAAAGTTAATCTTTAAAAACACTAATCATTTAAATCTCAAATATATTTTAATGTTGTGATGCCTAAATTTATTTGTAGCACTTAAAGTGTTTTATATTTTAATTATTTAGAAAAATGTACTTAATATGGTTATTGGCCATAACATATTAGATAAAATAATTATCAAATTGGTATTGACCTGAATTTACTGAGAAAATCTTGTACTTTTTTTCATTTCTTCCATTCTTCAGGAAAATCCAGAGTTTGACCTCCATTTTGAGAAGGTTTATCGGTGGGTGGCGAGCAGCACTGCAGAGAAGAATTCGTTCATCTCATGTATCTGGAAACTGAACCAGCGTTACCTTCGCAAGAAAGTGGAGTTTGTAAACGTCAGTCCTCAGCTGCTGGAAGGTATGGCTCACTACTGCTCCTGGTCTGGGGAAATAATAGCATGTTGTTAAACTACCAGTGTGGTTCTAATATGTAATTACCTTAGCCCTTTGATAGAAACAATTCTTAAAGCTTATACATATAACTATTACATTTGCAGTGGTAGGAACTCAAACTAGTTTCTGTTTTCCTGCAGCTAGTGTTCTCTCTCTTTTACTTTTTCTGAGCTCTTTGGGTTTCTGCAATGTCTATTTGGGTGTCCCTTAATGCTTTAACCTGATCTGTGCTATTCTCTTTAAATCTCTCACTGGCCAGAGCTTCCTAAAGCTGAAGGTTTGTACGCTGTTTTTTCTTCCATTTTCCATCCTCCTCCATTTCACTTCTTCAGTTCCCCTCATTAATGGTCATTCTTTCCTTCCATTAATTAATTTTAAAACCACATATGCAGATATCAGGGAACATTTGCACAATGCTCACTCTTTAGATTTGTTTGTGTGCATGTGTTTATTTTAATAAGTGTTACTTGCATTATATTTATGGAGTAGTTTAGTTCACATACTCACATACATACTGTTCAAAAGCTTGGGATCGGTACGATTTTATAAATGAATAATACATTATTTTTAAGTCTCTTATGCTTACCAAGGCTGCATTTATTTGATTTGCTTGTCTTCAGTGTCACATGATCCTTCAGAAATCATTCTAAAATAATGATTTGCTACTCGGGTAACATTTCTTAATATTATCAAAAGGTTTTTGTGGACTTTTTTTTCAGGATTTTTTGATGGATAGTTCAAAAGAACAGTTAACTTTTGATTAATTTAATGCATCCTTGCTGAATAAAAGTAATAATTTGCAATATTACAACAATACTGACCACCAACTTTTAAACGGTAGTATATTACATCAATATGATGACCATATGAGTGCTGTTGTAATGCTCACTTTCTTATTCCTTTCCCCCAGAGTCGGTCCCGAGCGAAGAGAGTCAGAGTGTAGCCGGAGGAGATGAGGATGCTCTGGACGATTACCAGGAGCTGAACGCCCGTGAGGAGCAGGACATTGAGAGCATGATGGAGGTCTGCGAGTACGCCATTTCCAACGCAGAGGCCTTTGCTGAGAAACTGTCCCGTGAGCTACAGGTCCTAGATGGGGTGAGTTTATTAAAGTTTGTTAACAATAGAAGTAGTTCATCGGGATTTCATTAGAACCATTATCTATATTGAGCGTGCAATAATTATCTAAATGTTTAGGTAAATGTTCTTAAAGTTTGTCTGATTAGGGAATAGTGCATAGTCCCATATCAAAAATGAAATGGGTTTATTTTTGGTGTTCGCAAATGATAATATTTCTTCTTTTCTCCTCAGGCTAACATCCAGTCCATCATGGCCTCTGAGAAGCAGGTGAACATCCTGATGCAGCTGCTGGATCAGGCTCTGTCAGAGGTGGATAACATCGAAGGCAAGTTGCTCAGTTACGAGGAGATGCTGCAGAGCGTGAAGGAGCAGATGGACCAGATCTCCCAGAGCAACCGCCTCATTCAGATTAGCAACACCAACAACGGCAAACTACTGGATGAGATCCAGTTCCTCGTGGTATGTTATAGATAGAGCACAGTTGGGCTGTCAAATAAAAATTAGAATCTTGAATAATCATAGAATTGAAAAAAAAAATCCAGATTCGAATGCAAAAAGGAGATGCGGTGATATGTAAGAATCGTTGTTGCATTTTAATGTTTTTGCTAGCCTATCCAGTTGAACTAATTTAAAACATTCAAAACATTGCAGAAATAGAGAAGCTCAATGTGGAGAACACCTAGGTTATGTCAAAACCGCAACCAAGCTGTCACACTGAACACGTTTTTTAGACTGTCACCTTTGACAGTTGCACTCGTGTCTCGCAAAAGAGAGCTGCATGCCACATATTTTATATAAACTTATTTATTTATTTAAAATACCATGGCAAGCAAATAGTGTGCTTCTGTACTGCTTGTGTTTTAATATTAAAACGAAACTCCAATAAAAGATTATTGGAATGATTAGAATTCGTCTGTTATTAACGCTTTAACTTTTTTTTTTATCGTGGTAGAACTACATGGATCTATCAAAAGGGCACATCAAGGCTTTGCAAGAAGGAGATTTGTCTTCTCCTAAGGGCATCGAGGCCTGCATCAACGCTTCTGAGGCTCTGTCCCAGTGCATGAATGTAGCGCTCAACCCAGGTACTGCTCTCATACTGTACATCACTCATTTTGTGATAAGAGCACTTTCAGGTGAGCATGAGCATTATTGCTAATGTTTGCATTATGTTCAGGTCACGATAAGCTGATGGCAGTTAAGCAGCAGCAGCATCTTTTTTCTGAGCTCAGAGATGCCTTTGCCCGCCGTCTCACCAACCACCTCAACAACGTGTTTGTGCACCAGGTAACATATTCCACATGTAGTACACAGGTAAAGTACATGCACACCTTAAATGTATGGCAATGGGCTTTCTTTCCTTTTTCTATGAGTCTTTTATCTACCTCTGTCTGTGATTGATTCTTTCTCCTGTGTTCCTGTTTGGCCACCAGTCGTGTCTCTCTATATCCCTTTACTACACTGTGCTTTCTGTTCCTCTGTCAGTTCAACCACTTCAGTCACTTCAAAATGACCATCCCTCAGTTCTATAGGTCGTCCTGTCTGTCACTCCCTGTGAGTACGCCCACTCCAGCATCCTGTTTGACCCGCCCACTCTTAACAGTCACGCAACTCCTCTTTCTTAGACCTAACTGTCTCATCAGTGCTTCTCTCTCCATGGAAACATTTCATTTAAGCATGTTCATGGTGATGTAATCCAAACGTTCTCATCTTAGGCTTCTAAGATGATCTCCCCATAAACCTCCTTGCCAACATCATACTTGTGTTAGTAGTTGCTGATTTTGTCCCCTGAAGATGTGAAGGGGTCTTCATTGCCTTGTTTTGCTCACTCTCCGATGGAATTATGGGATGCTCGTGAGAAGATATGGCCTAGTCAGCATGCAGTTCCTGTAGTGTTTGCCTTTATGATATGGATGTTTTATAGATGCATTGAGAGGAACTGATTGAATGTGAGAATTTTTTGTGGCAGTGTTCATGGATTTGTGACGCTTGGTGGTTGTTACCCAACTAATTATGGTAACGGTTTGAACTCGGTGTCACTGTAATTTAACATGATAGTAGGGCTGGGTGTTTATACAGATTTCAACATTTATTTTGACACCAATACACAAACTCTAGATTTGATTCCATCATAATGTCCATTTTCTGTAAGGAAGATATTCTCTCTCTTCTGCTGCTGTACACTTTTTTTAATAGGGCAACTCTGGTTGTACAGTATGTTTTTAATTAAGTGAAAATAACCAGTTCATAAATTAAACTGCACGGTCACACTCTATGTTTTGATTCACTAAAAATAACCTGTTCATAAGAGTAATTTGTTCATAAATCAGACTGGTCATGCTGTATGTTTTTGATTCACTGAAATTGAACTGGTTCCTTCAGGACTTTTTTCTTTTTCTCGAATTTGTTTTTGCTTGCAGCCCACAAGGACTACTCAATAAAAAAAAACAGTTATTTTACCATTCATTTTCTGTAAACAAGTCATTTATTAAATCACATTCAATACAGACTGCGAATTTATGTTCACAAATCTGATTTTTAAAATATATTTTTACACAGCCACTGAAAATAGTCATAGAGCAAACATAAGTCAATGGGACTTCTGTTCAAATAATGTAAGTCCACGAAATGTTGCATTATATAAGTCCATTATCATTTGTAACCCCTCACACTGTACCCTTATCATCAGTTACAGTAGCCATTAAAATGCTATCATAATATTACTACAATGTCTTATCCTCATGTCCATGGCAGTGTCAGCAGATTTTGTAAAATATGTTTTCAAACATGGGACTTCGATATTAAAATTGGTCTAATAAAGATCACGATTAATCAGAAAATCTGTATTTTGTCCCAGCCCTGTGTGGGAGTGAGAGTTTGTGTGTTTTCCTTAATATTAACTTGCTTCGAAGTGTTTCCACTCACTAATTCTGTCTGTGTGTTTGTGTGTAGGGACATGATCAGAGCTCCACACTGTCCCAGCACACAGCTGACCTGACACTACCCAAACACAGCCCTCTGCACAGAGACCTGCTCAGATATGCCAAACTGATGGAGTGGCTGAAGAACACCCAGAGGGAGAAATATGAGGGCCTCTCCAGGGTGAGTGTTTCTCACTTTAATCGCTGCTGTGATTATCATGACTGATATCAGGCAACATTGAGGTTTGGAAGCATTCTGTCACATTTATACAAATTGTTCCGTCTTGAAAGTCATTAAAGTGTATGGAAACTCTAATCAGTAAAGCATGTGGCAAAAGTCAAGGACAAAAACATTATTAAATCCTATAACATTCTTACTTTTCGTAGCACTACAGATTATTACATTACAGCATCACAATAAGATTCTCATTTAAGTCATAGTGAATTGCTGTTTGTGACCAGTTTTACTGACATACACTGTAATGTGTTGTATTTCAGAGTGAAACTGGTTATTCAGTGAGAAAAATGTTGAATGGAACTTTATTTTATTCATTGTGAATTTATTTAGATGGTGAGAAAGTATGTTAGATGTATATCAGAATGAATGTGAATATGCTAAACAAATGTCTCAATAGCTATTTAGCTATCTTAAGTTAACAATCTCCGATAG
Source organism: Pimephales promelas (assembly GCF_016745375.1). Next base: position 19,635,258 of record NW_024121432.1, on the reverse strand, counting down.
TAGGCACAGCCTAAGTGACATCAGCAGAGCAGGAAGGCTGTTTTTAGAGGTTTAAAATTACAAAAATATTTTTTTTTTCTCTGAAATAACATGCACTGACGAATCATTCACTTATTAATATGAATTGTTGAACGGTGTACATACCCAACTTGCATTAAGAAAGTAAGTAGGCCCATTTTAATTTATCCCTTAAGATCATAATTGGGACTTTTAAAAACAATTACATCACCAACAGTAATCACAGGTAAAAAAAAAAAAAAAAACCTGATAAAGTCTATTATCATTTATGACCATCAGTTACAGTAAGCATTAAAATGCCATCATAATAACACTGCAATGTCCTATCCTGATGTACTCTGAGAGCCGGTGGTTTTCCTTTTGAAATGGCAGCATAAGTGAAGGATAAAAGCAGTTAAATTTAATTTCAGCTCTGCTCAGTCTTAATAGTACAGTTAATGTAATTCAACAGACGTTAAACCCAATAAACTCAAGGGCAAAGCCATATTTAAGGGTTTCATTGGAGCGATTATTGTTTTTCTGATCATCATCACTCACTTCCAAATTGATTCCCAAATGTTTAAGATGCATTTGTCTGTACCCTCTTCTATTATTAATCTTTAAAATCCAAATGAGATAACTGTTGTGGCCTGGATGTTGCTGTGTGTACTCTGGTTGGATTTCACTTGTTCCCTCTGTCTCTCTCCTCATTATTTCCGATGTTCTTTACACCCTCTTCTAAATGAGAAAAAATGCTGAGAAATAAAAAAAAATTGGAATTTGGTCAAATTCCTGATCCTCCCTTATGTTTTTTTACAGACTTACGTGGATTACATGACTCGACTCTATGAGCGGGAAATTAAGGATTTCTTTGAAGTTGCAAAGATCAAAATGGCTGGCACTAGTAAAGATGGGAAAGGAAAATTTGGTAAGACCGCAATAAAAACAAATTATTTTGTTTGTTTATCAAGAAACTCTTGGAACAGGATTTTTGCCCATGCTATATCTTTAGTCAGTGTGTGTCTTGTGTTTGCTATGTTGTGCGTTTGTCATAGTGTGTGTGCTGTTTGTAATCTACTTGTGTTTTTCTTTCATGTTACACCACATGACAAACACACAGTTTAGAGTTGAATTTTAACTATCCGACTTAAATTTGTAGTGAAATCATTGAGGTGTCAGTCATCGCTTGTCTCTGATATGATGGTGTTACATCATGTTTTCATTGTAATGTCCTGACATGTGCTGCATGGCCCACAGTGTGTGTATTATTACACATGCTAGTATGCCATTACATGTGCACTAGAGGCATGACACTCACATTGTTTTGTGGGGAAAAAACCTGAATATATGAGATTTCAGGATGTTTAGAAGTGCATTTTACTGAATGCTTCAAAACAGTATAAAAAGGGTATTATTTAGTACTATTTACACTACTGTGCATATGTTTGGGGTTGGTAAAAAATGTAAAACATTATGCTCACCAAGGCTGCATTTATTTGATCAAAAATACAGTAAAATATTGTGAAATATTATTACAATTTAAAGTATTTTTTTCTATGTTAATATGTTTTAAAATAATTTATTCCTGTGAGGGTGAAGCTGAACTTGACGCACAACGTAATGATGAACACGACTGCTCAGCCCTGTTTGAACCGCGAGAGGCATCAATTGCCATCATTACATTGTGTGTTAATTTTTACTTTGTAAGTTAATTTGACGCACAAATTAATTATATCCCTATTTTCCCTGCTTATGATGGGAAACTTCCAGGTGTAAATAAGATGTTCCTCTTGTTTTTTAACCAGCTTTCATTACTAGTCTCAGCCTCAGCTTTTTCCTCCACATGATGAAAGAAAATGAGCTTTTTGTTTCCAAATGGCCACTGAGCCATAATTCTACTTAGCCTAAATTCAGCCACTGCAGTGCATGTCATATTTGAAAACTTTGACCTTTAACCCCTAACTCTGGCACCATGCTGCATGTTGTAAGCCTAACGTGTCTCTGTCTCTGATGCCTGCCTTTCTAACCGGCCTCCAGCCACGCTTCCGCGGAAAGAGAGTGCTCTCAAACAGGAGACGGAGAGTAAGTATCAGTGCCTCATCCCATGCCTATCCCATAATGCCTTGCTTCCTCTCTTAGTCAAAAGGCATATCTGCCACACAAACGCAGTAAACCATTATCTTCATTTTCAATGTTTCATGTGTATGCAAAACATATTTACAATCTTTTCTAAACTTGAGTTACATGCACCGTTTTATGGATTTCATCTTACCTTATTCACTTTTTTTCTTGATCAAACCTAACCTCAAACGTGTCCAATGATATCAAATTTTAAAATGTTAAATGTTAATGCATCAGGGGTTAAAGGGAAAGGGTTTTGTTATCATGCAATAAATCCTCTATGATCTATATGAGATTATTGTTAGTTGGATTGCTTGCATTGCATTGCATTCAGATCAACGTGCTCGCCAAGGTAAGTTTAATTATCCATATAGAAAAGTGATTTGTATATGAATTAAGTACGTCTGGCAGGTATATTTAACATCCAGTTCATGCTCTAATGGTTTATGTTCTAATGGTCTCTCTCAGGCCTGCATGGAAGTTCTGGGAAGCTTACAGGCTCCACCTCAAGCCTGAATAAACTCGCTGTGAGCAGCTCTAACAGCAGGCGCTCTCAGTCATCTTCTCTGCTTGATATGGGCAACATGTCCGCCTCTGACCTGGACGTAGCAGATAGAACTAGGTTTGATAAGGTATGAAGCCACAAAGACTTGTGGATTGTACTGGCCCAATTTAAAGATGCTGATTGGTTCTGAATTTTCACTTCAAATGCAGATAAATATTGATATTTGTCATGCAAAATATGTTTTAAATCTTACACTACCATTCAAAAGTTTGGGGTCAATAAGATTATTATTAGTATTGTTTAAAATAAATGAAAAGGCCTACTTTTATTGAGCAAGGACATATTAAATTTAATCAAAAATGACAGTAAAGGACCTTTATAATGTTACAAAAGTTCTATTTTTTAAAAATGCTATTTTTTATCTGGTCACTATAGAAAAGTAACAAATGTATCATGCTTTCTACAGAAAAATAATGCAACTGTTTTCAACATTTGATAATCATAAGGAATATTTCTTGAGGACCAAATCAGCATTTTAGATTGTTTTCTAAAGGATCATGTGACACTGAAGACTGTAATAATGATGCTGAAAATTTAGCTTTGCCATCACAGGAATACATAGCATTTATAATACATTGAAACTGTAGTTTTGATCAAAATAAATGCAGACTTGGTGAGCATAAGACACTTCTTTTAAACATATTATAAAATCCTACCAACCCAACTGAAATTGCCTAGTTTTACAGCTGGAGTAACTCTTTTATGTGAAGAAATAATCTCCAGAATATATAATTACCTGATGACAAATAAACCTCAAGCTGAATTAGACAAATCTAAAATTAGATGGGAACATGATTTAGGCACTTGCACAAATAGAAAAGTTTGGAGTATACTATGCAAGCAAGGAAGGAATCACATCTTATTTTAACTCTAGATCTAGACCGACACTATGACTGATTTAATTTACTGTGTTCTGGCAAAAAACAAATGTAGTATTATATCTGTTATACATGGATTCACCTTCCCAGTAGACCCAGATAAATGTTTATTGGGTAATTTCACCAGTTCAAACGTATTATTTGCCAAGAAGTGGAAATCAGATACTGTTATTAAAATTAGTCTGTGGTTCATGGAGGTTAATAATTGTATACCTTTAGAAAAGCTAAAGTCCAGTCCTGTTGTCTTTTTCTTTGTCTTGTATTGTCTGTTGTATAACAGTACAAAGCGAAAATAAAATATTCAACAAGAAAAAAAAACTCCAAAAACTATGAACTCCAAACCTTTGAACGGTAGTGTACATATGTCCATTAAGAGTTTGTGGCCTTTTCTGTGTGCTGTTTTCTAGATCTTTGAGCAGGTTTTGAGTGAGCTGGAGCCACTGTGTCTGGCTGAACAGGACTTTATCAGCAAGTTCTTCAAGCTGCAGCAAAATCCTACACTAGCTCAGGTGAGTACACTGTACTGCGTGTATTGTATTTGTGTTTGATGGTGTTTTTAAAGGTGCAGTATGTAATATTGACTGCTAGCCGGTTATGAAAGATCCAAGGTTTCTCATCGTGGCAACTCGTGATTCAAAATATTCTACGAGCTGCCCAGTGGAAAATACCACATGAGAGGGTGTTCATGTGCATTTTACACGTCGGCTTTTGGCATTTATCATAATTACCGAAGCATGTGAAAGCATCAGTCTCTCTGTAAGGCTGCACTCTGCGACTGGATATTTCTGAGATTTTAGATGAGTAAGATTATTTGTGTGTTTTGTTGCTGTATTCTTCTGAATGTGGGCGGGGAGCAGAAACTCGTTTGCATTTAAAGGGACACACACAAAAACAGAGTGTTTTTTCTCACACCCAAAAATGGGTAAATGTGACAAGCTATAATAAATGATCTGGAGGGTATTTTGAGCTAAAATTTCACAGACACATTCTGGGGACCCCATAGATTTATCAGACTGATCTCATGAAGTAGCGTGTGTATGACACGCCAATTCGTATTTCCATTTTTGGCGTGCTATCAAGACACATAATCGCCTTTCAGTGTGTTTATGAACGCCGTTGACTTAATGTTATATAAATATATGAGTTACCTCAACCCCGTCCCTAAACCTAACCGTCACTGGGGTTAATGGCATTTATGACTGTTCCCTTACCATCCTAGGTAAAAAAAAGATATGACTTGCCTCAACCCCATCCCTAAAATTAACCGTCACTGGGGTTAATGGCATTTATGACTGGAGATTTGACTGCGTGTTCAGACACGCGGAATGACGCAGACGTTAATGGCGTAGACATATACGCATACACACGGATAGCACACAATGCGTGGAGATAACACGCCACCTGACTCGAAAGTGGCGTATATGTTTACGCAAAAGTCATGATATCATGTTGGATTTATATTACATCGTGTGAAAAGCGGCATAATATGTCACCTTTAATGATGTTCTAAATGCCTCATTAGGCAGAGAATGTGGATGACACCGATGGAACAGTGCACTCCAGACCCACCAGTGAACATAGATATTCAATATCTGAGTGAGTCACAGTTCTCTTGAGCTCTATCAGTCTCTTTCTATCAGTCATCCATTTAACAGTCAGATCAAAAAAGCCTTCAAATGCAAAAAATGATCGTACATCCATTTCTCTTGCAGTAAGGACATGGTTCGGATGATGATGAATAAGATCTTTCAGAGCATCGAGACGGAGCTGAACAGTCTGATAGCTTTAGGTGACAAGATAGACAGCTTCAACTCACTCTACATGCTTGTGAAGATGAGTCACCACGTCTGGACAGCCGAAAATGTCGATCCCGCCTCATATCTCAGCACAACACTGGGCAATGTGCTGGTCACTGTCAAGAGAAACTTTGATAAATGCATCGTAAGTTGAGCTCATGATAAGCATCTTTTTATTGATGTTGAGACAAGCATCTGAATCTTCTGATGTTTCTGTTGCTCTTTCAGTTGGTCCAGATTCGTCAGATGGAGGAAGTGAAGATTTCAAAGAAGAGTAAAGTGGGCATTCTGCCGTTTGTCACTGGCTTTGAGGAGTTTGCCAAGCTGGCTGAGGCTATTTTCCGAAACGCAGAGCGACGGGGTGATCTGGATAAAGCCTACATCAAACTCATCAAAGCCGTGTTCCATAATGGTGAGGGTCATAACCAACCAGACCTTTCATACATTTAGTAAATCTTGATTAGATGTGAGAATGCAGGAGAAGCTCTAAATCACTTGAATTGCTATGCTTCAGACATTTTTTGAAATATAAAGATTGAAAACCAGAGTTCTTTTAGTTTTTTATTCTGATGCAACAGACTAATGGTACTTAACATTGTTGAACATTGTGACTGTATTAGAGTTATGGAAAATATTTGATGTTTTCTTTATATACTATATGTAATCAGGTTTAGATTTTGAATATTTCCGGTTTTGCTATATCGTTTGTTTTCCACACTCTTGTCTGTTTGTGTATCCATAGTGGAGAAAGTGGCCAGTGAAAGCCAGAAGACTCCACTTAATGTGGTGATGATGGAGAACTTCCACCATATCTTCTCAACTCTGTCCAGCCTCAAGATCTCCTGTCTGGAGGCAGAGAGAAAGGACGCCAAGCAGAAATACACCGATCATCTGCAGTCCTACGTCATCAACTCACTGGGTCAACCGCTGGAGAAACTAAATGTGAGACAAATCTTTATGGAAACCTGGATTGAGAAGTTTTCCAGTACATCTGTGTAAATGAGTCTTCATCTTTGCATTAGAGTGTAATAAGTGTCCTGGACCATTAATTAATTGTCTTCACATCTTGCAGCACTTCTTTGAGGGTGTAGAGGCTCGCGTAGCCCAGGGCGTGCGAGAAGAAGAAGTGAGCTACCAACTGGCCTTCAATAAACAGGAATTGCGTAAAGTTATTAAAGAATACCCTGGCAAAGAGGTGAAAAAGGGCCTGGACAACCTCTACAGGAAGGTGGATAAGCACCTGTGTGAGGAGGAGAGTCTGTTACAGGTGAAAAAGAACAACAGTCAAATAATGAAACCCTAAATGGCTAAATTGATTATGGTAGGATTCATAATCTTTTGAGATTCTTGAGAATGTCAGTTTAAATGTGATCTTTGATCTGTCCATTAGGTTGTTTGGCACTCCATGCAGGACGAGTTCATTCGGCAATACAAGCACTTTGAGGGCTTGATAAACCGTTGCTACCCGGGGTCTGGCATCACCATGGAGTTCACCATTCAAGACATGCTGGAGTACTTCTCCAGTATCGCTCAGTCCCACTAAAACAGGAAGCTGAGTCATAGTGAGTGAGAGGGAGAGAATGAGTGCTTAATTTGTACATATATTATAGTGCATTTAAGGGAACTAACACTGAAAACCAACAATGCTTCATATAACTTTAGTTTAGTGAATCGCAAATGACTGGACTTTTTTTTTATTACACTCAACACTAAAAATGTGTGTTGCTGATCTTTCATGCACATGAATGCTGATGAGTATGAGAATGTTCTTTAAAGAAAATCACAAAATAAACGGCCTGGAGTCATATGAAAGAAATAAAGCATCATTTTTAAAGTAAATTTTCTTTATTTCGTTATTCTTGTAATGTATTGTTGATTATACAGCAGATAGTCGTCTGTTCACTTCATGCCAATTACAATAACAACAATATTAGTGTCCAGACCATGCTGTTCTGTTGTCTGATTCTGATTTATGTCTCTATTGTTCATAAAAAAAATTAACCTGAATCTTAAGTGACTACAATAATGTTGTTCTTCTGTGTTGTTATCGATGTCATAGTTGTGAGGTGGACTGAGATATGACAGCTTTCTGTCCCTCCATTGACAGCAACACAACTACCTCTATGTCACTTTAAAAAGTTCAAAAGGAGATCTTAAAACACCCATAAATTGAGCGGTTTTGTCCAAATATTCTGAAGAGACACGATCGCTGTATATGATTGAATTTATTCACATATAAACATTCATGAACTCGCATCAGTTGTGGTAAGCAAGCTCAATCATGTTCACTCGAGTTTATTAAATTTGAACCAAAATTTGAAAATATTTGGAAAATTTCAAAAAATTGAAAATTTGGACCAAACCTCTCAATTCATAAACGGAAAAGTTTTGTGATCTCTTTGTGAACTTTTTTGAATTGTCGCACTGGTAGTGTACAGTCATCAATGGAGGGACAGAGATCTAAAATCTCATCAAAAGCTCTTCATTTGTGTTTCGAATATTGACGAAAGTCTTCCGGGTTTGGAACGTGCGTAATTAATAAGTTCTCATTTTTGGGTTAACTGTCCCTTTAAGAATTCTACTTTCAAGTGCTCCACCACTAGTTGGAAGTTGTGACTAGTTTCCCCCGAAATCTGCTGCTACCCAACCCCCATACTATAGCGCAGCCTTTTCTTCTTCCATCTGAAGTCAGAAGAGTTGGTTGCTTCCCTGAAGCGATGGATGTGTGTTGATCAATTTCTGTATTTTGAGTCACTCACTGTGCCTCGACAAACGGACGGACTCTTTAATGCATGTGATTCACTATGCCTCCTCGCAAGAAGGAGTACGAGATTAAACGAGCGAGCGGATCCCTGATCCACTTCAGACCGCCCGTGAGCGCGACCACCGTGCGAAGACACTCTGCTGTCGTGCCTTCGGTGCTGACGTTCGCCGTGATCGTGGCATCCGGAGGCCTGTTGCTCATGATAGAGAAAGGAATGCTGAACAGCGTGCAGACTCCGCCGCCACGAGCCAACGGGAAGAAAGTGGAGTACCGAATGAGGAGTAGCGACGCAGCTGTGGACGTGGAGTCTCAGGTAATGTAGGCGAGGAGACGCAAGTTCATTAGAATGTGAATGAACACAGCGACGTATTTTGTGAAATTCATCAACATTTTTTGTATGTTTACATGTAATAATCAGACTTTCTTTGAGTTTCGCGAGTCTAGACTGCACATCATTAACTCCGGCAAGTCAAAACATAATGAGCTGCATACCTAAACATTGGGGGATGGCAGTTTTGAGACAGGTCATATACGGTGTCAAAAAATATGACTTTGACCCTTTACCCACACAATGTATGAATATATTTGCTTTACAAATCTATAAATGTACGACAAAGTGATCATTTAAAAATAAATAACGCACAAACACACTTTTCAATCGAGTTTGAAGTTTGTTAGGTTTCATTTGATGATAGTTTTCCTGTTAAAACCCCAAATAATCCTAAAATGTCTTGTTCTTTATTTGCCCAGCCTAGCTAGTGCACTACTCTCGAGTAACTAGCAAGAAAAGAAATAAAAACATTCAGATAGTCAATGTGTAATCATGCTTTTTTTTTCAGTGGAAAAGTTCTCAACATCTTTTCCTCTAGCATTATAGCAGTTTTTTTCTGTAACTCCTGGACAGTTGAGTAAAGTAGTGATTTTAAGGCGTTAAGTCCGATTTATACTATTTATATTCTATTACTCCTATTATTCTGACCTATTATTACTCATCTGGTAGATAAGATGGACTTGGCTAAACTTAGCATATGGAAAGCATTTTTGATGGTACGAGAAACTCCATATTTCGTTCCAGAAAATATTAAACAACTGCTTAACTTCAAGCCAAGATATGAAATGGAAACTTGGGCCAATTCTTTGAAGTTAAGATTCCTGCTGTGCACTTGACAGAAGCGTACAATCACATGACATTTCAGCTACCTTCAGCTCGCTCAAGCACTGTAATGAAATCTAGATTATTAGATTGTGATGTTGATTAAAGTAAAATGACGATATTGTACAATTAATATACATGGTATTCTATTCAATGCTTATAATAATTTCACTGTTGATTTTTTTAACATTGAAAGTGAACACACTCATTCATATATTTTGCAAGATTTTGCAAGTTTCCTTGTGCTTGTATCCTAAAAAATGATTCCTGAATAAGCCTTCAGCGCAGGATATGATCCAATGATGATGAATGTCCAGAGTAAATGTAATTTTGTAAAAGAACGTGTTGGTATACGATACACAACATCACAAAACAACTTTAACCTTTCCTGCGCCTCGAAACTACATCTGTTCTCTCTCCACAGCAAAATTCATATAGTGTCTATATTTTTGGTATAACTATTACAGATTGAAAATTTGACACTTTCTGCATTCAAGTTTTCATGTCTTTATTTTGTGCTAAATTTGTATATGCGTCTGTCCCCCAGATTGTACAGGAGATCCGTAATCGCACCATAAGATCAATGTGCGGTCAGAAGAACACGGCTCACAGTGTGTGGTCTCTCAGTCCGCTGCAGAGGAAGACTCTCCTTCAGCACATACTAGTGAATGACGAGCATCACTTCCTGTACTGCTACGTCCCCAAAGTGGCCTGTTCCAATTGGAAACGAGTGCTGAAAGTACTGAGTGGCGCTCTAGCCAACGTGGACGTCAAAGTGAAGATGGATCATCGTGCTGATTTACTCTTCCTGTCTGACCTTTCGCCAGAAGAGATTCGTCATCGATTACGCCATTATTTTAAATTCATGTTTGTGCGGGAGCCGATGGCCCGCTTGCTTTCTGCATATCGGAACAAGTTTGGCGAAATCGAGGCGTATCAGCGTAAATACGGTGCAGAGATTATACGGCGCTATAGAAAAGGCTACGCGAAGGATAAAAAAATAGCAGGAAATGACGTGACATTCACAGAGTTTGTACGTTATTTACTTGATGAAGACCCGGAGAGGATGAATGAACACTGGATGCCCATCTACAACCTATGCCAACCCTGTGCCATAGAATATGACTTCATTGGCTCGTACGAAAGGCTGGAGAGCGATGCGGCTTACGTTCTGGAACGTGTTGGAGCACCGCAGCACATAGGTTTTCCTGAACGACAGACGTGGTACAAACCAGTCACCAAAGAAACGCTACATTATTACCTTTGCACTGTGCCACAGAAGTTCCTCAAAGATCTTCTGCCCAAATATATTCTGGACTTTTCTCTGTTCGGTTATCCTTTACCCAACACAACCACTGAATATTGTAGGCATTAACAAAGACATTGGTTTATACCTGCTTTATAAGACTGTAATCTTTCAATATGTTAAGATTTTAAATCTTTTTTTTTTTTTTTACCTGTACAGAATTTAATAAATATTTGAATATAAAACCCTCAGTAGTTTTTGAGAGGTATTTAAGTTCAAACCACTATTTAAAACTGGAAAAGCTAATTTTTTATAATGAGATGCAGTATTATGTCCATATGGGCATAAAATGAAAAACATTGTGCTGTGCGCAAGACTATTATGTGTTTTATATCAGTAAGCAGATGCTTCCATCATTTTATTTTCCTTCATTTACTTTAATAATCATAGTTAATTCTGCTGTCACCCCCATTGTTTTCTTTGTTGATTTGTTTAATCCTTTTACACAAATGAAACGTGATGCTCGAATTGAGAAAATTTGTTAGAAAATTTCTTGAGGCAATTCCTGTTTGTATGTAATGAACCGTTCCGCAGTGTTATTTCATACGACCAAAACAAATATTTTTGACCACAAACTTGAACCCTTCCCATCTGCTGCTTCCTCTGAAAAGATGAGGCTCTGAGTTGAATCCCTAAAGAGGTTCTAAAGAATGCAGTTTCACATCCAAAAGCAGAAGTACTGTACAATGAGGAAATAAAAAATCTTAGAAATCCACAGGCTGGAATTATGTTTTTGTTTTTTTCTTTTCTTGGACGGAGCATAATATTTATTGTAACAGAACAGCTAATAACAAGCTAAAAGTGTTTTGAATCCCACAGGCAAAATAAAAAAAAAAGAATCTAATGAAAGCAGTGAAACTGAAAGCTCTAAGTGAAAGCTCAGTTCACACCCAAAAGCCGAAACGTGAGTATCGTCAACTTTATTCAGCGAATCATTCTTATTCGATTTCTACTTAATAACTCATTGACCAGACTGATCTCATGAAGTAGCGTGTGTATGACACGCCAATTCGTATTTCCATTTTTGGCGTGCTATCAAGACACATAATCGCCTTTCAGCGTGTTTATGAACGCCGTTGACTTAATGTTATATAAATATACGAGTTACCTCAACCCCGTCCCTAAACCTAACTGTCACTGGGGTTAATGGCATTTTGACTGGAGATTTGACTGCGTGTACAGACACGCGGAATGACGCGGACGTTAATGGCGTAGACATACATGCATACACGCGGATAGCTCAAAATGCGTAGAGATAACACACGCCACCTGACTCGAAAGTGGCGTATATGTTTACGCAAAAGTCATGATGTCATGTTGCATTGACACAACATATGAATAGAAAAATGCAGTCTGGAAAAATACACGGGTATACTAAAAGTAAACTTAAGAGCCGTACATGCCAAAAACTATAACAATAAGCACATTTTTTAAAGTCGTCAAAGAATAGCACAATCTAAACCACAACTATATTAACAATGTTGTTGGAAAGCTGTATATTTCAGCTGATGAATAATGAAAAACATTGACAGCCAATCAGAATCTATCTGGCTTTGAAGAACTCAAGAATTTAAAGGGGCAGACAACATAACTGCAGTGTGCTTACAGTAACAGAACGCCATCATCGGTTGGTATTGATGCCAACATAGTTCTTGCTGTGTGAACGCACCTTTATAATGGTGTTTATTTGTCCATGCCATGCTAGGATGTTATGAGTGGTTGTCAGAGTAGCCAACAGCTTTTGGTTTCCAGAATGTTCTGTGAATATTAATTTTTGTTACAAAGTTCCTGAAATATTTTTTTTTGTTCCCCAGACCTATCCAAGTAGTTTTTAGTGCATTGCCAATGAGTTAATAGAGGCCATCCACACAGAAAATGTGATTGCATTTCCATTGATTTCCATGTCACGTCTAGAGTAGACGGATGTATTCAACTAACGTAGTGTATTCAACTAGCGCCTCGTGCATGAGGCCATCCTAAAAACGCAGTGCTAAAGATTACTTAAAAGTTTAACTTAAAAAACAAAACAAAAATTAAAAAAATATAGTAAGACCATATGTTTTCGCTCATTCCACTGCGTAAACTTTGATGCAAAAACACATCCTGTGTGACATTCTGTGGGTTTTGTGGTTCAAGTCAAGAGCTGACACCTCACGTCTCAATACTGGTTGAGTTATTCCTCTGCTGGGATTGTTTTATTGCTAGCCCTGAACAAGAATAGTTTGATAATTGCACATAGCATACTAACAAACCGCGTGATTTGAAGTGTCATTCTAGTGTGTAGCAAATGGTCCAAAATTAGTTTATACTTGAATATGAGCAATAGCATTGCTTAGCAAGCAGCTAAGCACTACAATTAATTACGTATCAAAATAAGATGAAACATTCAAAATGGGGGGAAATGTTCAGCACGCCTATCTTGTTAAAGGGATATAGTTGACTTTGAAATTAATTTGTTTTAGCTTACCTCAAGGGCATCCATCAAGATGTAGGTGTCTTTATTTCCACAGTATTTTCAATTTTGACATTTTTCAGTCAAACCGTTGTTGTCTGCCAGTCATATAGTGCAGGTCCACGTCAAAGAGCATGAACAGAGAAGTCAAAATTAAACATGATTTAATGACTCATAAATGTAAGTACACGACATTGATGACCTGAGACACGAAACGAGCAGTTTGTGTGAGAAAATTAACAGTAATTATATTTTTTACCTCGTGTAATCACGGTCCCGTCCAAGTGATCTGAATCAACTGCAATGTCCAATTGAACTGAACCGAACTGAATCCTGTTCCACCGGAAGTGATCACTTGCGTGTGTAGGTCACTCAATATTTACACGGAGATGTCGGAACTTTTACCTTTTACTAAACATATTTAGATATACCGAAATCGTCTTCCATTGCGATTTCCTGTATATCTAAATATATTTAGTGAGAGGTAAATACTGTGGAAACAAAGACACCTACATTTTGGATGCCCTTGAGGTAAGCTACAACATTTTAAAAAATAATTTCAAAGTGAACTATTCCTTTAAGTTTACAGGGTTCACATGCTTTTAACAACATAAAATAAAAGCTAAAGAAAGAACTACAATTTAAGGAAGGTATGTTGAATACATTTACTTGGATGATTTTTGTCCTCTCCTATTATATAAAGAAAAAAGAACAGTGATTGATTTTATGGAATTTCACTCTGATATCCAAAGGCAGAGAAAATAATTACATGAAACCGTACACAGAGCAGACAATGACAGATTATATTAAAAACTATTCATGTTTATTAATAAGTTAACCAGACAACATAAATTCTATTATACATACATAAAACAGGTTGGAGTGGTAGTGTGATAACACAGTCCTGAGTAACATGGCAAAATCCACTTTCCGAAGACCTCTTTGGTCACTTTTATTTCACTTCAGGCATATTTTAGAACAGTTTTAATCTTTAGTTTAACTTGTTATAAAAAAGGTCTGCCATGTAAAGATGACAAGCTGCCTCAAAAGTCCAAAACTATTAAGAACAATAATGACATTACGACTACTGCAATAAAAAATGATTTCATGTTACAATATGTATATCCTCAACACTGCTCTACACATTGGCTTTGGTGGCATAATTTTTCCTTTGACCTTAAATAATTGTACAAGTACTTCACTTTTAGAAGCCCAAGAAAATATCTTCTGGACTGATCTCACAGACATTTCTGACTCAACACAAAGTTTCTTCAGAATTGACTAAACAAGAATCTTTCACACGACATCCCTGTTTTATGTCAGCGCAAATGTGACAGGCTGCGTGAACCATTTCCTTGGCCGCTACTCCTTAAAGCTCACACTTCTGAAATGTGAAGTTAAACAAGGTTATTTTAAATCATACAATCATGGTTATGAATATCACACAAGAAATGATGTCTGCTGCAGTTTCTCAAGGCCATCCTCACTTTTCTGACGTCTTGTCTACGGAGCGCTCTGGTGTGCGGAGGATGGAACGCTCAGGAGAAGCAGGCCGGGGACTGAGAGAGGTGCTGTGAGGAGAAGAGCTTCGCAGTGAAGAGAAAGATAAGCCCTGTCTGCGCATTTCCTGCACAGCTCTCTCCCTACCACAGAAAAAAACGTGCACAAATGAATCAACATTTCACAAACCAACATAGCAAGATCATAGCAGGCACACACACACACACACACACACACACACATAAAAACAACAACCTCTAAAATTTGAAGTTCTTTCAATACTGAAATGTATTTACTAAAATAGTTGAGTGTCATTAAAATGTTTTTATTTGCTTCATTCAGACTGATGCTTATTATTAGGATATTATGTCTTTAACATCATCTTTTATTTGTCTATGTTCATGTAGATTCTGGATAAATTGAGAATCACATTTTTTTGTTTTCAAAACGATTCAGTACAGACAACTAAACAAAAAATAACATGTAAACTGCAGTCTATTTAAAATGTTCGATGAATCTGAATACAAAAAAAAAAAATCAGCTTTTTTTTTTTTAGATGAATCTCTTGAATGATTAAATGACAAATCTTTTAGCAGCATCTGGTGGTGTAACGATGCAATCGACCCCAATCTATTAATCTTATTTCCTCTAATTTGATCACGTCTGTAGATATCAGGGTTTAAAGAGCTATATACTTTTATCTCAAGTCTTTTGTGATAATATGAATATTTGTAACAGAAATAATGTGTGGTTGAAAACACTGAAGCTGTTTTATGCTTATACATGACAACTGCTCTCTCTGGCTCAGCGGCAGCACCCACGCAGATTTGAATGGTCTGCTGTGATTTACTCAAAGGTTTAATACGCCTTATTCACGGCAGCGCCATCTTTGATTTTTAATGAGAATGAAAGCGAGGCTGTGAGGGATAGACTTGCATCTCTTCAATGGGCTGTATTGTTATTTAATGTGTTTTCGGATTGTTCTGCTCATGAAACACTGGAAAAATATCTTTCAAAGAAATGTCAGTTGACAAAAAACTCCTGACAATGTAAGCTGTGGAAAATTGTAAGTAATCTAGGAGCTTTATTCCGCTTTTTACAGCGGATGCCATTGGAAACACCGTAAATCTATCCCTCACAGCCTCACTTTCATACCTGTCATGGCGCTGCTCTGAATAAGGTCTATAGACACAGAATTGTTGTCAATTAGGAATGACATCGTGTGGGTGTTTGAATCGAGATTGCATTCTTTTAAGGATTAACCGTACAGCTCGACCATGTAGACTATTCCAAATGGTCCGATGATGGTAAGCAAGTTGAGTAGTTTTAGTAAAAGCCTGGGTCTCACCTTTCAAAGCGCTCAGTGGTTAGCTGTCTTTTGAGGATGTCCATTTCTGTCTGTAGCTGAGACACTTTTCCACGCAGCTGAGAAACCTCTCTGGCATGACCAACCCTACGAATACACACATTTTATTTCAACAAATACATTCTTATAACTAGTTTTGCTTTTTAACTGTGCTGGAGAGCATTTAGACATCTTTATCTGATAGAGGTCTGTTGGTTTCACATGCTGCTATCAGTGAGCACCATGGCAACTGCACACTTGCACTAGGCAACACTATTGAGAAACTGCTTGTTTGGAGGAGGAAAGCAACATTCAATAGACTCTTTATGCAGCCTTTAAGAGGACACAGTCCTCAGTGTATCCCATAAACAAATGCTTTACACAGTTACCCTGTAGAACAGATTCTTACAGGAAACAATTAAAAAAATGGGCTATACATTGGCAGAATTACAATACACACTGTATAATTTATATATGAAGAGTTCAGATGCAAAAGCCTCTAAATGCCATTTGAAATTTTCTTCTTTAATGATGATTTTTATCAAACTTGTATATTTAAGTTCAGTAATTTCACTTAAATAACAATTAATAGGTAATTATCATTGCCATTTAAGTGAAATTACTGAACTTGAATATACAAGCTTGATAAAAATTATCATTCTAGAAGAAAATTTCAAATGGCATTTAGAGGCTTTTGCATCTGAACTCTTCATATACACACACATTCATTTATAGCTCCCAGATATTTTATTGCGCTTTCAGTTAAAAACAAAGTTTGCTCCCCTCTAAACGACCGGGTGCAGCTTGTTTGCTTCCATCTGTTCTTTTTCCCAATAATCCCTCATTCAGTTCTCTGGACAACTTGTGTACAGAAGCTCCGTGGTCTCTATTTTTCAAATGCATTTTGCACGACTGTAAAGTGACATCACTGACGAGGTTCTCCGTGCCTAATGAAATTCGATTATTACTTTATATAGTATGATGAGTTGTTGTAGTCCAACAGATCAGTGTATGGAGCATCTGCTTATATTCCTCCTGTTTGTAAAGGATATCATTACATTTTGTCCTCTTTAAAACACAAACCAATGATGTAGTTTGATCTATTTTTTGATGTTATTATTATTCTCCATATACACCACCAATCAAAAGTTTGGTGTCACTAAGATTGTTTCATTTATTTATTTTAAATAAGATATTACCTTTATTCAGCAAGGATGCATTTAATAAACCTAAATTGACTGTAAAGACATTTATAATGTTAAAAAAAATCTGTTGAACTTTCTATTCATCAAAGAATCTTAAATGTATCGTGGTTTCCACAAAAATTAAGCAACACAACTGTTTTTAACATTGACAATAATAAATATGTTTCTTGAGCATCAAATCAGCATATCAGAATAACTTCTGAAGGATCATGTGATACTGAAGACTGGAGTGATGATGCTGAAATATGCTGAATATATTGAAATTGAAAATTATTTGAAATATTTAAAAATATTACTGTTTTAATCAACTAAATTCATTGGTGAGAATAAGAGATTTCATTAAAAAAAATCTTACCAACAAACTTTTCAGCGGTTGTGTAATAATACCAATTCTATTTATAAATGGCTCTTTTGCACATTGTTTTTCCACTTACGTTTTGCTGTCAGCGAGAACGAGGCGGTCCTTTAGCACTTTGAGCTCAGACTCTTTCTCGCTGGCACTCAGGTGCGTCTGAAACTCCTTCTGTCGATTGGTGGTGAGCAGAGTCTCAAGATTGCGTACCGTCAGTTGCTCACTGGCCAGCTGCTTTTTCAGAAGCTCTGTCTCAGAGCGCACATCCTCCAGTTCACCCGTCACCTGAGTTTGATGTTTCAAGGTAAGTTAGTTTTTAAACCCTTTCTAAAGACGTAGTTGACAGAGAATAGATTGAGTGCGAGTCTTACTCTTTCCAGCTCCATGCTCTTAGCTGTCAGCTGGCGAATGGTGAGCTCTTTGCTGGAGTCGAGCTTAACGCACAGTTCTCGGACAGAGGCCAGATCTGCCAACACAGAGTCTTTCTCGGCTCGAGCTGCCTGGACCTCCTCTTCCAAACGAGACATTGCTCGTGCCAGCGATGACACCTGAGCTTCGTATGCTTGCACAGCGTTCAAGTGCTGAAAGAAAACACAGGTGATGAGGCAATGGAAAACATTTAGCTTACTTTTACATGACAACGATGTACTAAAAAACAGAAAAGTTTATCTGTTTTTCACGTGCAGACGACAACTTTGTCAAAACGATCCCCATTCACACGGATCAACGTTGTCACAAACCTCCTGATGGGGGTGCCTATAGACTAAACACGTAATATGCATGACGTGTCAGTTTTCACAAATTCACATTCACAATAAAAAGTATCATTTTGACAATCGTTTTGACAAACTTGCACTTTGAAACAAATTTTCAAGTTTTTCAGGCCTCCAAAATGGCACTGTCGTGTAAATGAACGGCCAAACCGCATAAATTGTTTTCAGTTTTTAGTTGAAGATGGTGTAGTCCTCATGCTCAGTCACTTATACCTCCTGTATCTCTCTGTCCTGCAGCGAGACTCTCTCTCTGAGGTGTCTGCGCTCTGTGTCGGATGAGAGCAGCTCCAGTCTAATAGAGTTGTTTAGCCCTTCAGCCTGCTGCAGCTTCAGCTCTCTATCCTCCGAATCAGTGTGGATGGTTCGAAAACGCTCCAGCATGTCCCTGTTCTCCTGTTCCTATACATAACATGGATAAAACAATGTCAGTGCAAAAATAAACTGCACATTAAACTATTTGCTAAATGATTACATATGCATTTGATCTGCATTGATATTGAATTTAATTTAATTCTGCATTTAGCTGAACTTTAACTTTTTTTCTCAATTAGTACTTTTCCTTATATACATTTTTGCTTGGGATCAAACAATAATTGGTGGCCAACATGGACCTCCATTGAAGATCCCGAATGTTAAATTTAACCCTTGATTGAACAATGGCACCTTTAATCAAATTGCTTTTGCCAGTGTTTTATAAAAAACATTAAGCCACTTAATTCTGTGTACTAAAATTATTCTACCTTGGGTAATGAGGTTAAGAAACATAATTTAAGTTAAACTCTGAGAAAATGAGTGTAAAGCACATTTTATAGATCATTAACATGATTTGTTTTTATCATTATCATTTTATCACATAAAAAGTAAAAATGTACATGATTTCTGTCTTTTCAATTTGCTGAAGTGTTTTTTCCTTCCATCTCACCTTGGCAGCCATCAGGCTTTCTATCCGCGCCACCTCAGAGATGTATGAGTGAACTCTGAGCTTCAATTCATCCCTCTCGTTCAGGGCTTCCTGCATCTCTGCATGCACAGCCTGGAGAAAGGAACAAGAATGTGAGCATGTGTGACGTTTACTAGTCACGTCAACAGGAGTGGGTTCACTTTTACCATCTGGAAGGTTGGGAAGAAGAAAAACCAAGAAAATATAGCTGTGAGCAGCTTTTTAACTGTTATAGTGCCACCTACGGTCCGACCTTCATAAAAGTTTGAATGCTTGTTTAGAATCGTACGTTGCATTTACTCACCTATTTTAGTGAAGTTCTGAGTTTTTTTTTAGGGGTAATAGGCTTTTGCGTGCACTTGGCCAGGCACATTTTCTAAATGACACTGTTATAGCCACACAAAGAGCAAAGGTCAAATTGAGAAGGTGCTATATTTAGACGGAAGGTGCTACATTCCGTCTATACATTTTATGAATCTATATGAATTCCAACAATATAAGACACTTGAGCATACGCCTAACAGTTTAGGAGTTATGAGTGATTTCACACTTTCCGTCAGGCCGATCGGGGCGAGCCTTGGTGACAATGTAGACGGTGTGAGTACTTCCTTCCAGCCCTCAAAGTTTCAAGTCTCTACAACTTCAGGTTTGGTCTACCTGATCCATTTAGGTAAGATTGCTGATCCTATGAAATTTTAACAATTACAATTGGGTTTCAGTGCTACACACTTGAACCCATAAAAATGCGAAGCAGAGGTCTACTGGTGTGTACCTGGTTTTCTCTGGTCATGGTGGCCAGATCATCTTGTAACCTGCGGTTCTCTCGCAACGCGACCTCTCTGTCTCGACTAACCACTGAGAGTTCCTCTTGTGATTGGTCCAGCTGTCTGCGCAGGCTAGCGATTTCCCTCTCTCGACTGCTCAACGCCCCCTTCAGCTGACTGAAATACATGTCATACAAGACTTTGAAGGCCTTCTATTCCTTTACAAAAATGCAGAAACATCCCATCATTCTGAGAACATACATTTTATTACTCACAACAGAAAAGGGACACTTACTCCAAAGAGTTCTCCAACTCTGTGACTGTTATCCGGACTTCCATCAGTGTCTTTTCCTGTAGATCAAAACTAACTTTTTAAAACCGTACCACAAAACTTTTCAAGAATTTTCTCAAATATTACCAAACATTCTTTATTGAGAACAGGGCTGTAATAAGATGTGTGCTGAGTATCAGCAGTACCTTCCTGTGGATCTCCTCCTGTAGCAGCACCACACTCTCAGTCTTCTGGTCCACATCATCCTGCAGGGAGTCTTTCTCTCGGTCTAGAGATGCTATTGTTCTCTGCAGAGTCGCAACCTCATCTTTCTGAGATGATCCATGTCTACTCAGTTCAGCTGCACAATAAACAAGACATTTAGAATCTTCTTTCTACAAAACAAATTTTACATTATCTATACAGTAACATGTTGCATGATTTCACACCAGAACCAGTGAAATTTCACAATTTTCAATTAAATTCAAATTTTTCATTATCATGATAATATTTAAATATTAATTATTGAATTTAAATAAGTATTAAATTTAAACAATGACATGTTGCCTTCAAGCATTTCTTAGTTATGTAAACATTGCTTTTACCTTTTCAATTATTTAGATAAACACCATGTAATAACAGGAAATAAAATTAGGGCAACACTTTATTTTAAAGTGTACTTGTTACACGTCACATGTACTTACTATAATAATAACAACAGTAAATTATGCATAATTACGAGCAACTAAACTAAACCTGTATAAGTAGTACAAGTTGTTAATTAATATTGCTCAGTGCTTATTTATATAATTACACAGTAACAAGGACACTAATGAAGTAAATAATGTGTAACCTAAATTAGTTTTGCTTAGTACTGAAGTAATGTTACTTCTGACACCCATAATACAGATATGTATGGCATTAAACAGGAAAGAAGAGACAGAATAGCCTATTTGCATAAAGATGTGCATTCGAATAAATTAGAAGAGTGCAACATAATGAAATACACGCACTGATTTTCTCTTCTAGTTTGTCGATCTGTTGGTGAGCTGCCTGCAGTTCATTGGTCTTCACAGATAATCTGTGCTGAACATCTGAGAGAGACTGCTCCATCTGCTCCTGCAGAAGCCTAAACGCATACACACAAACACATTCTGGGTGGCACATATTTAAGCACAAGCACGACAGGCACAAATGTCTGTCTACTGCAGTGGTTCACACGCACACACGGACCTGAGCGCACTGCTCTCGACTCTGTGCTGTGTGGCCTCCTCTACGTTCTGCACCAGCACTGCTGACTGAGTCTTCAGCTCCTTCTCAACAGCAACACGACACTCCTTCAGCACAGCAACCTGAGTGCGCAGATCAGCCTTCTCTCTCTCCAGCTACACACACACACACACACACAGAGTAATGCATAATATTATTATATATTTAGATGGATTTATGCCACCTAAAACTAACCTCACATTTAGAGCAAATTCATAGTGAGCATTAATTTGCCCTATCCACAAAAAGGCATGTGCATTTTTTACACCCTAGATGAATGTATATATTACTGTCCGAATGTAACGTTGCATGTTTATAGCTCCTAAGATTGTTGCAAATTAAACTTGTCAAATATTGTCTTTAATCCAAGTTTATTTCAACTCGCTTTTTCTGTGTGCCATTCGAGAAAAGCAGGCAAAAACATGAAAACACTAATAATCTGCTAATAATATACTAATCAATTAGATTAGAGAGCAATTGAAAGTTTTAAAATCCTCGGATCTCGAAATGTATCAGAAGAAATTGTCATCCAGTATCACATGATCATAAACGGCAAATTATTTCCTTGTAGTGACCTTTAAATGTACAGTTCACAAAGTGTCTTTTAGAAGGAACATAAAGGGGTATTTAGATGCTCACATTCATTTGGAACAATCCTACAAGAGGCACAAAACAGCATTTGGAGCTGACATGACTAAACACACTGGTAATGTTTGTGAAACTATAAACAGTTCATGCACTGTTAATGTTGTACCATCTCAATGGTGTTCTCCAGGTCAAGAATCCTGATCTGCTCCTGTTCTCGGTCTGTTAGAGATGAGCTTTGGGCAACCTGCAAAGAGAGAAAAAAAAAACACTGGCAGCTTTATCTTGGCAACTCTCCCCTTAACACACAGCTATACCACTCACTCACCGATCAAGTGCAGTACAGTTTAGAAGTGCTTTGCGGAATTTCATACTCACAACTCCAACCACAGAAAATTGCTTGTCCATAATTGGCAGCAATTTATGGTCTTCTAAAAAAAAAAAAAAAGATAATTTGCAAAAACACACATACCTTGAGTCTGTCTCTAAGCATGTCTCTCTCAGCAGTAACTCTCTGGAGTTCAGCTTCAGTCTGTTCCCTGTCATCTATGAACCTGTGCTGGAGTTTAGAGGACTCAAGCTCCCCTTGGACACGTCTCAACACCTCCTGAGTCTATATTTAAAACACATGAACAAATATTAAACAGCTAGAATTGAAGGGATACTTAACCAAAAAAAATATATATCTCTTATCAATTACTCATGCTCATCCTGTTCCAAGCATGTTTGACTTTCTTTCTTCAGATGAACAAAAACAGATTTTTAGAAAAATAATCCATCTGTGAGTCCATATAATGCAAGTGGATAGGTTTCATTATGTGCATAAGTTGACACCAGGCAAAAAGCAAAACGATACAACCCCAGTGAATAAACAGATGTCTTCTGAAGCGACCATTTAAACTTTAAATGATCAAAAATTCCAGTCAAGTTATTCATGAGTTCACACTTAAAGTAAAATATCAGCCCGTAGTGAAGCTCACACAAAAAGTGGAGCTTCACACATGCTGATGTTTACATCAAGCATGAACTCAAGAATAAGCGAATGACAGGTGGCTAGAACCGACAGACAGTAAATATGAAATAATTTTCATTTTTGTGTGGAGTAAAACAAGAAGCTTCTGACATCCTGGTTTCAGACAGCAAACAGAAGAAAACCTTTGCAGGTAGCAGGTGGTGTCTCACCTGTTGGTACTGTGAGCTGAGCTGGTCTCTCTCTGCAGTCAGTCGTTTAACTCTGGTCTGGATGTCCTCTATGTGTTTCTCAAAGCCCAGCAGCACTGACTGTAGCTCATCCCTCTCCTTCACTACACGTGAGAGCTCTACATCACCATCTCTCTAGAAATACACAAACAGTCAGTTTCCCAGCAAGGTTTGACCCAATCATGTGCAACATTGTAATTACAGGAGTAATTGTCAGCTCCCACCTTTTCATGCCAGCTGCCTCTTCCTCTGGGGCTCCTCCCCCTGCCTGGACTAGGGGTGAGTGTTTTGTCTGTCCTGCCCCTAACCAGTCGGTACCGCTCCACTTCCTGTTTATAATAATTCCTTTCCTCCTCTAAACTTTTCACAAAGGCATCTAGACGGGATGGAGAGTGATCCTTGCCACAGATCCCATGTCTTGCACGCATTCGCTCTAATTCTAGAATCATCTCCTTATCTGAAACAAATACAGTGCTAAAATTAAACAGGTGAATGACAAACCATATATCACTTTACCCACAACTAATACATAAAGAGGAGTGTTACATCTCACCAGCCTGTGTCATTGCTTCTACTTTGTCCTGAAGTCTCTTTTTGTCTTCCTCCAGAAAGTTTATCAGTCCCTCCATCTTGTCATTCTGTTCTTGAAGATCAAGTAGTTGATCCCTCAGACGGTCTTTCACGTGATCTCCATCTGCCATATCCTGCAACAAATCATTGCAGGTTTTAGACGCTTGACTGAGTCTAATGAACCATAACAACGCATTACCACTAGATATTGGCATGAGTAATCTGCTGTAGGATAATGTTGTAATATAATTTAGTCATTGAATCTCTCACCTAAATCAGTTATGACGGATGTTCCATGTAAGCTCCAGGTGATGCTAATGTTTTTAATTGGTCATTATTTTCTTTATTTTTTGTAACAATAATAAATATAGTTTATTATTGTTGTTGTTTTGTCATTTTCTATTAATTGTATTATTATTGCTCAATTTTAAAAACAAAACAATGATGTTATTTACGTGTCATCTTGGTATAACTTAATTTTAATTTTTAGATAAACATTTTCAGATGTGTGTTAAGATTATTCAACTGCAAAAATACTTGAAATGCCCAAAGGCCAGTAATTAAGAGTGGGATATCTGAAAGGATAATAAACATGCACTCCAACAGAAAGACATTCCTGACAGTGTTTGTACAAATATTCATCAACATACTTTATCCCCATCAAAAAAATAAATAAAAATAAACAATCAGAAATATTTAAACCATCCATTGTCATGTCAGGCCAGGCAGGATTAATGCCCCCTTCTGAGGCAGATGGTTAATTTAACAGCTCATTTCACATGCTGCTTTGTGGACAGCGGACCCATACATGCACACACCCGTCTCAATGTAGAGATGACCTCCTCCAGGTCCTCTAGCTCCCGTTGTTGACGCTGAATCTCTTTCTAAAGACAGAGATAGAGTCAGTATTACTACATAAAGCAAAATATTTAAATATTTAAACATTTAAAGATCCAAGAATGAATACATTAAGACCAAATATTATTATTAATATAAATAAAAACGACTAGAATTAAAATATTACAATTAATATATGCTGCAAATGCCTTGATCATACTTGATCATTTTTGGCTCACAATGCTTTTGGGAAAGGCAGCCCTAGGCTCTTAACACACTAAATAAAATAAAATAAATAATAGAAAAACAGCTAAAACTGAAAATTACAGTTTGCTAATTCATACAGTTTCATTCCAACTCACACATTAAAAGTAACACTGAGGCTTAATTTATTTACTTTTTTTTTTTTTTACTAGTAGAGACCCTACTGAGATCACCTTGGCCTCTTGCAGCTCATTGTCAGCAGTCTCCAGAACCATCTCTTTGTCTTTCTCTAGTTGCTGGGCGAGCTGGTCTATTTGAGTGAGCTCCTGACACAGCTCTTGATTTCGAGCGCTCAGGTCAGCCACCTCACTAGACACAGTCTTCTTCCTCTGCTGCAGTCCATCAATTCGCTGCTCCAGTGATCTGTTGGTCTCCTGCAGATACTCTATCTGAAAAGGGAATTGGGTTATTATCAGAGGGGCGGGGTTAACGTCAACCCGGACATAAACACCTGCAAACAGAAGGAGGTTATGGACAGGTCTGAATTAGGGTTGACAAGCGTACTGCTACTACCAGTCCCAGTCTGTACATCAACAAAAAACAAGTTAATCGTTTCAGCATTTCTGCAGTACCGGTTGCACAGATTGTGAACGCAATAGACCATCAGAGGTTTTAGTCAGTTAGTCAGAATCCACTTAACACACTTGAACTGCACAAGGTTTTGTTCAATGCAAGCCGCACGCTCACGAATGTTTTTAATAATAATAATAATAATCAACAAAGTGTAAACATGCTGCAAATAAGAGATTCATTGAACAATTAAGACAGCTTTTTTATTATAATGGTAGTTTTTTGCTAGAGTGCAGAATTCAGTGAGCTTGCGTTTTAGAGATTGATAGCATTAGTGATTATATCTTCAGTTGATTTCTGTTTATTACCCATTCACAATCTGAATAAAAGTTTTTCATGCAACTAAGTGCAGTACAGTTTCTGGATTGTGGACTGTATTTAAATTCGCAAATGAATCAGAAACTGGGATGACAGTGATAACCAATGGACATGACAAAACGGTACAACATTTTATGAAGTACTTATTTCAACAGTTTTTGCTCTGGTACCAAAACTGGTAACAAGAACTGCAAAATTGTATTGATATTGGTATACCAGGGCCGTAGCTAGGGAGGGGGGGAGGGATGTCCACCTCGGTTAAAATAGAGTTAGATTGGGTGTCTCAGTCAGGTAACATGCCTAACAAGATTAAATAAACAAAACTATCAGATGGATATCCAGTATACCTGTATGTTCAAATGAGCAATAAGTTTTTCATTGCTGATGTTTTGAGCCTCCAGAGAGATGACATCATTAGGTCGACCACCATCCAGAGCTCGATTCAGACGCTCAATCTCTTTATCTCGCTCTTCCACCTGTCCCGAGCACAAAGTACATTTGTAATGATTAATGTTATGAATACATTTACACTGTTAATATATGATAAGGAAATAACAGAGATAATACTATTTTTTTAGTAATAACCTATTGCACATATATCATTATTGCAGATATATGTGGGCTCTTAAAGGAGGGCTCATATAAAAAGGACTCTCAGTTCTATAATCACTGACACTCTGTCATTCTCCCTAAACTATCAAGTAGTGGCTTAAGTAAAACCATTTGCTCCCTGAAATATCAAAACAGCGCCTAAGAAAAAGTAATCAAACTAAACACAGTAATTTAATTTGTGAAATGTAGGTGTGTGCACAGAACACTTACCTGTGTGTTGAGATGCTTGATTCCGGCATGCGCTCGCTCCAGGTCAAGCTTGAGCTGTGCCACTTCCTTTTGGAGCTCCTGGATTCTAAACACAAAGATTCAAAGTTTTATTTTATTATTATAAAAACTGCAATAATAATAATAATAATTACCTAAATGTTATTTATATTTATAAATTCTGTTTTTATGTTGACAAACAGAAATAAGTAATTTTTTAAATGTCTATTTCATGTTAATGTGTTATAACTGGGGAAGGCTGTCAAAATGAATGTTAACTCAAGCAATTCATTGTTTTAAATGTTCCTAATAAATATATAATATAATGTTTTTTTTATTTTCTTTAAAAAAAGACCAAATGTGTTACCAACAAATGCATTAATTACAAAATAATTGATTTATTGTGATTCTGTTTTGTTTTGTTCTCCACACCTGTCATCAGCCACCTGAAGAAGGTCAGCGATATAGGGATCATCTGGTTGTGCCACAGATGGAGGGATGAAGCCGCCAGAGGGTGGGAGGAGTTCATCTATTTGCATCCGCTGGCGCCTAAATGGGATTGATCGCTTCTTCCCTCCTATTTAAATTTAGTCATTGACCATAATGTGTTCTAATAGCAGCATAAACAGACAAAGGTGAATACAATATCTGCAACGTTAAATAAAACATATCAACCAACCAGGTGTCTGAACAACAGCTTGCATGTTCTTCTCCTGGAGCTGTAGGATACGCTCCGTCTTGGCTTTGCAGTCCTTCTCAAGGGACCGAACTTTGTGCACATACTGATTATTGAGGAATTTCAGATCTGATGTTTCATGGTCCAGTTTCCTGATGTACACCTTCAGCTCTGTTGACAAACAATAATGGTTACAAATAACCATTCCATGTGATTTGAAGATCAAATCTGTTTGCAACAGGATTTGAGGCATTAAACCCAACCCGTACCCCTGCTGATCCGATCCTTCTCCTCTCTTAGTTTCAAAAGCCCAAGGTGCAACTCGTTATTTTCTCTGACTATCCGGGCATTTTCAGCTTTATACGGCTCCAGAAGAGCATCCACATTCCGACTCTCCTTTTCTGTTTTTCCTGCAGCAAGCTTGGCATTCCTGAGACTTTCAGTGGTGTGGACCAGGTCACTGAGAAATAAATGAAAACAGATTGATTATGCTTCAGTCAGATCATGTTTTACATATATACATTTACAAAATGTATCATGTTTTATTATCATGGAGACTATTTCCAGCAATTAACTAAAGTTAACATGCGTCATGCCAGATATGCTGGCAAAAATAAATTGTGCCAGAACTAGTGAAAAGAATAAAGCCAGGGCAAGAGTAATTCTTAACGACCGGCTCAGAAGAAACGAAAATCTTTATTGATGGATAGTGTACTACTGCATATTGTAGAGAGAATTCACCTGAAGAGCTTCTCAACCAGTGGCAGACTCTCAATGGCCAGAGGTTGTCTGTAGCCCAGCTGATCCAAACGCTTCCGCAGACTGACGAACTTCCGCTCTGCGCTGGTCGTCATGGTCATTCAACACAACTACACACGCTCCACTCTACACACACACACACACACACACACGATTCACATGACAACAACCGAGTCAGCACTGATATTACAGACACTGTGTTACATATGAAAACAGTCAAAGCACCAGTTGATTTAATATCTTTATTTGACCTTCATAAAGAATGGAAAATTTAAACATTTGATCTATTGTTGAACTTTTAAGATTTTAATAAGGTTGAAATGATAGTAAAAACTGCCAGATTATAATTATTGGCTTTTCAGAACCACTAGAGCTTCAAAACAATCAAGACAACAAACCGCTCTGTGGCTGCAGTCTATAAAACTCCCAAACGAACTGTCTAAAAGTTAGGCAGCTCACTAGGTTTTAAAACACGACCATAAAGATACAGCGAACAATTTAATATTAACGTTACCTAAAACAAATAAAAAATTCAAACAATTTTCACAATACATACTTAACGTTACTCCGACGCTTAATGTTGTTTACATAAACTGTCAGTCTGTCTTCAAAGGGCAGTTGGCTGTATTAGCTTCAGTCTTCATTCTGCAGCATATCTG
This sequence comes from Pimephales promelas, assembly GCF_016745375.1. The sequence goes on along the minus strand of NW_024121432.1, from coordinate 19,606,550 downwards.
GCACATTGAAGTAAGTTAAAGCTTTTCTCCTCAGGGGCAACACAGTAAACGATGCAACAATTAAACCTCCAAAGTCTGCTTTCTGTTTGGGTATTTCGTCTCAGCGCTTTCATTTTGTAAAGCTGTTTGAGATTAGCTTATCATCAGTGTCTACTGCAGATTTCCTCCCCTCCCCACGGTGAACGGTCTTCCGGTGGCGGTAACACTGTTTGAAAATGGCGCCGAGGAGAAGGGAAGACATCAAACTGGAGTCTTTGAAACAGCGCCATCTAGTGGACACTGAGTGGAAATAGCGATAAAATAGTAGTCAGTATTAAGCTATATGGGGAGAGTTAAAAAATTAAAATTCCCAGTAGCCCAAATCTGTATGAATGTCTTTGTTGAATACAAAGGAAGAAAATTGCTTGTAACCAAACAGTTATGGGACACAATTGACCATTTTCTTTCCATACCAGAAAAGTCATGATGCCCCACAACAACTTGCAAGTGAAGGTATACAGAATTATTTATATATATTTTTTTATACTTTTCATTTTTGGGTAAACTATCAGTTTAAGGTATAGAATAAAGGCATGACATATAAAATAACAGTCATTTTTTTTTTAATCGAACAATTTGAACCTTAAGACAATTAAAAAAAGTTTGCACCTATGATTTTTTTTGTATCATATTTGATACATGAAGCTTTTATGGCTCAAATAGTATGATAATGTGATAATATAGACCTCACATTTAAGGAAGAAAGCAACGTACAAAGTAACTTACAAAATAGTACAATTATTCCATTTATAATACTGTTGTGGTAAAATAATAATAATAATAATAATAATAACAAAACTAATATAATAAAATAAAATAATTGTAAATTAACTTCCAGGCCAAAAGTGCTTGCCTATGAAAGGTTACATTTTAACTAGCAACTAGAACGGTCCCCTAACGTATTTGGTTCCAGTTTTTGTTTTTGAGAACCAAATAATTCTAACGTTCTATTTTTTGCAACCATTCCAGAACGTTACAGGGTGGTTATTTTTAAATACAAGTAATGGCGCTCAATAAATGTCAAATCTGTAGCCGTCTATGAGCCCCCCGTGAAATATCGTATACATAATAGACCAATGTTAGCTTATTTAATCCTTAATATGGTTAATGTGCTCGGGTATTTTTTTATTAACAAGAAATAAAAACAAGTGTTTTGTATTACTGATTATAAACGTCCAGACCACATCAGTAGGCCTACCCATGCTAGGCCATTGAAAGAGGTTAGGGGAACGTTCTGGGAACGTTAGAATAACGTTAAAGCAAAGTTAAAATAACGTTAGGAGACAGCTCTGCGAACCAAACACTAACGTTCTATTTCTAGAACATATTTTAAAAAAAACTAACGTAGCCTTTAAGAAAACTTTCCTGGCTAACCAAAAAAAAAAAAAACAACAACAAAAAAAAAAAAAAAAAAACATTAAAGAACATTCTGAGAACCAAAGTCTCGTTTGAATCATTTTAATAAAAGCGATTTTTTTTCCATCTGAAAAACATTGACAGCCAATCAGAATCAATTAGAGCATTTGAAGAGCCAGACGATAGACATAGTTTTGGTGTGAATCGTGAACGGTTGATGTGAACGGGCCTAAAAGGCAGATATGTTTATTAATATCTCGTGTGAAGTGTATTATTTTAATGATCATTCTCAACAACGATGTACAATTGTATAAAGAGACACCGAGGGCACTTTCAATCTCTGTAATTATTTAAGATTGTGACCTACATTTAGATGCTTACGCATTCATTAAATCAAAAGGGTGTATAAGTAGGCTAGAAGCTGCAATATTATGTCAGAATGGTCTGTTTTTATTGTGTGAACGGCCTCTGCCACACCCTCCTGTTTCACGTGCAGCTGTGAGAAGCAGCGCCTCCGCGCGCACTGAATGCGTACGGAACTGTCTCGAGGAGGAGGAGGACGAGACGAGCACTCGCAGCATCAGCAACACACACATTCACATACACAAAGAGGTCAGCTCGCGTGCTGCGACTTGAATGGAAGATAACCGAGTGCCGCGAGACACAATAAAGCAAGCATAGGGACTGATCGCTGTGCCGTGACACACGCGGGAGAGGTAGGAGATTTTCAAACATTTGTTGAACTGCATAGCTTTGTCGGTGATACTGACCTTGTCATTTAGCCCATCTTCCAAAATCCACCATTCTTTACAGATGTGTGCGCAGCTGGGGAGGCATGAACATGTCTCGATCTGCATTGGCGTTGAAATGCATGATAAAGACATCTCTCATTTTGTAGAAAACACCGTCGATATTGCATCATCACATCCATCTGGCCCCTTCATATGTTGCCTTTTATTAGCTTATTTATGAATGACAGTCCTTTTGATTAAGTGATGCTTATGAAATGTTCGCCAAACATTGAATATTTGAATTATGAGTCGTCAGTCATTCATAATGCTTACTGGTGCAATTGATGGTTCCCTGATAGTGTCGTTTTCTCTCACGATGCATATACCTGCCACAATGCATGCTTTTGTGGCAAAAGATGCCATCGATAGCTTTGCCCGTTCCTAACATGGATGGTTACTCATTTAGATAAGCCAAATATAGCCTACATCACTGATACGATTTATTGCCATTCATTAATGCAAGAAAGGCGTCTATCCCCATAATACCTTTTTTTAATAGACAGTGTCTGGCCTAATTTTTCTTCTTTTATCATGACGTAACGATGATGTAATGCCGAACTCTAAATTGAATTTCAGTTTTGTTTCTTTGTTTGTATTTGCTACCAGGTCCACACTATATAAACACCCCATTGTGCTGTTCATGAGTTGTTTATAGCGTATATCCTGATCTTATTGTTAAAGGCTCAGTAATGTGAGAATAATAAAACAAAATACACATAAACATTACACTTACCATATAAGGTTGTGATTTCTTCTCACTGTACACTTAATATAACTCATAAATGGATGGATGGATTTTGAGTGTGCAGACACAGATGATGAGGTTTAGCAATCTTAACTGTAATCTTAAACTGTGTTCTTGCACGGAAATTATATTAAATCACAATAATTTCTCTTTGAATTGCCTGGATCACATGTTTCTAATAATGGCTGATATGTAAGTATTTTTTTTATACAGTTCATCTCAGAAATGAAACATAAATCTAAAATAAATAGTTGTAAACAAGTGAATTTTAGACATTGCTTAATTATAATGAAATAATGAAAAATTGATTGAATTTGATTGATTGATTGAATTTGAACAGTGTTATTATTAAATTATTTATGTTTAACAATTAGTGAGTGTTAGATTATGGTAATTGTAAAAGATAAGAGGAAATGAGCATGAAAAATTAAATTAATTGGGTTGATTAATACCAATAAATTGAAAAAAAAAAACATCTAATATCAAACAAATATCGAATAAGGTATATTGTCCATTCTTATCTGGCTAAAAAAACAAAAGTTGACACGGGTCAAATACATACTTTTTAGCTCCCAATTATTTTATTGTGCCTGAAATAATTGAGTATTATAAATCAGAATTTAATAAAAATCACGAATCCTCACTGAAAAATTTTACATTGTGACAAAATATTATATTAAAGGTATATAAAATTATATAAAAAAATATAAAAACAAGGAGAAAGAAATGTTCTTTAGACACACAAAAATACACAACCAGACACACAAGCTACTGTACTCCTTTGTCAGTTGTACATTCTTTGGCCTGCCATTTGAAGGCAAAACAATTTCCATTTATAAGACAGGAAATGGCCTCAAAAGTTCCCTCTGCTGACCTCGGTTCAGGGGCATGTTCCCCTTAAACATCTTGGAGATTTGTGCATTCAAGTAGAGGAAACCAGAGAAACTGCTCCCGAGGCTTCCTCCCACTATAAATAATTAATGAAAAGGCCAATTAATATTAATCCATAAAAAGTACTGCATCAATACAATTTGACCAGTGAAGAGGAAAGGCCATGTGTGTTTGAGAGGAGTGTCTGTGCTTTTGTTTTCTGTGACAGGCGATCCCACAACATAATCTGAATAAGGTTACACTTTAGTCGGCATTGGGTACATGCTGGACTTTATAGGATGTTATTTTCCATAACAATATGACCTAATTAAACCCACTTTATTAGGCTCACACAAATTCGACGTGACATTATGTGGTATAACATTGCCCTCTAGTGTAGTACAACACAGATAGACAATATTAATATAGAGCTTTCCATTTATCCCAAGAGGAATTCATATTCCCTATTAAACTACCAAACTGTGTCTAAATAGGCACTTAGAGTAACGTGACCCTCTCAGATATAATGTAACACAATCTGCACTTTAGTATCATTAGAACATGATCTTGAGAAGAGATACACTTAAAACATCACATGAAGTAAGTGTTTATATGTTTTTCATAGAATGATCCAGCCATATTACAGTAGCAATATAATTGAATGTATGGAAACGGCAAATGTTGCCTAGACACTAGAACACACTATTGCTGACATGTAGGTCAGTCAATTAGTCGGGGCAAGTGGCGATTCACGTGCATTTGAGGTTGAATGCTTCAGGTTCCGTTGGTTTTCTGTCCTAATTAGTGTAAACACGATGATAATGTGTCCATTTAACATGCTTATACTTTTATATTGAAGTTTTTCCAACAAACCCTCAGATCCTATGTGAATAATTTCATAATTAATAATGAATTCTCATTTAATAATTCATCTGAAGGGTTGTTGCTTTGACTAAGACTTGTGTGGTGAGGTGGAGCAGGAAGCGTGAACACAAAACTATTGATATAAATCTCAAGTAGCCGAACACAATCAGTACAGACCACAGTTAACAATGACACTGCACAAGTTTCTGTACAAAAAGCGATATTTTAAGATCTAGACGCAAGAATGGAGGGGTTAGAAAGACAGACGGACAAAACAAAGGACAGATTTATCCAATTTTTATGAGTGCAATGTTCTGACATACAGATGCCTTTATTTACAACTGTTTGTTCTTAGAATAAAAGAGTGTCTGTCTGTATGTGTGTGTGTGTGTGTGTTTGATAGAAGGACTGCGACAGGAGGACACAGCACAGTTAGGAAATGTGTGTCTGTCTGGGACGCTTTGTAATTACATTATGGTTCAGCCCAGTTCCTCCTCTCATTTTAATCAGCAATGCTGTAAGTAAGAAGTTTTTTGAGTTCTCAATCTGGTGTAACTGTGCACATATAATACAATCGCTGCTGCTCACAACAATCATTTTCACAATAATAAAGCATCTCTAATTTCACCAAAACCGCAAGTCATGTTATACAGAAAATATCTTATCAGAACACAGGTCAAGCCTTGAGTACACGAAACTTTAACCTACAATGACAACGCTGATGCAAGACTTTGATTTTGCTGGTCCAGAGCTCCAGACTAGTCCTGCACACTTAGGCTCTTTATCAGCACAATGAGTAATAGTCTTTCTGCTGAAGCTGGTTGGCCATGGAAATGTTGCTTGTTAGAAAGCCTGGTGGGAACACATCACACCAGCATCTAAAATGTGTTTGTCAAAGATTGGTCAGTATATTGCTTTTCTTTTTATTATTTCCTCTTTCATTAGTAGGATACACAGATTCTATTTGATATATGAAGTAAGAAATAGGAGTGATACATTATATGTGATTCATGTTTTTGCTATTTTTAGCATAATGATATTTATTTGAGATAGTTCTGCTCATTGTAAATAGGAAGAGCATCATGCCATCAGCAATTCCCTACTATTATTTATTACTATACTTATGAAATACGATGGATGTATGGATGATAGATAGATAGAGATAGATAGATAGATAGATAGATAGATAGATAGATAGATAGATAGATAGATAGATAGATAGATAGATAGATAGATAGATAGATATACATATAGATACATACATACATACATACATACATACATACATACATAGACAGATACAGATAGATTTTTGTAGATAGAAATTTAGATAGAAATTTGTTCTCTGTGGATTTATATTTTGTAGTTAAGGGTCACTAGGGGCCATGTGCTTTATTAGAGTGGGCTGCTTGTCTTGGCCTGTTCTTCTACAGATCTTGAAAGGTAATGTTTTCAGATTGAATTTGATTCTGTGTCTGTTCTGTGGGAGTTTTTATTAAACGCCAATATTCACTGCCAGCGTGAGTCATTATACATTCTCTGAAGTTTAACACATGCAAGAGAGACTCAGCCTTCCAGTGCAGGAGATTGAATCTCATCTTAACAATTACTATAAGCACCAGCATTATAATGCATTTATTTTTAGAACAGAAACCAAACAATTGAAAATAGCTATGTTGAAGCTGAAGTGGATAATGCCCACACCACTGATAATGCAATAGGTTTCTCAAACATGCCGACATTCTGCCCTGCCCCCATCTCTCATTGTCCAAATAAGTAGTCCTGTTCCAAACTCACACCAATTGGTTGAGCGGGCCACACACTGACATCATGGACTGTCTAGTTTGCAAGAGGTTTACCAACAGATGTCTCTGCACATTAAACTGAGACTAGGGAAATTATTTTAACATCAAAAAAACTGCACAGATCAGCTTATAGGGGCTGAATACTTTTGGAAAGCATTGCATGTTCATAGTCTATTACATTAGACTAAATATAGTCCATCATGTTAGAAGTCATCATGAAGTGAACATGCCCTTCTGTAGTGCTGAGGACAGCAGAAATGACAGATTTAATTGTTTATGCTAACTGCTAAGTGTTCTTGTCCTTTGAGTCGGCATTTTACCCTATGAGATCTCTAATTGCTTTACAGTTCCCAAGAAACAATTTTGAACAGTGTATTTTGAATGTGTGCAACATGATGGACAGACAAGGTCTAAAATTAAGGTGAAAAAAATATTAAAAATGCGGGGGCAACAATTTCCTCCACAGAGCATACCTATACTTTATTAGCCTTTACTATGCTGATATTTGGACACGTGTGTGCAATATTGTTTTTAAACAGCAGTTCAATATTGAGTAGCTTCCATTTTAGACACAATATACCCATTGTTGGTCTGTTTTTTTTGTTTTAAAATTACAAACAAAGCCACAGAAGAACAATTTATGTTTTTGTTGCTGAATGAATCAATATTTTTGAACGAATCAGTAGAGTGAATGTCTCAATGACTCTCATAAAAAACAGACACTTGGGGTGCTATATAGTATGAATATGGTTGTATGAATGAAAGTCGGATGTACAACATCCACCATGTTGTCTGTCACGTGACCTACCAGCGTCAGTTGCTTCACTGCTATTCATAAATCCTCTCTAGTGGCCTCATGGGATAGTAAAGTGTCCATCAAATGCGCACTTCAGTATCTCAGTGGAAGAATAGGTCACCCTGGTACTTTTCGCCCACTGTTTTTTGAATACTATGTATTTGGACTACTATATAGTCGGGAAGTATTCTCATGTTTGAACCAATTGGTTGAATGAATGATTCCGTGACTCATTCTTAAAGACATTCACTTATTTTGTTTCTGAATGAATCTGCATTTTTGAATGAATCGTTTGAATGAATGATTCATAAAGACAGTCACTTGCCGACACCTACTTGCGTAACAATATTATTAAAATATAAGGCACTGTTGACCCCTTGCCTTACCCCTCCCTTAACTGAACCATACCACTAAACCTAACTGTCCATGCATGTCCCACTTCAAAAGCAATACAATGTTGCAATAAAACATGAACTCAGTAACTCAACGCATTGTTTTTAACAATTAATTTTTTGACACAAATACATAGAAGTTAAAGACACCTAATAGAAAGTGGGGCTATTCATCAAACTTACATTTTATTAAAATGCACTGTAATAATGTGCATTACAGCAACTTTTGTATTTGATGTTGAAATGACTTTATAACAGTTCTGAGTGAGAATATTAATCAAGTAATAGATTCAACTGATATGTATGAAATGGCATGTTTTCATATGGTTGGAATATAAGTATGTCCACATAAAAGCAGGCTACTTGAAATTGCCCCTTAATAATACAGTTGATTTCTGACACTGGAGACAGGTAGCAGTTTGTTCCGTTATTGATCCGCCACACGTCTTTGTTCAGTTAATGGAGGCCCTTGTTCTTTGAAATTGTTTTAACACAATACACACACGCATCCTCACATATGCTGACAAACAAGCTTACAGTCACAGTCTTTGTGTGTGTTGGACAGTTTAAAATCATCAATGCATGTCTGTTCTTCCTGCCCCTGGTAAGCTGGCCAATGAACAAAGTGGCATTCTGTGAGTAGCAACAGAGACAGCTGTATGAACCAGCACACTACCTCACCATCATCACCCACTTTTTTCTTCTCTCGGACACATTCTAGGATTGTTTTCAGTCACATGTGTGAATGTATATTGGGCACAGGCTATCTCACAGGGTGAGATCTCACATAGGAAATCATGCAAACGTCCCACTAAGAACACAAAAACATACATTGTGAGAACTTTATGGGAGTATGAATATGCATACCATCTTTTTTCACACTGTATTCAATTCATAATGTGTTAACAATCAAAACTGCATATGAAGGAACAGAAATATTTGTCCTCATGTGCGCACTACAACACACACCTATAAGCATTCTTGAGTTCTCTTTGCACCCGTGCAATGCGACACCTGACTCTAGGTAATAGCGCAGCTCCACAGTAACAGCAGGCAGGTGGAACAGCCACACATGCATAAACGCATACATACTAGACTCTTACCCAGATAAATCGACAACCAGGTAAGCCTTTTCTTGTGTACTCCTTCGCCCATAAATGCGATCAAGCGTTTTTCTGTGTAATGCATGTGGCAAGATATTGTTAAACACAATAGGCCTCTGTTCATGAAACTGCCATTAGCTCTCGCCAGCCCCATATCCTCAAAGACCCATTGTGCCTTTCTTATCGTATGCATTGTAATGAAAATAGATGTATTTTCAATCAATGATAACAGTGCGTTGTTTATTTTCAACGAATATGTAAAATATAATTTATGTGTATTAAAGTAAGTTTTATGTTCCCAATTTATTTTTGTTATAATCTTTATTATATTATAAGTTTTATTTGAATACTTGTTAATGGCAGAAATGCCCCATAGTTTGTGTGTGTACACATCTGTGAACTGTATCACATGATGAACTCCTGGCCTGCATTTTCCTTCTTTTACAGTTATATTATCATTTAAAGACACAATATGTAAGATTTTTGGATTAAAACATCCAAAAACCGCAATGTTATTCCAAATGTTCCCAACAAGAAATCAGCTATTTTATCCAGTGTAACATCCCGTGCCATTATGTCGCCCGTCAATGATGATTTTATATCAGTCTTACCCTTGATTTCAGTTTTTTTTCCCTCAGAAACCATTGAAACACCATTGAAGAAACTTTAATAGTATCCCCTGGTTTCACAGATGAGGCTTAAGCCTAGTCCCAGACTAAAGTGCATGTTTGATCTGTTTTAAAGGAAAGCAACTTTCACTGACAATATGTCAGTGCCATTGTTGTGCCTGAAGATGCAAACCAGCAATGCTGTTTTTCTCGTGCATGTTAAATAAAGCTACTTAAATTGAACTAAAGCCTAATCCTTGCATAAGCCCTGTCTGTGAAACCAGGCCTATGTGTTTTATTAGACAGGTGAGCAACTGTTTGGATACCTTTATGGACAGAAAACTAATAATTATATAGCTCAACACGGTTAGTCTTATTGTTTGAATGTCTTGTTTTCTTGATTTACAGTGACATGTTCGTACCCAAAAAGTATATCAGACAACACTATACATTTATAATGATTTATAAAAAAATTATTTCAGGCCATTTAGCAACACAAGTCATCCAGCTTTTATTAATATGATATGCTACTAATATCGATAGCAACAAGTGTCTCATTCCAGCCACCGAGCGAATGCACAGAGTAACGTTATAACATAACTTTCAACACACTCAAATCAAATGTGTTTTTAGTATGATTGTTTTGACCAAGTAAAACAGCACTGCGTTACCCCACAATTCTAATTTGTCGAATAAAAAGACTTGAGTAATTCAGCATTTTCAGCTTTTTCATTATGAAATAAAATAATGTGAATTAAAGTGATCAAGCGTAATTGTATGAAAGTTCAAGTTTGTAAGAAAGTTCAAGTTCAGGGAAGGAGGCGAACGTTAAACGTAAACTTTAATCGTAATTTTAATCGCAAAATAAATATAAACAACAAAAAGAAATGAGTGGCAGCATCCAATTGCGGCATGTAAGCATAATAAAAACAACAATGTTAATGTCCTAGGCTCTCGGCCCTGTCCTGCTTTAAACCACAGTTATGTTAATAAACTACATAAGCTCATCCATGAACATGATTTTTGCCTGAATCCCGTCAGATTGCTTTCGATTTGCTGTGGATGGGAAGATGACAACTCCCATAATTCCACACTTATTCACGGTGTCATCAAGCTTAAAAAAAGGGCTGACTACAGAGCTTGCTCATGCTGACTGCAGACTAAATACTGAGTGAAGATACAGGGAGTTGCGTAAAATGCCTGTTTGGAGAATCTGTAGTCTAAGTGGAGTACTGTTGAACATTCATCATTATTTGCCATTTCTATTGTATACTTAATATATATGTTATATTATATAGGGAGACCAGGACTTGTAGTTATGAGGAAGTTGTCACAAGGGCCATATATCCAAGTAATTATGAGGTTTTGAGTCAAAGATCCATTTGTACAAAAGCTTGTTTGTTTGCAGTTGTTTGTCTGTTGGTTTCAAACTCTTAAATTAGATCAATTTGTATGAATTCAGTCCACCAAACAAAAATGTCAGTATTATCGTATATATTTTTTTTTAACCGCTGTTAAAAAAATAAAAACTACACTATTGTACATTCAGAGAAATGTCAACTATAGATTTTAACCAAGATGATCTGTGTTCTGACATTTTCATACAGTTTTAAGATATTATATGTTGGGGCAAGTTGTTACATGTTTTGTCTATTGTAATGTTATAATTTTTATATATTTACCGTTTTTATTGTTTAAAATGTTGTAATGGTTCCAACGTGGTAGCTTAACCCATAAACTGTGGCATTAACTTTTCCCTGCCAAACAAAAATCCACGAACACACAAAGTAAAAATTGTGACAACTAGCCCCAGGCCCCTCAATTTATTATACTGCAAGTTACACTGCCACAGATTTCATAAGAGTTATGTTTTGAATCAGAATTGCCTGGTTTAATAATGCTGAAGTCAAGCTTTGAAAGGCAACCCATTGAGGTCTTGGGCTATTGATGACAGATTTGTGTTCATTTGATCTCCATAACCATCATTCATCCAGAACCAACACAATTAGAAATATTAGCCTTCATACTTCAATAAACACTCTTAAGATAAGGCATGCTATTACTAGAGATCTATAGTTGTGATTCAATGGTTTTGTTATATTTTTTCCCTAAAGCACCAAGGAGCAGCAACCAAGCTTTGTAAATCAAGGTGCAGAAGGTTGAATCCATGTTCCCTAAGGTTTTCCTTCAGTGGTATGCAGCTCTTTCCAGCTGTGCGGCTGAATTAGGTAAAAGTGTGCTTTTGTGCTCAGTAAGCACAGGCAACTAGACCAGCTTTGCTATACGCTGCGCAGTCAGCCATCTCATTTTGCTTCAGTGATTTCTAGCTGTACATTCAAGCCGCCCCATTGTACGAGTGAAGCTAGCTTGCTATCATAATAATATATGGGCCTTTGCGCAAGGCAAGATCATTTCACCTCTGATACATAATTCATAAAGTGTGATTTGCTTAATGTGCAGGCATTACTGACAGCTCCGAGCCCCGTCGCATATTTAGGCTACAATAATGGTGACGTAGGTCATCTTTACAAAAATATGGTGGCACTGACCTGCATCTTCCCCTAGTATCTGATGTGCCTTTAGTTCTGTGTAGATAAAATACAACATCAGAACCGCCTTAAATGTTGCTGTTGTCATAGCAATAAGCACACATGTTGTTTTCTATTAGCTGTGCATGAGAATCAACACAGAAGGCAACATTATGCTAAAAAAAAAATGGCCGTGAGCAATTTTGTAAGATTGTGATTCCAGCGTAAATGCATTTATGTTGCCTCATTACAAACATTTATAGTTTATATGCTGCTTCAAATGAAGCTTCTATGCCTCCTTTGAGTGGAAAGATTACTTAATCAATGGTAATTCTTCTAAGATGGCATCTGGAAAGTTTGGCATTCTGTAAAGCTTTCTTTCACAAAGCTCTAGCAAAAATAGTTCATTTATACAATCATTCAAATAACTGTTTTCTATTTTAATATGATTTAAAATGTACGTTTTTCCTGTGATATCAAAGCTGAATTTTCAGCATCATTAGGCTATTCCATATCATTCTAATATGCTGATTTCATGCTCACACATTTTTTTATAATGTAGAAAACAATTGAGCATGGTTTTTAGAAAGCATTACATAAACCATCTTATGTAACAAATGTCTATACTATCAGATTTGATCAGTTTAATGTCTTTATTGTCAATCTTACTGATCCCAAACTTTTGATCAGTAGTGTACGAGGCGTGGCCTGAGTTCAAACTCCAGCAGATCACTAGTGCATCTTCATCTTTCATGTATTTATTTTAAATCTTTATGATGGGCATCATGGGATATCATATAACTGCTAATAACGAGTCATGTAGCTTTTAGGTTCAGGAGTCACAGCAGGGGCACCATTCCAGTAATCCACTTATAGCCCATTTTATAGCCCACTGGTTTGGTCACATAAAGGAAGGCCTGTGCTAGAAATGTTTGTAATGACGGTAGGTTAGAGCTGCTTTTGGTGAGTGAGGTCAGTCTGTACCATTAAACTTCAGCTAGTGGGTTAAATTAGCACTGTAGCAGCTATGCTAACTTAGCTGCTAATCCACTGTAGCTCTGCTGCAGCCTTTTCTGTTTGTCTGGGGTGTTTTCAGTGTCCTGCTGCAGTGCATGTGGCTGCAATTTGTGCATTTGCCAACATCTGGAGCTTCTTTAATGCACACAACACAAGCAAGATCATTCGTTAACATGGGCCAGAACATGGACCACGTTTACACTTGCACAAACACATCTGGACTAGCATCACAAACAGACAAAGACACATTGATCCATTCAAGCAGCAGCTGAGTCTGTTTAGACAGTGAAACTTTTAGGATGACCCCGGGAGCCGTTAGAGGACACTGTCTATTCATACAAAGACAAACGACTTATATTAAGGATGACGTAAGACTGTAATCATTTACAGTTTGTTGTGTTTAGTTAGTGCAATGCTGTGCTGCCAAAAGGTTTTTATCTGCCAAAAGGAATGCTGGTTTGATAATGAGTTTTGATTAACTAACAACAATAGTGGCATTTTAAATCTTGGCATTTTCTGTCCTGGCATTCTGAATGAGCATATGTAGAATCCCAGAAGCAATATGGAAAAACACCATTTGCTTTATTTTAGGACTGACTGATATAAATTACATTAGGGGCACATTGTGCATTAGAATTTGAGTCGATTCTTTGGTAAAATAATTAATTTTTTGCTTTTTCTATATGCTGTATCTTGCTCCATTGTACAGTACGCCCTATGGGTGTTCCATTAACATAAGATAGAAAAAATTGCTTTCTAAATAGCCATTCATTTAGATTTTGCACAGATTGCTGACCAGGCATAAATATGATGTGATAATGCACTCTATCTCTATATGGAGGTGCACTATACACTACACATAACTGTGATGTTTTCCACAGACTTGATTCTCTGCAATTACACACTAATAGATTTCATGCATGTATGTACACACACTTCACTAAACAAAACATCTGTGCCTATTTTATGCAATTTCATCACAAAAACGTATTCACCATCCTTCCACAATCCAGTGTTATTAGTACTATATTGCATTATTAATAATATTTTAAAGTAGCTTTTATTTTTATATTGTCAATTTTCATTTAAATTGTAGCTTTATTTAGTTTTTTCTTTTATTTAAATAATTTTTAGTTGTAGTCATTTTAGTATTTTAACTTAAACATATTTATTTCATTTAGTTGCCAAGGCAAATTTTTAACGTTTTTTAAATCTAATTTTTAAACATTTTTTTTTTACGTTTTTAAATCATCATCAATTTATTTAGCATAAATGCTATTTTTTTTCTAGATAAATAAGAATTCTATACACATTTTAATTATTGTACATATACTCCTTACATTCCCTTTTTTTGTAAGGAATAATATCAGCTGATCATCATGCACAAAAAATGATTGTACATCAGCCCATTGCACATTATTACACAAATACTTAAATAAAAAAAAATGATAAGAAATATTTAATATTTATATAATAGTTACATGTAGTCATAAGAGAAAGCACAGCTATATATGAGCTGTCAGTTATACAGCAAACAACAAAATGAGATGTTTGTGTACATTTTCTTTTATCATGGCAGCAGTGCGTTATTAAATTATGACTGAAGAGCATTATAACTGGGCATTTATCCAGACTTACTATGACTATGCTTATAGCCAAGTAAAGTTTACAGTCCCAGTAATGTATAAGGGTTTGATCTGCAAGATGGGAATTGTATTCTTCAATTCTTATCCAATTCCCAACACAGAGAAATAGATGGTCCTGTTATTTGCAAAAAAAGAAATGTCAAGAAATAACAAAGGAAGACTGTGTATGAGCTATAAGATTGTGATGATAATTAAAACAGATTAAGCATTGAATAAACATGGTTTTATCAAAGAGAGTTTAGGAGCCCATAAGAAAAGGTAAAGTGATCTCCTATTTGTGTCATCTCCTCCTTCAATTTTCTTTTTAGACTTGCACACATGAACACATCAATGAGTAAAAATACATCTGTGTTCACGTTTATTACCCCCTCTACCCTTGATGCAGACAAAGCCCGTCATAACCATGGCGACGGACAGTAAGGAGGCTAAGCTTGATGAGCGGGTAGAGGTAACAGTATCTGAAGGCCCAGGTAAACAAAAACAGAGTGAGGATCTTTGGAGTGGCCTGCTCTTAAAGTGGCAGTGCAGCACACTAAATGCACCAAAGATTATCAGCACTGTCTCTTTAAGAACTGTTTTGTGTTTCTTGAGTTCCAAAAAACATTATTGTGTGCTGTCTGCGTGCCTCAAAAATGACAATTCTGTCAATATTTACGCACCCTCATGTCTTTAAAAACCTATATGAAGGTTTTATTTGAAAGATTTCTCTTTCATGCAATTACAATGATTGGGAAAACTGAAGCTTTTATTGCTAATTCTCTCATCCATGCAGCTGGATGCCTAAATTTCACCGTAAATTTAGCTGTTAATAGTGACTGTTAGTCACATTAACCACTTTTATGGTGTTTTTGTGTCCTGTATAAAGTTTAAAATTTCCACTCCTCATTCACTGTAACTGCATGGAGTGGAGTGATCATCACATTCTCCAAAATTTCTCCTTTTTTGGAATGACATGAGTGTGAGTAAACGATTTCTGTGTGAATTACAAGTCCTTTAAATATGACATAATCGCGTGTTATTGTTGCTTTACACACCTTTCCGTGTGAACCTTCTGCCCTCAAACTTTACAACCACGTTTAACTATCAATATCCCACGTGTGACTCGTTTCATTCTTTCTCAGCATGGTTGACGTGTGGCATGTTTTAGTTTGAGCTTGATTCTAAAGTTTTTACGAATGTGTGCCACTGTTAGGAAAACAAATATACTGCAGAGAAAAAAAATATATGATCAATTTATAGATTTGGAGTGTGAGAGGAACAGCCAGGTTCAGGAAAAAAAGGGTTATTGGCTTTGCTGCACTAGTGAGAAATATTAGCTATACAACAAGTGTATGAGGAGCAGGGTTGAGCATTCCTACGTTGTTAAGTGTGTTTAAGCTTTTGTAAAGAAGTGAGAGGAACAGTCAGCTCTGAGTGAATGTATTTAGCAGTACTGACGCTCACACTGTAAGAGCAGGAAGGCCGTATTTGAGTGGTTGTAGTATGGAGGAGTACAAGGGAGACACATGGAGGGCTGTTTCTCTGGCTGAGTGGTGTCCACTCACATCATATGCCTCAGTGATTGAGGATGCCTGCAGCACTGCATTGTGGGCCAGAGAAATGGAGTAGTTGCAGCTGGGAACAGACTGTGACTTGGACTAGGCTTTGAGGGGGAAATGATGAGACAAAATAGGAGAAATCATAAAATCGTCCAGTCACATGCGCTCGTAAAGCAGTAAACTCAATAACGAACAAGAGAAGCGGCCACTGACAGCAGGTACCAAACGTCTTATACTTTGTTATTGTGCCATTGTGTTTTGAGCAGCAACACACTTAATGTGTAACTCCACACTACTTTCCAATTTTAGCCTGTAACAGATCCACACTGATCTACTCTGTGGTGTAGAGTGGCCCTGTCACTCCAGCCATTTCACTTGGTGCTCCTACAACACAGAGATACAGTCGCACACTGATGAGCCTTAGAAACAGAAAAGACGGCCTGGATGTGTTCTGCTCTTGCTATTGTGGCTTTTATACCTTCAGAAAGACGGCTTTTATACCTTTTTGAAAGAAATTAATACTTTTATTCAAAAGGGATTCATTAAATTACATTTTAAAATTTAAATAATATTTCTCAATATTACTGTTTTTGCTGCATTTTCGATCATATAAATCCTGCCTCGGTGAGCATAAGGGACTTCTATCATGAAAAGAAATCATCATGATTAAACAGAAACTATTAAACAGAAATAATATTTTACTTTATATGTAATTTTATTCATAAACAGTGCTTTTTGAGCTCGTCTTATCTCCGTAGTGTTTATGATTCCTAATAACTTTCTAGTCTCAGGAAATGGTGCGTCTGCAGGGCACTCCATACAAACCAAAGGTCCTTTGTCTTATCATTGGTTTAATGTCATTACATGGGGACTGTATGATTCAGTCAGTCAGAGACACTTTCCACCTGCAGATTTCCATATTTGGTAGGTTGCGAATTATTTTGTAAATTATTCTCTAAAGATTGTTTTTGTACGTTAGAATTTAGTTGTTTGTACTTTTGGGCTTGATTGTTGGTAATGAAGCTCAGATTTAATTCTCAATTAGTATGTTGTCAAGATAAGTAATGGATGGAAAACATTAGCATTAAATATAAGCTACAAATCCAGTTGAGTTTTAATTATTTGTAGCTATAGCACTTTTCACAACACAAGAAGCTTTAAAAAGAATAGTGCCTTACCAAACAAGTGAGCTGTGATGTTTAGATAGATTGGGAGAAACATCCACCTGTAATACCACTCCTGAACTGATTCAAAATCTGCATAATATGTGATGCTCAGTGTTCTTGTAGTCTAAAGGATTATTTGAGTCCTCTATTTAGGTAAAAAGTTTTGCAGTTGCTACATCCATATGTCTCATCCATGATTGCTAGCCCCATGTGGATTATGGGGCTCATCCTGGCGCAAAAAAACATTTTCAAGAGTAATGTCTACATACAGAACATAGCTTGAACAACCTGATGAAATTTACACTTGATGAACTTGCATTTTGTATGCATTTGATTGGCTGGATTGGTATCAATCTTAAATGTATCTTGGAGGGATTTTTCCTTCAGTAAATACTCCCAAAGAGTTTTAAGTAAAGCCCATCACGACTCCTCTCTCTTCTCAAACTTATGTTTAAATGGAACATCTGGTCACCATAACCATACAAGACTGACCCAGGACAAGGACTTTCACACGATATAACCTGATAGCGTCTGATCTGTTCTGGTCCTCCATTTCATTAACATTAATTAAAAATATTCATATAATATACATCTACTGTGCCTACTGAAAAAAATACTGCATGCTTATTTTTAAATATGGACAGCACTAGCACTAGCCTTTTACAATTTGTTGACTATGTATCACCATTGTTTGCCCCCACTTTTTTTTACCAGAGCGGCGACGGCAGGGCAAACTCCAGCCATTCAGGCGCCTATTTGGTAAAAAAAAAAAGGGAAGCAGAACGTGGGTTTGAGGGATCTGAACTTAAACCCAGCCATTCCACTGATAATGTCTGCAATGGGGTGGCCACAGTTAATGAAGAGAACAATCAGTATCTAAGGTAATCCTCTTATAGCTGGGTCTGGAATTCATCGTATTTTATTTTTATGCTGTCAAAGTTGTTTATTTGTTGAATTGTGTATTGAAAACATTCACAGATGTGCTGTATTTAAAAAGTGTTTATATCTGCATTCACAGGGAGTTAAACACCCTAGGGTCCCGAGCTTTTTCACATGAGAGTGTATTTATCCCTGAGGAGTCAGATAAGACCCATCCAGGACAGACAATGTCCCAGGAAAACGTTTCAGACAAAGTCAAGAACATTCAGGTGAAACTCTTAAAAATGGACATATGGACACAGTCAAGCCATGCACCAGACTTTGCTAACACTAATTTTGATATTACCAGATTGAATTTTTTTTATTTTAGATATTTTTGCTACCATCAAGGTCAATAAATGCTGGTAAATTTAGGACTAAATGTTTAGGGCTAAACAACATTTATCCATTCTTTTACTCTCTATGCTTTTGTTGGCAGAAGCAAATTGGACATAATATCAAATTTGGTCAGAGACCCCCATCACTTAGAAAGAGTGAGGGAGATGAAGGTAGCTCGGATGAGGAAGAGGTACCACAAAGTCCGTTGAGGGTTCTTGCTCAGGTGGAGAATGAACCACAGGAGACTGAAGCCAAGGAAATAGTAAGCTAATCTCCAAATTATTTTTCCACTACTTACATATTGTAACATAGTATTGCTACGTCAGTCACACTTTATATACTAGAAAGCGAAGTTAAAGATCACTGCTCTGTTTTAGCAAGTAAAGTTTAAGAAAGATTCCCTCACTTGCCAAATAAACATTTATGCACTTGGAAGGCACTATTATTGAAATCATTCATGGTTTACACTTTATCAGTAACTTGCTGTTGCTAATGCCATGCTCTAGTTAAGTTGCAGAAAATTATAATATCATGAGACTATCAATACATTAGCCACTTTTCCACCGCTGGGCCGAACGTTCTAGGAACGGTAAGGAACAGTTCAAGTTATATTTCCAATTGAACTTGGTTCGCCATAGCACTATTACAATCTGTTCTCGGCCTGGAATTTTCAGCACGGATGGCTAAACATGCTCGTATAATGTGTGTAATTGGTCTCTTGTCTGTTACCTGGCTACCAGTTTCACTGCAGCTGTGCAAGTGTGCTATTTGAGAGAAGTAAACAGAAGTTAATGATCAAATTAAAAGAAATATTTGATCGTCCCCCATAACGTGGTCGCTATTTACATCTCATACAATGTAACCAATGAGAACGGTTAGGTTGGACGGTGGAAAAGCGGCTATTGATTCCATAGACATATAACATGCTTCAAAAACCCTGCTCTCCCATAGTCACAAACTCAAGATTGTTTGTGTTTTTGCTTTACAATTAGGCTGTCAGCCATGACAAGGTCCAGCACAGAACTCCAGTCAAATCCCCACGCTCTAAGCGCCCACCTCCCCCTGGCACAATTGAGTCCATCAATCTAGATGCTGTCCCTCAGTCTGTCCCACGCTTGGACAATACTGCTGCCAAACACAAACTCTCTGTCAAACCGAAGAACCAGAGGGTATCTCGCAAACACAGAAGGTTTACACAGGTAAAGGGAAAGGTGTTCTTCAAAATGTGAACAGCTTCTATTAGGATATCTTTAATTTAAAAGGGAATAGAAAGTTTACCCAAAATGAAAAGGATAATTTACCCATAATTTACTCACCCTCATGTTGTTACAAACATATGACTTTTTCTTCTGTGAAACACAAATGGTATTTTGAAGAATATTTTAACTGTATTTGTGCAGTCAATGGGGCCCAAAAAAAACCAAACAAAACAGACATTTTCCAAAATATTTTACTTTGTAGTCTGCAGACGAAAGTAAGTCATACGGGTTTGGAATGAGATGAGGAGGATTAAATCATGACTAAATTTTAATATCTGGGTGGTGAACCATTGCTTATGAGAAAATAACTCCACAACATTAATTTCTGCAACTTTAAATATATTTCAGGAGTTTCACGAGGAGGATCTCTCTGAAATGCAAGAGGAATATGAAACACAAAAAGACGAAGAAGTGTTTGATTTGTCAAGAGAGGAGTATAACATTATCCATAGCAGCGAAGGAGATTATGAACCTACTGAGAAATCGGTGAGGCGGCAGTTTCATGAGGAGGAGTTAGAACGCCTTGAGCTTCAGAAGAGGGAACAAGAGGAAGAAAGAAAGATGGAGGAACAACAAAGGAGAATCGAGGAGCAGAGGCTAGAAGAAGAAAAGTGGCGTAGAGAGGAAGAGGAAAGACTGCAAAGAGAGGAAGAGGAGAGGAAGCAGCGAGAAGAAGATGAGAGGAAAAAAAGGGAAGAGGAAGATAGGAGGAGAGAAGAGGAAGAGCAAAGATTAAGAATTGAAGAAGAGCGAAAGAGGCAAGAGGAAGAGAAAAGAATGCAGAAAGAGGAAGAGGAAAGAAGAGCAGAAGAGAGACGGCAGCAGGAACTTGAGGTGGAGCGTCTCCGTATAGAAGAGGAAAGAAAAAGAGAGCAGGAGGAGAGGAGAAGAAAAGAGGAAGAGGCAGAACAGCGAAGGATTCAGGAGTTAGAGGAGAAACGGAAGAGAGAGGAAGAGGAACGTGTCCATGAGGAGGCTGAGAGGAAAAGACTACAGGAAGAGGAGGAAAAAAAGAGTCAACAGCCAGAAGAGACAGCTGGAGCTTCTGACCCAGAATGGAAAAGAAAAGCAGAGGAACTGAGATGGAGAGAGATGGAGGAGAGACAGAGACCCTTCACTTTCAAGGTCTCCTCAGGCGAGAAGCAGATACTCTTCCAGAAGGTTAACCTCACTCCGGTTACTCCAACAACTGGCCAACAGGGCGAAACAATCGCTGAAACCAAGGAGGGAGCAAAAGCTTCTTCACCAGGATGCACAGATTCACCAACTCGGTCTTCATCTCTTTACGTCCCACATACTGCAATTCTTGTGACAGGAGCCCAACTTTGTGGAACTGCAGTCAATCTCGATCAAATCAAGGACACAGCCTGCAAGTCACTTCTTGGCCTTTCGGAGGGCAAAAAAGCCATGGGCACTCATCCAACCAAGATCAAGACATCTCCAGACGATAAATCTAGAAAACCAAATCCTTTTATGAGTCTTCCCTATCTGCAGACCAATCCAACGCTGCCGTCCTGGCAGAATGGGCAACTATCCGATCCAAAATTTTTAAAGGTGCTGAAGAGGGAAAATATCCCGAATACCCGGATCAGAGTCGCAGGCCGATAAGTGAGGATCTAAATACAGTGCCATTTTCTCACACCAACCTCAGGAAAACCATGTCAGCGAGTGCTAAGTTTTCCATCACACCAGCCAGGAAGAAATTTCCTGATTCCAACAGGAACTCAGAGTTTTTTGGTCAGGATGAAGATGTGAAAGTAGAATCGGCATCTATGGAAACTCCCTTCGTCCAAAAAGTAGAGTTGCTGTCTTTAGGTACCAAGATCCAGAGCAGGGGAAGCAAGGTTGTTCGCATCGCAGATAGTGCTGAAGAATGCATGTTTGCCAAAGACCTCCCCTCCTTTCTCGTTCCCAGTCCGCCACATGGATCTCCCAAGTCGCAGAGATCCGAGACTGGCTCCCCAAGTCAGGCAGAATCAGAAGATTCAGACACAAAGAATGAAGGTGATCAGAAGGATCAGGGTGGTGATGAGCAGCCCTCACCGTTTGGAATTAAACTGAGAAGAACCAACTACTCTCTTCGCTTTCACAATGAACAATCAGCAGAGAAGAGAAAGAAAAGGTACAGTGCTGGAGACAGTTTTGAAGGTGTCCCAGTGCCCCTCACCTCCATTGACCAAGACCCTGATACTTCTACAGTCTTGGAAAGGTCTAGCCCTGTTTCTCCACAACAAGAGATTGTTGAATTTCGTACCTCTGTAGCATCCAATAAAGAATTTCGAAGCAAGTTTAGCAAAAGTACTCTCCCTTTGGTACATACTGAAGGTGATAACTTTGCCCCCAAACTTCCACTTTACCAAAAACCAGCTACTTCCCCTAAACCATCTGAAGGTGCCACTCCTCCACCCTCTCCTCTCCCAAAGCCTGGCAGAAGGACTTCAGGAGACATTATTTCACAAAGGACAGGGGAAACAGAACAGATAGCTACAGAGAAGAGCAGTGACCATAAAGAAGTTGCAGTATCTGCTCAATCCCAGAAAAATGGACAAGGAGAGGAGTTTAAAGAAAAGAAGTCATTTTTTCCATCCATCAGCATCCCATGGAGAGAAAAAACAGATCGCAGGACAGAACTCATTAAAAAAGGTTGGAATTCCTTGTAGCGCCAAAACTGTGTTATCTTCACCTCATTACAATGCTTGCAAAGCAGCACTGTATTGATATTTCTTAAACTTCTATATTCAACTTTTTACAGTTAATTCAATCTGAATCGCTGCGCTTTTCATTATAACATTTGGAGTCATAATATCTGCATTCTAAATTGTGATTATTATATATTTAGCAATATTCTTGTCATACCTTATGAGTATTGGTATTTCCTTAAGAAAATTAAGATATTCACTCTCCTGGGAAAGAGTACAACAGATGTGTAGAAGACTCTAAAGTGGGTTCTAGTCTCACCTGTCAATTTGACTCGTGCATTTATTCTCCTTCACAGAAAAACCCTCTCTGCAGGCTAGGCACTCTCTGGACAGCTCACGGACACAGGAGAAAGAGGCAGGACCACTTTGGATCACCCTGGCACTGCAAAAACAGAAAGGCTTCAGAGAACAGCAACAAAACCGCGAGGACAGGAGAAGCCAGAGAGAGGCTAAGCTGGCTGAGAAACAAGCTAGGGACAAAGAAAGCGTATGTATACATCATAAATATAGCCATAGAGTCTATTATCATAATAACTAGCTACTCCGCTGGTACTATAAGTAAAGTTGTACCAACAGTCTATTAACCAGATGCAATGTAATAATGCAACAATCAATAAACCTTTCACATAAATCTTACCAGCCATGACAAATGATAATTTGTTGATCGCTTGGATTCTATTTTTGTGATATTGTGTTGGGTAGCACTCCAAAATCCTACTGCATATAACTGTACAATATAACAATATCACAGTACAATCTTCTGATTGGCTGAGAGTTTTGCTTGTTGTAAATTTGTCGCCCAAACCACTTGCACCTGGTTTAGGCATGATATTATGTTACTAAATAAACTTCTCTGTATTAATAGCAATCGGTGTTATTTGTCTCTGAAAGGCTGAAATGGTCAGTCCCACAGAAGATAAAGGTAATGGAAGTTCCAGCCCGCCCAAACCTCAAACAGCAGATGAGAATAAAAGACCAGACACACTCCTGGCCCGTTTTGAACGACGCGACAACTTGAAGAAAGCCAATACCTTGCCCAGTTCAGTCACAGGTAAAAAACCAAAACATTTGAAAATTGATTATTTCCTGTCAGAAGCTTTATACTGGGGTTAATTTTAGTAACTTTGGGTCTTATGCTCAGTTTATTTATTTATTACATATACATACCCCTAGCTGAATTGCAACTGACAAAAAAAGTATGAATTGGAGAGGGATTTAGACATGGTTCATTGCTTTTAAAACTAAGACATAGAACCACAAAAATGCATCCACTTGTAAACAATGAAAGCAAAAGCAAACAATTTGGAAATCACAGCTGAACCATATTTTTTTTCATTCTTTTTAAAAGTGGAAATAACAGACTCAACACCATCTCCGCCAGCAACAAAGGATGTGACCAAGCGCTTACCTCCTGGTGACACTACCCAGGTTTCTACCGAGCCAGCCTGGCTTGCCCTAGCCAAGCGTAAGGCCAAAGCCTGGAGCGACTGCCCACAGATCATCAAGTGATACATTACTACTGACCCAGTGAAAAAGAAAACAAGTCTTTTCTCCTTCATCCACATCAGTCAACCATCACTGCACTCCAGCTCACATCTGGCTCTGAATGAAAAGTCCATAATAAGCAATCAGACATTTACGAATAATTGTTTTTTTAAGTTTAACTTTTTTTTTTTTACAACAAAGACAAAATATTGTACTAATATTCGGACTGGACACAGATACAGACATCAATGCCAACCCAAATGGGTTTTCAAAATAGGATTATTGCAATAACATCCACCAACGGTATGTTTATTTAATTTTGTGTTGCAGCCAATCAAACAAGCCCTAGAATCTTCATCAAGAAGTTGCAGCCCTTTATATCTTTGTAGTCGCCAGTGGTCCTGTTAACTGTCTACAATGCATGTCAAACTGTTGATACTAAATATTACTAAAACAAAATAAGCGGTTCACATTCAGTATAAATGTAACATTTCAAATAAGTCAAGACAGTTATTACTTTGGTGACAATTTTGGGAAGTATTTCAAGGGCTAACAATAACAGTGGTTGAAACCATCAGAAATCTCTCCTCCCACCTACAAGCATGTAAAGCGGAGAAACTGTTTTGTAATTTGGTGGGATTTTTTTTCTATGTACACTAAATTGAGTTGGCACCCATAGACATTGTCGTTGGACAAACGTGGTCATTTTTTTATTTCTTAACTTATTATATTTGATATCTTGGCAAAGTAAAAAGATCTTCACTGTGTCCGTGACAACTGTGAGTATTGTCATTTTAACTATTGCTTAAAAATTATTATTATAATGACACGTCAGCACTGTTTACTCATGTTATTAACTAACATTGAATTTTTCCTTCAAGTTTCAATGACAATATAGGATATATGCACTTGAGCCATGCTGTCAGTTGATGAAAAAATCTACTTCTTGCAGTGTCCATACCCGTCTGTTTCTGTAGAACTGCCTGCTTGCTGTATCATAACAATGCTATCCTTGCGTAGCGTGTGCTAGCATCACTTTTACAGCTAATTAACAAAACCCACGACACAACTAAGTGATGGGAGATCGGTGTTTCAAATGCAATGTCCAAGGGGGGATTTAGAAAAGAGGTCTAAGCCAATGAAATTGCCCCTAACAGAAAAAAGGGAACATTTTCAGTGAGTGAACGGACTATACAGACTATACTGGCATCACCTCTACGTCCTTGAATAAGGCAGCTAACCCCAGATCACTCCAGGGGGGATTGTCCTTGTAGGTGAACTGTAAGTCGTTCTGGATAGAAAGCGTTTGCTAAAGGATGGAAGATATTAAATGGAAACCTTGATCTCTCAGCAGAGCCATTGACTCCACTATCTAATGTAATGTATGTATGTAGGTATGTATGTATGTATAGAGGTGAAATGAAACGGACTGTATTGATTTTGGAGATCTCCTGAACTGCAGTCACGTCACTTTGTTTTTACATTGGTCGTGTGCAATAGCATAGCGCAAACAGTGTTGTATGTGATATGAAACAAAAGGTTTGTTGATATTGCACTTATTTTGTTCACTTTAGAAAAATCCATTAAAGAAAAGGTGACGCAAATGTTATGAAATATGTAGAGAAAATAAAAGAAAGCTGTTTGAACTCGGCAGACTAAAATTCCTGTTCTTGCACAAAAACAAACTGAAACATGTATGTATTTTGTATATATGTATATATATATATACACACAATGCATACAGATTAAAACCATATAATTTTTTCCTAATGAGCACTTTTGGGAGTCACCCAAAAATTTTTTAAATGTATACAACTGGACTTGGATTATTATGATTAATCACCTTTTGGTCAGTTCTAGACAATAAACGTAATCATTACGACATCCAACAACCAAGTTATGCCCCCAGACGACAGGAGAGGAGAAAAGTTCACCTGGCAAAGACAAGGTTGCCATCAATGTGCCGGTTTCTCCATCTAGAACCCACACCTTTCCATCAGTGGAGCACACGGCAGCTAGTGATCTCAAACCCCACGGAGTGCCGTCAAATACAAATGGAGTAGAGAACACCTTGCCTGTGGTCTGAAACTGCCACAATAATGATCCATCATTGCCATTTAAACAGTATACATGACCGTCATGTGACCCACATGTGACTGTGTGATTGGGTGATGGTGATGTGCTCCTGCTGGGTGTTGTAGAAATTGTCTGATTAGTCAAAAATGTCAAGGAAGAAATGCATGGCGATGAGAAGATTGGTCCTTTAGTGGAGAAGTCCCATAACTGCAAAATAATGGAACAAAATCAAACTGGTGCACAGAATGCAA
Source organism: Pimephales promelas (assembly GCF_016745375.1). Next base: position 19,580,259 of record NW_024121432.1, on the reverse strand, counting down.
TCTTCTCTACACTGCAATTAAAGTCTACTGGATGAAATCTGTGAAGTAAAAAAATATTACTACAAACATTACTGGGTTTTGAAAAAACGAGTGCAAATATACATAATAGAATAAAAGAGCATTGTTGTTTTTTAAGTGCACTGCTCCAGTGGTGGTAATGACCATAATTTGAAAAATAAGATTTCAAATCATGGTTAAAGTCACATAAATTCAGTTTATCCTTTCTTGGGGCAACTTTTCCTTTTTCCTCTCACCGTATCTCCAAAATGGCTTATTCCAATAATATGGCCATTTACTGAACCAATGAAGACAGAGGAATCAGAGCAGTGAGGAGATGAGAAAAACGGGACAGTGCCGGAATACGTCCACAAGACCTTTCCACTGTCCTGGCAAGACAATAAATGGAGAATTACAAGATAAACGTTAGCTTTCAAAGATGACCTCTGATCCCTACTTCATTCCCAAGATCTTTTGTATCAGAGAAATGGCTAATACACTTCCAAACATCAACACTAGTATGGCTTTTTGTGCATGTACTCCAGTGAAGAAGGAACATTTACTTACTGGATTAAGACAGTGGAGATTCCCACCCAGAGTACAACAGTATAAGTGTCTAGGAGACAAGTGGACACAAGGGGATGAAAACACCGCACCGCCACCACAATAGTGCTGCCATTTACAAGTCTTAGCCTGGGAGAAATAGAGACAAGTGTGTGAAACATACAGGGGACATCCAGAATCTGCAAGAACACATAAAAATAAAGTACAGATAATATAATATATATTTAGTTTTAGTCCCAGTGTTGTTAATTGTTGACTAAAGCTAAAATTATTAAAAATTATTTTAACTATTAAAAAACTGACATGAAATATAAATATTAGATGGAAAACATAACCTTTCAATTTTTTTTTAAATTAGACTAAAATAAATTAAGTTACTAAACTAAAAAATGACAAAAGCTAATTACAAAAATATTAAAACTAAAATATATTAAAAAACATTTAAATAAATATAATACTAAATATAAAAATAAATATTTTAATAGTAATAGTATAAATGTAACTAAAAATATAGTAATATAAGACAAATAAATCTGAATAATACAAACATAACACTGTTCAGCACTACAGAAATACAAATAAACAAAACTAAGAAGTATTACCAGTGGGTCTAATGCATAAATATAGCCATCATGTGACCCTGCGAAAATCAGCCCAGTTTTAGGGTCTACAGTAGGGGAACTTTTCACCACATCCCCCGTCTCAAATGTCCACACTGTTTCCCCACAGGAAACATCCAGGAAATACACTTGTCTGTCATAGCAGCCTGTGAAAAAGCATTAAACACAAGTTAAAAATGAGGATGACAAAATAAACTGATTTATAAATTTAACCCTGAAATCTGTAAGCTCTACTTTTAGAAAATAGAAAAAAAACAAAACTCCATATTCAAGCTAAAGTAGTAACAACAATGTTATTTTAATTCAATTAAACATTCAAGTACAAACCTACTGCTACAAGGCTTCCACATTTTGAGACGGCAGCAGAAGACTCTAACCGATCTCCAAGGATACGCTCCCAAATGACCTCTCCGTTGAACAGGTCAAGAGCCTGCAGTCGGTGCGAGTGAGAGCCAATGAACACAGTAGTCTTATCAGGACCCAGCAGCAGCACTGGAGAGGCGTCCACACATCTGCCGGTGTCTGAGCTCCAGAGAATTCGCAGGCCAAGCGGCAGGACGTCTAAAGAGTCTTTTCTAGAACCCTCACCTGAAACTGCGCTCTCAGAGACGGGCAACGACTCAGTAACTTCATGGTGCTCTGTGACCTTTTTAATAGCAGAATTTTTCTCACACGTCTTATAACTTTCATGTGACGAATTGGATAAAAACCCCAAGTGACTGTCTTCAGAAGTATTTGTCACAGTAAGTTTGCTTTCATCTGAGAAGTTTCCCTCTCGCATTTTCTGAAAACAACCGCAATGGATAATTTCACCAGCTCGTCTTACAACTACAAATCCCATAGTCCTCTTCACTGAGGGAACTACAGAACCCACTGCGCTTTCCATAGCATTCACGGTGGCCATTTTCTTTAGTTGTCTTTTGGATGAAACTACAGAGTCTGAATAATCGAGAATTCTTTTCTTTGATGGTTGGATTGCAATATGTGTTTCTGTCATGACGTGGCTAAGCACATCTGAGAAAGAGCCATCTAATATGACCTCTAGCAGGCCCACAGAGGTTGTCCCCATGGCAACAGTGATCTCATCACAGAGACGCAGGGCCTGAAGGGAGTCTCCTCCACTTAACATGAAGTGAGCATCTTCCTCAACCACCACGTCATTCGGCAGGCCAAGACACTCCTAATACACACGGACAAAAACACAAAAGCAGATTCACTCAGCAGGCAATGGAAAAGATGTTCAAGAAATACCTCAATGTGTCAAAGAATTAGAACTAGTACTTTTTGTGCAAAATAAATAGAATATTAGAGTAAATATTTTTCATACCTTCCACAGGGTCTGTAACGTCAGTCTCAAAGATTCATTGTCTTTCCATACAGTTTGTTTATTTATGTCTTGTCTTTGAGTGTCACACATTCTCATCAACTCGTCTATGGCTATTTTACCTAAAACAACAGGAATGTAAAAGTGACTATGAAAACAATGACCACAATGAAAAAACATGTTCACATCTGATTACATAGATATGCTAAGTGATTGTGATGTTTAAGCTTTTAATAGCAGATTTGTGTGTGTGTTGGTAAGACTTATATAAATATACTTTTAAATATAATTACATATTTTACTAAATGTAATTTCATTTACTGAACATTTCAGTTTTTTAATTTTAGATATATGTCTAATAATAATGAGCATTTCAATTTAATTTAAATTCTATTTTGGATTGGTAATAACGTCAATTTATCAGGGGCTACTTCAAGTACATAATTTAGGTCATGGGGTCTAGACAACAAGAGGCCCCTGGGCTATATGAATACAGTAGACCCCCCCCCGACCCTGAATAAAAATGTCACTAGGTCATTAGTCAATATAGACAGGTCATTAGTCAATATAGACATTTCAATATGTGCTCTACTATGAATAAATTCATCTGGCATAACTTTTATTCCTGGTTTTTCTTGCTGAAATTTCCAATTAAATTTTTTGTGAATGCCACGCTCTACAGATCAAGGCCAGTTTTGAAAATGTAAGAGTCGAGATCCGTCAAATAGTCTCTGGATACGTTCATATGGTGACACCACCGCATAACTTCTCGAATAGATCAATGGGATCGATCAACTGCAACTATAGTGACAGTGACTAAGTAATATCAAAGATGGCGATGACACACAGGATTTTTGCCAAAAATACAGCTGTGATTCCTGAAAATGTACGGCGTGAGTTCAGTAATAAAATGCAGATGTCACTGTGATAATCTCATATTTATAAAAATAATCATTAAAAAAATATATTATTTTCGTGCAGCCAGGAGTCCCTCCCATGAAAGCCTGTGGGAAACCCTGCCTTAGAGGATAGTGCTCACTTGCCATGAGAGGTGAGTGGAAGAGCAGGGATGAATAATATCAAGTCAGGAATGCTGTGAGCGGCCAAAAGCTGTGATAACCTATGGCGAATCTCTCCTTCAATAACTCTCAGCGAGAGGGGGGTGGCATTTCTAGATACTTCTTCAGCAGTGAGGTCTTCAGAGGATTGTGTAGAATGTTGGAAAGTTTCTTCATGATGAATTTCCAAAGAGAAGGATGAAGGGGTGCCTGATTGACCCGATGCGAGCACTATAAATGCCACCAGCCTGTCACTCTCACTCAGGGTCACTGCACACGCCTCTACTTCAGGCAAATTCTCAATGACCTAAGTACAGAAAGAAATACATTCATGATATAAAATGTTATATGTAGATGTTATATAGATGTTAAAGTCGTAACATGACACATGGGTCACACAGAGCCTACCTGCTGCAAGGCATCTAGGTGTACCCGCTGACCAAACCGTTTGACGAGCCGATCCTTCCTGCCCTGGAAATACAGACGGGAATCGCGCACAAGCACCCAGTCACCAGTAGCACGCATTGTTCCCTTGACTACAGTTTCTTCATCATCAAGAAGACACACCCTCTCCTGACCACCTAAATAAAAGAAACCAAATTTCACTTTACAAATACAAAAACAACTCATATGAATGTGAAAGAATGTACACTACCATTCAGGGTCAGTAATATTTAATAGTTTTATTGAGCAAGGATGCATTAAATTGATTAGACTGACAATAATATATTCATAGTTAAAAAAATAAACTATTGCAAATAAATGTTCTTTTGAATGCCCTACTCACCAAAGAATCCTGAAAAAATGTAACAAAAATACATATATAAATAAACAGCATGACTGTTTTCAACATTGATAGTAATAAGCACTAAATCAACATTGGAAGGATTTCTGAAGGATCATGTGACACTGAAAACTTGAAAATTCAGCTTTTGCAGCTTTTCACGTGAATAAATTACATTTGAAAATATATTAAAACATGAAAAATAATATTTATTGTATTCAAAAAATAAATAATTCAGCCTTGGTGAGCAAAAGAAACTTCTTTCAAAAACATTCTTTTTAAAGAATGAAACATTAAAGAAACGTTCTTTTCAAAAACATGTTTTAAAATCTTACCAACCCCAAAGATTTTAATAGTAGAAAGCATGTTTAAATAACTATCATACCAATGAATAAATGTCCATCTCCTTCGGTGACGAGACGTCCTGTTTCATCTCTGACCTCCATTATGGTATCCAACATCGGTTCTCCAAGAGGCACAGATAGATCAGTTCTGTCAAATAAAACATGATTCAGAATGTAAACAGACAATGCATCACAAAAAATGTTTTAATACTAATAATATTTACTATTGCATAACTTAAAGATAAAGCAGTTGAATTTGAAAACATTCTCTATAGACTGTCAATATTACTTTTTTGTGGCTGATTTACTACAGTGTCATTTTTGTATTATTTATATACTATTATAGTATTATATATTTTATTATGTGCTTTTGTCATTTTTATAACATTAAGTTAGTCATTTTACATTTTTATTAATATTAAGTTAGTCATTTTAAGGCTTCAAGGCAAGGTAACATTTTTAATCCTCGTTTAGTTTAAGTTTTCCATCTAATGTATACACTTCAACTTTATTTCAAAGAACAAAATTGTTTTTAGTTTAAGTTTATGATAATAACCCTGTTTTGCTTTACATATTATCAAAAAAAAAAAAAAAGTTAAAAAAGATCGCTATAGTTTTTATAATCAGACTTCCTAAATTATTTAATTAAAAGTGTTGGTGCAATATATTTAGTGTAGACACTGTGTAGAACATGCATTGCTAGCTCCAGTTTAGCATTATCACTGTATGGCTGAAGGCTTTGTGGCACTCACGTGTTCTCCAAGCACAGGTGTTCGCCTGGGACTTTGTACCAACTTGCCCAGCAAGAAACTTCTGTAGTGCCGTAAAGATTACAGATGTGTGTGCCATTGCCTGCCTGCCTCCAGCTTTTGAGAAGATTTAGAGATGGAAATGGCTCTCCCCCAAAAGCCAATATCCTCAGGGATGAATTTGTACTAAGCACCTCCTCCTGAAGGACACGCCTTCCAAAGCGCCTCACAAGAGTGGGAGTAGCCTGAAAAATGAGTAAAATCAATTATATTACGTTAGTATTAAACAGTACTATATGTTGTCCATGTCAACTTAGACTTAAAATGACACCTAGTGGTATGGAAGCAGTATGGCATAAACGTTTTTTGTTTCTAATAATGCTAGTATATATAAAAAAAGTTATTCATAGTCAGCCATGATTCATTTATTCTACTACTTAAATTGTGCAATAACAAACAAAGGTGTTACCAAAATAAAGTGAGTAGTATTGGAAGTCATGTGATTTCAACATGGCCACATCCATAAGGAGACCCAATACATTAAACACTTAAAGTCAACATGTAACCAAAGTTTCAATAATCTTTTCTATCATAGCATGTATATTCAAGTGTCACGGCTGTCAAACGATTAATCGCATCCAAAATAAAAGTTTGTGTTTACATAATAAAAACTATTTTATGAGTAAAAAAACAACTGAGACCCTTTAAGTAATGGAGTGTAAATTAAAATTATTTTGAGGGATGCAAAAAATTATAAAAAATGACTGAAAACAAATTATTGGGGAATGAAAATAAATGAGCAGATGTCAAAAGAACGCACTCATTATCTCTATAATCTGCATAATGCACAAATTTCAGCTGACTACTTCCACTACCAATGTCTATTTCAGGAACATCTTCTCAACCTCACAGAATATGCACATTCATGACTCATGAGAAGATAAATGGAGAGATGAAGTGATTTGATAATTAAAATCTCTAATTAAAGGCTGTCAAACACAGAACTCTGATGACTGATAGCTAAGTGAGGAATAAGTCACTTGCCTGTAAGACTGTTGTTGTGTTTCGTTTAAAAAGCACATGAGCAAGTCTGCGTGGCATCTTTTTAACAGCAGAGGGGACAATTAAGAGACATGCTCCGGTAGACAGGGCCAAAAATATCTCCACCACAGAGGGGTCAAAGGTTAACGGGGAGGACAGGAACACAACATCTTCTGCACTCATCTTAAAGACCGATCTATAGAAAAAGTATATAAACCATCCATTATCTAACAACCTTTTATGAACACTTGGGCTAATTGTAACAAAGGCTATCTCAGTTTAGTCCAAACTCCAATTGCACAAATGTGTGTTTGCTCTAAGCACTGGTTTTGCATATTGGTTTCAAACACCTATAGTTCAAAACTTTTATTTAATTTTATACAAATTATATTCTAATTTTCAGTATATTTTTGCTATAGCTGACAGGTAAACAAGTGAACATATTACAACCACACTGACCACATTCAGGTAACAATCTACTATAAAGGCAGATTTTAAACAAAAATCCAAATTGTTCTTACCGCAGATGTATAATATTAGGCATTATACACCTGTGTGGGACCTTCACTATTTTTGGAAGCCCTGTCGTTCCAGATGTGTGCAAAACATAAGCCAAAGCCTCCCTCTGCTGGATGTCTTTGGTCATAGAAGAGCTGGTAGGCTGATCGGATATGTGAATGTTTGCGTCCTGCTCACTTTGTATTTTTATTAAAGTGAGCCTTTGTGAGGACAATGTTGCACATATTTCCAAGGAAAGCAGACTGGAAAATGCACTCTGGAATTGCTGTTGGTAACAAAACTTACCATTAATAAAAAACAATATATCATTATTTATAATATAACTAATATAATATGACACAATAATAAACCCACATTAAACAGTTCATTTTGCACCAAGCAGAAGTTCAGTCTGCACTTGTTCATCATTCTCATGGTGCACAGAGGTGGTGATGCAGGATCAAGAGGTACATATGCAGCAGGAAACTGCAGAATACTGTTCAGAGACGGATACATTTCAATTACATACGTTACATTGAACTATAAAACATTTGTTAGCATGATTTAATTAATAAGATACTAGAATGACCACTATCTATTACAACAATAAATCGTACCCAATAATCCAGACAGGCATGAGGACATCAGCATGGCAGAATAACCCTATGATACCATCATGTTTCTGGACAGAGACGCGCAAGTGTCCAGTTAAATCATTTGCGAGGGACATAACTTCATCATATGTCAAAGAGACGCCCGCAGCGATGCTGCTGTCGAACGCGACAGCTGTTTTATCGCCATGTTCAAGCGCCGCCACGCGCACCAACTCATGAAGGAATTTCTCTGTCATATCTGAGCGAAACTTATGTTAAGTCATAATTTGAGAAATTGCGACCTACATTATATTCCCTTCTGTTTATATGAGCTCCTGTTTTGCAAACTAGTCAAAACCAATTCGTGAATCTCTTGAGTCGAATGCTCGTTGAACTAGTAAGTCTGAACGGATCGTTCCCCAATCGCCCTCAGTCCAAGCGGTTCTCGATCATCATTCTCTTTGAACAAAAAAAAAAGATTGTTTTTAGACAATATAATTTTATATTGTTTATGTAAATGCATTAAAACGTATATTTAGGTTTTAAATTATCATAGCGGGACGTAAAGGATCAAATATTGACGCAATTGTGCTTTTTGAAATGAGCTGTTTGAAAGAACCGATTCGTGGAGATGACTCGGACACTTGACAAACTCGCGCTTTAAAATGACGTTTTAGTGTTGCTCGAAATAACGTCCAATCACTGCTCGGATGTTTTACTCGGCGAGAAATTTGAAAAAGACTGGCAACTGGCGGGGCAAAATACTAGTTTATGTTGGTCAAATAAATTTAGTTTGCAATACATTTAGCTGATGCAACATGTCTGCAAAACCTTTATATGCAGACCAATTTAAGAGAAATGACGATGAGTTCAGATACACGATGGAAGCTATTTTTCAGAAGGTAAGTTAGGTAACTAACGTTTCATTCAAACGAATGTGTAAGATAAAGTAACGTTGCATGTATTGGCATATGTCGTATAAAAAAATATTAATAACATCTGTAGCAACTTTACATGAAGCAACGTTTACCTTAAACTTATTAACTTACGTCCTTTCTAGTATTCCAATCTAAATGATCCTGGAATAGACGTTTGTCTGAAGACAATGACCTGCAGGACTGCAAGAGGTAAAATACAGAAAATAAAAACTGATGTTGTTTCTCCTCACTAGATGATTATACATTTATAAACATAAATGTTGTTGTCTTTTTACCTAAACTTTCAAAATGGTTTCTGAGTTTGTGAAATATAACTGCAGGTCCGGTGCCCATTGACAGTGCAGAGGGAGAACGTGAGCTGGAAAAATTAAAAGTAAGAGTCGATATAGTAAACAAAAGCGTAAATATGAGTTAATATTATTATTATTATTTAGCCCAGATGTCTCTAGATTTGAACAATGTTTCCATTAGGATAACATTACTTTTCTTTTCTATTATTCAGACTCGAGTTAAAGCGGACTATTCCATCAGGGGTAAGAAACAGAAACAAAAATCTGTTTCGATTATGATGCCATTTATACTCAATTTTCATGTTTAATCGTTTCCTCATGTTGTATTTTATAGAGCTCGAGGACCACGACAATGATCAGGTAGTAATTAGAAAATAGATTCTATATAAGCTCAAAAATAGCCAAATGGTGTATCATTTTGTTAGGGGTGTATATCATGCATTTCATCACAAAACAAATCGATTCACTCCAACAATATAATATTTACCAGTACCTCAAAACAAGTTGTCATTACATAATATTTCAATACATAATATTGTTAGTAATTTGATCAATGCATCAATCCGTATGAATGTATTACTACACCCCTACATTTTATGGAGCTTGAACAATCTGAACACAGACCAGCAGTCTGGTGTACTAGTATAACTTTAAGTTTTTATTTCAGATGGATGTGTCAGGGGTCACTGAGGATGATCTTAATGGCTCTGGTCAAAAGGAGAACAGCGAAAACCTGTGTAAGAAATAAATATATATCTTTTAAGACCCTGCAATTTAGTACAAAGTAAACATTTCAATTAGTATTTCTGCGTTAGAAAGTTAACAGGTTAAACTAAACTATTTATTTCTTCAATATATGAATGTAAGAGTAGTTCTTATCTGATATCAAAATCATTTCTCAATGATTATCTTCTAGGGGACGGAGGTGGATCATTCCAGCTCTCTATGAGTCTGAATAACACATCTAATAGTTCTCAATGGGACGAGCTGTCTCAGCCTAAGGAGGAGGATGAAGAACTGGAGAAAACACTGAGCAGCCATGGCAGTACCCTCTTGGATGTCTATCCCAGCATGCTCAACCAGATCGGCGAAGCATATCGGCGACAGCACGTGACCGATACAGCGAGGGCTGTGGTGCAGAAGTATCGCCGCAAACACTGGCAAGCCGGCCCGACGTACCACAACTCATCATTTAGGAACAGACACAACTGCACTCTAAACAAAACAACAAATACCTCATTTACCAGTCAAAGTCCAGTTCAAAGAAACACAAGCAACTGCTTCAAGGGCAGTGACAAACTTCAAAACTTGCTCAAGAACAAACTAAAATCTTCACCTCTCAAAAATTCATCCTATGAGGCCAGTGCCTGTTTTTACTCACCCAAGAGGAACAGTGCAGATGTGAGCGGTGTGACGGATCAGTCTTCATGGACTGATTTGCATTTAACCAGGAAGCCAGAGCAGATTACTGCTCGTGTGATTGACTTCTCCACACCCCCATATTCCGCTTCAGCCTCATTTAGTGACCAATCTTCAAATCTTGACCAAACCTATGATGTTGTACCAACATCTCATGCTGTTCCAGCCTCACGTGTCTTTACTTCTCCACGACAAAGCAAAGCAGGCCTGTCCATTATTGACCAGAGAGGAATGTCAGTTATCGCCCAGCCCTCCTCATTGGACAAAGACTGCTTCAGGGACTGCCTACACTCTCCTGTCTCCTCCCCACAGCGTGGTCTCATTGGGGTTTTATCTTCTAGGGGGAAAAGTAGCTTCAGACCCAGTGTGTTGAACATGGAAAAACAATTCAACTTAACAGCAAGTCCAAAGCAAAGATCTCCTGTCCACCATCTATCCCATACTGAGGCCCTCAGATCTCCTTATGGTACCAAACGTTTATGTAAGGCGGAGAAACCGTTCCATTTTACACCATCCAAACGCCAACGCTCTCTTTCTGGCCCTCAGTCCACGTACTCATTCAATGAAACGCAGATTGATGCTGAGTTCAGAAAGCTGTATCACCACTTCATCTGTCGTGGGATTTCATCACCGTGCCCTTCCTCCCACTGTCACCTCTGTGAGAGACACTCGAAGGAGACATTCCAAAGCCCCAGCTTTTCCTCCTCCAGCATGTCTGCTCTCGCATTGACACCTCTGAGGGCCAAGCTCAAGAAACGGCAGCGGCAGCCCGAGGTGGAAGAGTCACTGAGATTCAAACGCTTCCGAGAGAGTCGTTCCCCACTTAAGCATCTCCAGCTGACAGGCAGATATGTGAACTCTGCCATGTCAGAGCCTACTGAAGACAAACTTACCTGGGATAGAGCCGTCCTGCTGCAGTGCCCCAGTCCGCAGTTCCTCAGAGGCACTGGAAACCTCAGGAGAATCAGGGAGGCTAATTTAAGAATGCAAATAAACCAACGTGCTTTGTCTTGGGTAAGAGCATTATTGGTGTGACTATTATTTATATAATTTGTTTACACACACATATTAATATTGCATTTATGTTTGAATTACCTTTTTTTAAAATATTATTTTTAGACTTGTCACATCTATTTAGCTTTATTGCAGTTAGTTGGCATTTAAGGCAACATTTCTAAATTTCATTTATTTTAATATTTCAAATAACAAATTAAATGATCAACTTTGATAAGAAATTATTCATGAATGCCACATCAGTTGTAATTGATTTCTGAAAATACTTACAATTTATTAATGCCGTAAAACTGATTTTTTCACTTCCTTTGCAGAGAGATGCCCCAAGCGATATCCATCCAGTGGAGGGTTTGTAGCCATATTTTCATGTCTTATATTGCTCCACATCATTATGGCCGCCTTATCTTTCTTATAGATTACCCAAATTGTTCACTCATTAAATCACCCTTTACTTTGCTTCAGCAGCTGTGTCACCTATGAGACTATTTAATCAGGGTACTGCCCCATTCTCTCCAAGGTAATTCCAGCACAATCACATCCAAGAAATAATATCAATTTAGGGATCACAACATTATAATGTGCAATTTAAATGTATATATATGTATAGGAATTTGATAAATATTACATCTATGTTATCAGTGTTTTTAAAAAAAAATAGCTTTGAGAGTAAAAATAAAGGCAATGAGCATGTACAATTACACATCAAATAGATTAAAAGAATCTCAGTACTGGCTGATAACAATATGGTAACAATGTTGTGCACCCCTTACATTTTCTTGGTTATTTCTGAAATATGCAGATCTTCTTGTTTTGTTTTCTGAGAAAAAGATTAGAGAACAGTGATTTAAGAATGTTTTCTTCAGTCTCTCTAGGAGGCGACTGCAGTATGGACTTCAGCAGTGATGACCCTTACTGTGCGCATCCCACAAACTGCATTTCCCCTTGTGGGATAAGCAACACTTGCCCTAGTGAAGAAAGCAGGGGATGACATGGTCACATTGTAGACACTGCTTGAAATTAAACAGTCCTGTTTTAAATATATATATATATTGTAAACCCTGTTTGTTATATTGTTGTGTAAATATCTTCCCATCACTTTGAAAGACCCTTGTTTCATTAACAATTTTAATTGAAAACAGCATTTTTTTAAAAAATATATATATATTGTCCAATTACATGTCCATTGTCAAATGTTTTGTTCAATTTTTTTAATAAACAAATATGTGGTTTTCATATACAGAGTTTCATTATGTGCCTGTCTTGAGGACCAACAGAGAAGCAGGATAATCCATTTCTTTAAGAAGGAATGCTAAAGCTTACATTAATTGACTTACATGGTTATTGGAATGGATTTTGTGAGTTTTTTTTTTTTTTTTTTTACAAATTAGTGTTTTTTGTGTGTGTTAGTGTTTGATTAACTGTCTTAACCAAACTAGTGGTTTGAAATCTGACAGCACCAGAAATGCCTTTAGAGGAGAATTGAAAATGTTTTATTTTAGTTCTAATACAGTATTGGCCTACCTTTTTAATGAGATTTACAACTGCAACAAATGTTAAGGCGGCACTTTTCTATACAAAAAACAAACAAACAAAAAAAAAACATTTATGTGAAGTACAGTTCACCACTCTAGCTCCACTGGGTATTTTCCTGTGAGACAAGCTGTGCAGTGGCCATATCTAGTAGTCTTAGTGCTTGAGCTGATCCTCTCATCTTTTCCATGTGACTCTATCCCACGTTGAACAGCAGATACCAGGCCCTCAACTGACAGGTAACGGACACTTGTAGCACCTATTCAAAGCATTTAGAGCACATAATAAATTAATAATAAAAAAAAAGAAATTTGAGATTGGAAAGTGTGTGTACTTGTTTACAAAACCTTAGTAAATCTTTGCACCCTGACTTACCAATATAACTTGCTATGTCTTCAAACTCTGGTTTGTTAGCAATTAGCTCCTCTTTGGTAGGAATGTTGATGCCCATGTAGCATGGGAACCGGATTGGAGGTGATGCAACACGAATGTGGACCTGTAAGGTGTCATGTAACAAAGACATTATGTCGGTAAAAAAAGAAAAAGAGCAGCAAACATGCAGTTCTAAGTCAAAAACATTTGTACCTCTGTTGCACCTGCTTCCTTCAGCAGTTTAATAATAGGAGAGATGGTGTTGCCCCTCACAATGGAATCATCGACAAGCACCACTCGTTTGCCAGAAAAGTTGTCAGTCAATGCCCCAAACTTCTTGGCCACTCCAAGTTGACGCAGGCGAGTGTTCGGTTGAATGAACGTTCTGCCCACGTAGCGGTTCTTACACAGCACCTCTACATACGGAAGGCCAGACTAATAGAGAGACAGGATGTAAAACTGGTATAAAATTGTCCCTGGGTGAACCAATAAAGCATTAAAACGTGTACAGCTCCTCATTACTCACTTGCTGTGCGTATCCTAATGCTGCAGGTGTGGCTGATTCTGGAACAGTGCTGACTACATCAGCATCAGTGGGCGACTCAATGGCCAACTCCCGTCCACAGCGCTGCCTCACTGTATATACCATCTGACCTGTTACACCAAAAAAGTGCTTATTTCACCTAGTACTATATACTACCGCTTAAAAGGTTGGAGTAGGTATGATTTCTTTGGATATTTTTTAAATAAATCTCTTATGCTCACCAAGGCTGCATTTATTTGATTTAAAAAAAACTTCAATACCCATAATGCACTGTGCTCAATCCACACAAAAAAAAAGCGCAAGTAGAATATTTTGTTTTATCAAAGCATTTTTGTTATATGGTGGACTTTAGCTTACAAATAAACCAGGAGATCTGGGTCCAGGTAACATGAAGAAAGAGTACACTGTTCATTTGCATAAACTTCTGACATTATAACAATATAAAGCTGGTTGAGAATGTGTGAACTTGCCCTTTAATTTGTCCTCTGATACCAAACTTTTGATCAGTAGTTTTTACCACATATTACTGTTATATCTCATTCTATCACTCAAAACATAAGAACGACTGTAAACATTATGAACTTGCCTTCAAATATGGAGTCTGGCCTTGCAAAGTAAACATACTCAAATATGCAGAAAGCAGGAGGGTCTCCTTCAGGTCGTGGGACAACACTCAATGTCTTTACTCCATTTTTAGAGATCTGGACAATCTCTCCAGGCTGTACTTCACGATAATACCTGACAACAGAAAAATGGAAAACTGTACACAAACAAATTGATAAAAATACAGTAGCTATGTGGGCTTAGGGATGGAAACCCCTTTAAATAAATTCTATAGATCATCAAAAGCCAAAGAACAAAAAACACTTTCTCCTATTTTAATTACACCAAAAGCAGAAATCAAATCAAACAGAGTGCTTCTTTTAGAATGATGTGAACATACTTTGCTCCAATGGACTGGAAGCTACAGGACTCAGATGAGACAACCCAGCCTTCTGTGTCTGCTTCTCCAGCACCTAAAGAAAATAAAAAAAAAACGAGTTTAGCAGGCCACATGCCAAGTTATAAATGCACACGTCTCATAATTGGTCACGAAAAGCACAAAGGAGGATATTTTGAAGAATGTCCGTAACCAGACAGTTGATGGACCCCATTGACTTGCATAGTAGGAAAAAAATACTATGGAAGTCAATGGGGTCCATCAACTGTCTGGTTACCGACATTCTTCAAACTATCTTCCTTTGTGTTTAGCAGAGGAAAGAAATTCATACAGGTTTGAAACAACTTGAGGGTGAGTATATGATGACAGAATTTTCGTTTTTACTATTTTACTAATTTTACTATTCCTCTAAGCAATCACATTTTGCATACTGATTGTTTATGTAAAATATACATTCTAATGTAAACGTACATCTAATGTAAATGTAAAATGAATAAATTTAAATATAATTGATAATTTGACAGATAATTATTAATCATGAGAGCTTAGTCACACCAAAATAGCATTACATTATATCTATACTGATAGTTGTGACAATATATAATCATCCCTTTGCATATGTTACAGTTTAAATCTGTTCATGTTGGTTTCATAATTTGGTTACCATATGTAGCATGTTTTACCTGTTTTAGTTGAGTGTGTACATATATTTACAGACTAAGACTTAAATAAATCTGTCCTTTAAATCTTACAGTATTAAATCTGTAAAATTTTAATACTAATATTCATGTCCCTTAAAATGAACTCTTTAATAACAACCATTTTATAAGCACTTCTCATTCAGAGTATGGGAAGATTGTTGGCGCATGTTACATTCCCATATGCATAATATATGCGACCCAAATTCAGAGCAGATACAGAGATGTCTTCACCACCAACCCTTTCCTTTACTGAGAATAACTCTTTTCGTCCGCACACACACCTGAGCTGTGCAGTTTGGATATGGGCACTAGACGTCCAATAGAAAGAGGCCTATTTCCATAGGGGTCTCTCACAGCATAGATCACATCTTTATACATCACTAGTAGGGAGTATGACGTAGGTGTCTCTGTCATCAGGTTCTTTATACTGCCAAACACAGAAAAAACATTAACAAAATTGTCTAGAGAAAATGACTTAATTTTGCAATTAGCAAGACAGACAGGGTTTAACAAACAGTAACCTAATCAGATGTTGCAGTGATGAGGGTGGACTTGCGTAACATACCGAGCAACCCAGTCAGGAGTGTCAAGCTCCTCCATGGGTGGAGTCAAAGCAAGGAGCTGGGTGATTAGTTCACTGTCTGAGCTGGTGGAGAGACCAACACCATGGCGCATAACCTACATCACACAAACACCTTGTATCAAATAGAAAAGAAAAAAAAAACACCCTTCCACTGAAATTGCATCCCTAAAGGGGTGGACACACTACACTTTTAGTTCCATTGGCTTCCATTCATATGCATGTGAATCTGGGAGACAGGAAACACAAGCTCATGCAAATTTTCTTGCTTTCCAAAGTTTGAAAAACTAATGTCATGTTGTGACCTGGAGTTAAAAGAATCTAAACTTCAAATCTGAAGGATTGCAGTCAAGTGGAATAGATTTACATTTTAACATTTTGAATTGAATAAATTGTCGAATAATATTTTTTATAAAAGACGCCGCAGTATGTGACGTCATCTGTAACGTCATTGCGGTGTCGTAAGAATTTTTGCGTGCTCAAAGTCAAGTGTGAATCAAAGCCCACCTTCTTGCGCAGCGCGGAGGCATTGACCAGTTCTCCATTGTGTGCCACTGCAATCTTGCCATGCAGCGTGTCTACCACAAAAGGCTGGCAATTCTGGAGCTCTGAGATGCCTGTGGTGGAGTAACGTGTGTGTCCGATGCCTAGGTTAACATTGCGCAGTTTCAGCAAATCCTCTGGTTTAAAAGCTGTATTCACTAAGCCCATTCCCTGTGTGTGAGAGAGAGAGAGAGAGAGAGAGAGAGAGAAGCAATTATGTCAGGCAAGTCTAATCTTGCGTTCATTGCTGCATGTTGATATGTGTTGGCTCATGGATGAGGAAGATATCACGTTTTAAGTGATCAGTAGATGTTGTACACAACGAAATGCTGTGTTATTTTTACGCTACCTTCAGGGTGGTGTATGTTGGTGGGTTTGCTCCATTACTCGTGACAATCCCAGCACTCTCCTGGCCCCTATTTAACAAATCGTATATTAAAATATTCAGTTATTTTCCCATTAA
Source organism: Pimephales promelas (assembly GCF_016745375.1). The sequence goes on along the minus strand of NW_024121432.1, from coordinate 19,563,353 downwards.
TGATCTAAAAGAAATGATGCAGATTTAGCAACAGTCTTACACAGCAAGGACACATTAAAAGTATTACAATTTAAAGTACAAGACATATATAATGTAAGAAAAGAATTATATGAACTGTGAAAATGAGAAATGTTTCCACAAATATATTAAACAGAAACTTTTTTCAACATTAATATGTCTCTTTCTAATGTTTAATAATATTTCTTGAACAACAAATCCACATATTAGAATGTTTTCTGAAGCATCATGTGACACTGAAGACTGGAGTAATGAAAATGAAAATTTGGTTTGGGAAGGAACATCACAATATGCTACATTAATACAACATAATAGAAAATCTAAATAGAATTAATGAGAATAAACTTTTTATCAAATAAATGCATCCTTTGCAGATCATAAAAGGCTTTTTTCGTAAACATAAAAAAAGAATCTTACTAAACTCAAAATTTTGAGAAGAGGAGCCCATTCACAATCGTGATTCATTTTATCAACGAGTGAAAGTGTTGGATGATAAAAGAGATTAACAAAGTTAAGTGAGCAGCGACTGGTCATGTGATCTCAACATGGCAGCCTCCATGAGGAGTCCCACCCCATGTGAAATAAAAACACTTGTATTAGGCTTCCAACATGTCTGTCTTCATCTCATGCGAATATTAGGGCAGGGCATCAATTCAGAAGTCGCTATTCGATTCCGATTCACAAGATCTCAATTCAATTTGATTAAATGATTTCAATGATTCCACTATTAAATTAATAAAATAGGTTTTTCATGTAAATTAAGTTATGACACCCTGAATTTTAGATAACAGTGAAATTTAACAATTCTCGATTCCAATTTTAACACCACGGCCAAAACTACTAATATACCCCAGGTATAGTAAAAATACTAGTTATTTATGTACTAAACATTTTTAAATAAGGAAATGTACTTTAATATAAAGTGAGGATATAATGACAAACTAATGGCATTTGTTGAAGTGATATTGCATGCAGTGAACCATTAAAAAAACATGTCTTTGCATGACTAGTCTGAAGAGAGAATGTGTCCCTCCCATTCTTCCTAAATCAAATCAAACTCAAGCCAAATCTGTTTTTAAGATTGAATGACTGCACAGTGTGTGTAACTAAAGCAGATAAAACTGGTTTATGTGAAACGGTTAGCCAGAGAATGAGAGAGAGGGGAGGGGGAGAGGGAATGAGAGAGAGTAAGAGAGAAACAGAGACAAAGCATGTGGGGAAAGCATAGACAGTTTATCCCAAAGATGTGACCAAATAAACATAAACGACATTTAAATCAGGAGTGCAACCAAACGCCTTTGAGCCTTTTCCGCGTGTCTTTTTGAGGAAGATCGACACAGCAAGTGCAACTCGTTCGCCAAGCCACTTCTCACATTTCCTCCCCGGCCCTCCCCCACCACACACAGCTTAAGCCAGTCATGAGGCTGTACTCGGTCACGTGGCCGTTCCTAACTGGCTCAGTCGTCTGGTTGCCTTGGACACTGAGCTTAAAGTCAACAGGGAGGGGGAGCAGAGAGGATAAAGGCAGAGGCGAACAAACAGAAGCCATTTCTAGGCAAGCTTAGAAACATGGAGCCTGAAACAGACCAACAAAGACATACTGGGGAGGACAAAAGGCAGAGGGACACAGCCGGACACTGGAGAGGGGATGAGGTGAAAACTCTGCTTTCAGTGTGGAGGGAGAGACAAGCCTGGGAAGAGGAAGAGAGCAGGGCCAAGTATGAGGCCATCTCAAGCCGTCTGAGAGAGCTTGGGGTGTGTAGAGACTGGCTTGAATGTAAGACCCAGAGTAGGAACATGGCTCTTCCAGACTGGAGGCCTACGCAGACGGTCTACAAACGCTCTTCTGCAGATAGCAGGCCGCAGACCCAAAGGCCTTACGTGGCAGATGAAGAGCCGACTGCTGCCAGAAGAGAGGAACCTGCTTCACTGCCAGGTCTTCAGGAAGGTAATTCTCAAACAATAACCAAAATCCCGAAACTACAATATTTTTGCCTAAAACACCCGGGTTAGAATTGAATATTTGCATATACATTTTAAATATCATATAAATAAAATACATTCTACAACACTTTTTAATTTCCAGTAAGACAGTGGTTCACAACTATGGGAACTTCTAAGTCTCAAGATGACTTAAAATGATTTTAAATAAGACTAAGTAACAAATAAATACTTATTTTTATCCATCTCAACTTCTTTGAAGAACCCAGGTTTACGCCGTCTTAAAAAAACCTAAATATATATATACTAGCTTAAAAGTGTGATTTCTAGCTTTGTTGGGTTTAATTGGTTGGAAATTATGAGTAAGACGTATTTTTAAAAACGCTTATCCAGTAAAGGGTTAAGGTTAAAACTGGAACAGACATGGGGCCAAATATAGTTGTGAAAAATGGGGGGCCTTGGAAGCAAATGGTTTTCGTATGCCTAATGTAAAACAATCTGAAAGACCGTTAGCTCATACTTTCACAAGCTAATTTAATTAAACCTGGTGGCTCCATTCAGTTACATTGTTTATACTAAATATTCCTTTGCCTAATGTTGCCAAACCTGTTTTAAGTGGGAGCCAATTTACTTCTAGGGCTGGAAGGAGGTAGACACTGGTCTGACAAGGAGGTTCGCGCTCTTCTTACGGTTTGGTCCGACAAGGAGGTTCACAAGCAGCTTCAACGCTCCCACAGAAACAAGGCCATTTTCCAGGAGATGGCACGTCGGCTGGAGTGCCAACACAGCGTGGTGCGTGACTGGAGACAGTGCCGCACTAAATACAAGAACATGAAATATGACTACAAAGTCAGCAAGAGTCAAGGCCGGCCAATAAGGTTCTTCGCTGAGCTTGATGCTATAATGCAGGGCAAAAGCATTGAGGGTAGGTTTGAGGACGACGAGTCACCAAGAAACATATTAGACAGGGACCAGGTGGCCATGAGACGTGAAGCACGCGAAGAACAGGTTATCAAGATTGATGATGGTAAGATTTGTTTTAATTAATTGCTACAAAATAGTTCAGGTTCTCCATCTAGAAGTTGACTTTTTCCATCTTTATGCCCTTCTTTTAGATGAAAGTCTGGCAGAGATGCAAACAATAATGAATACCGCCACTCATCCATTGATGGCAAGAGAGACGGGTGAGTTCTGACAAAAACTGGAATGCTAAATGCCGTTTCAACATCATACATTTCTCAAAAACCTCTCATTTCCTTTTCAGCGACGACAACGGCAGCAGCAGTAAACGAGATGAACATAATAACAGTGCATGATTCAGGCAGGAACTGGAGTGAAGAAGAGGTGGCCGCACTCCTTCAAATCTGGGCCGAAGAAGGGATTCAGCGACAGCTACAGGGTTCAACCAGAAACAAAGACATTTTTGTGCAGATTTCACGCAGGCTTCTTCAGCAGGGTGTGGAAAGGGACTGGAAACAGTGTCGCACCAAGTACAAAAACCTGAAATACCTTTACCGTTCTCTGCAGAGAGGAAAAGCCGACATTGGAGATCCTCGCCGTGTCATGAGGTTTTACGAACAGCTGGATTCCCTTTTGTCCAAGCCTCCAAGAAGTCGATTGAATTATGCTGAGTTCTCCGACACAAATCATTTACTGAGGAACTCTAGGATGTTTTCTCCTCCAACATTTGAGGAACACTCCATGGGTGGACTTCCACATGAGAACAATGACATTGTTGCAGTTAGATATGATCAGCCATCCATTGATGAGGCCACATTGAGATCTCCTGCCATTTCTGCAAGAGTCTTACAAAACCAGACTGAGACCGAAGGCATTTTAACAAGACCAGAGGAAGTGTCAAATGTTGAATTTGAGATACCTGAAATGAATTCCACAATAGTAAGGCCTACTGATAGCCCTCCAATAGAATATGAACAGCATCTCTCATCTGACTCCATCTCTGCTGTTATATATGACGACAGTCGTAATTACAGAAGGATTCCAGGTATTAAAACAAATTATACCAGTGGTTCTCAACTGTTTTGCATCAGATATCATTTGACGACCATAAGCACAACCAAATTGGTATATCAGATAAGGGCAAACAAAATAAAGAAAAATAAACACAATTTCAAACACAATTATCCTTCTTGAACAGCGAGTAAAATTTTATTTTACCTGACAAAGTTTTGTTCATGTTTTTTGAAAATAAGGGCATATTTGAGGATGACCCAAGCGGTCCATGTTGGCACTTCTGGATTTTCTGCCAAGTGACAGATGAATTTGTACCACAGGTTTTGTGTTTGACACAGTTTGATCGGACACAAAGCGTTCAATATCAACAACAAAAGATATGGGAAGCATTTGCCTCATTTTAAGCCTTTTTCTCTTTTTTTGCTATGGCAATTACATAGTCTTCTTTTCCTGCTGTTAGAAACCTAATCAGACAATTGTTTGGTCACGGCTCACCAGTTGAGAACCACTGAATTATAACACACAAAATACTTGATTTCAAATTATCATGAGCATATAATGTTACACTCATTTGCATTTTCTCAATATGTGTGCATATATTTGCAATGTAGACAGCAGTGACCCACCATACACAAGAGGAGAGCATGTGTCGGCTACCAAAGGGAGAAAGAGGAAAGCTGCAGACGAAGGTTTTTCATTATATTCTCCTCACAGACATTCTCAAAGTTGTGAGCAATGAGCAGAGATAGGTGGGAGTCAATCTTGTGACTTCAGTTTGACTAATAGAATCAAGATTGTATACATACTAAGCATTTCATAACAAATCCTAAACTTTGCATAACAAAGCAAACAATCCTGAACTCATTTAGAAATCAGAATAAAATAGTTACACAAAGGGAATCAGGATGGCATAAAGAGTAATTATAATAAATTAATATACATTTATTACTGAAACTATATTAATTACGAAATTCATCAGTATTTTCATTTTCTTTGAAAAAAGTAGCATATTAAGAAAAGGTCAATGAACAAACATGTTCTTTGACCCATGTAACAGTGTTAACAGTATCTTATGTGTGTTTAGGGGATCGTTTGCTTTGTAAACAGTTTCATCAGAGCACTGATGATGGAGAAAGCAGCACAGACTGGTCGGAGAATATAGACTTCCAATGCAAAGAAGAGGAGGATCAATACATTCCGATCATGGAGATAACCTCTGTGTGTTCAATGGCATCCAATGCAATCACATCTGAACAATCGGTGAGACGCAGGACAATAGAAGTCTATTGATCTGTGATTTTACTGCATAGCTGCAGGGTATTGCAAATCGTCATGTTGACTATGAGCTAAATCAGCATTTATAAATCATTACATCAGTAAGCAAAAGTTGCACCTAGGTAAATTATGCATCCGCATGACAAAGAGCACTAAATTACAGTGGTCAACATTTGAAGTGGATCAAAAAATTTAATCAAAGAGGTCCTAAGACAAGAATGGGTATTGTCCAAAATTCATGTAGGCTATAACTTTGATGCAAGATTTTGATCCACTTCAAATGTTGACTACTGTAGTTTGTAAATTATATGTGAAACAAGAGATTCATTTCATCCAGTGTTTCCAACCTGGGAACCACAGGCAAATTCCTGCACATTATAGGATACTTTATATGCTTTATTTAAAAGAAGAAGAAGATGATGATCAGTCTCAGATGATTTGCTGGTCTTAGCTGATTTTCCCATCCACCCTATCCCCCTTTAAAATGCAACAGAACAGCCTGGCCAGATTGGGAACATAGGCTGGATTATGTAATATATTTTCAGCAGGAATTGTCTTAATATTTAGTTCCATAGTAAGAGTAAAACACCCTGAGTCTCATAAACAGGGAGCAGTTAATTAACAGCAACACACTTACCTGTGTTGTAAAGCAACAAGTCCAAGTGTCAAAATCTGCGCGACTTCCAGTTGCGTTGGCCATTCTCCCGCTGCCACACAGCCGAACACCCCGCATTCCTCTCCAATGCCCGACTCCTCAAACTCCATGTCCTCCTTTCTGAATAGAGCTGGTTGGGTTTGTAGTGATGGTTTGCGTGTATTTCCACGCTGGCTGGCTGGAGTCTCTCAAACCACGTGTTTGTTTCCTCGCGCAGCCTAACATGCGGAAAGGCAGAGGATTTGGCAACACAAATGCGCAAATGAACAAAACCACTAGATTTGAAGTCCAAAGTTAGTGCAAAAGGAAAATAAAAAGTTTAGCAAAGCAAGTTTAGTCAAATCAATACAATATTCAAAGTCGATAGATCAATTGTGGAAAAAAAAATGCACTCAATGCCTTGCGTAACGCGCCCAAACTGCAATGTAGTTTGCAAATATCTTGCATCAGAACAAATCTTTGCTCCTAAACAATATCAATGGACACGTCTTTTCTTTTGTCTTTCAAAGTATGCAGATTAAGATTGTGCCCACGTGGTGAGGATGGCATTACTCTGATTGGTTTTTATGAATCGCCAGAGTGTCGTAACTCTCTGCTCTCGTGAAAATAAATGAGTTGAGTCTCGCTCCTCTTCGATATACTTTATATCACCCTTCCTCTGAAGTCCAGGTAGTCATTAAAACCTTTGCCTGAAACCCAGCGACACAGAATAATCAAGTTTCTAATATTTTTTTTTTCTTGCAGGAAAAACGACGCTCAACAACAATGTCGACTGCAGGTAAGTTTGGACTCATTCTGCTCGAGTTCTGGTGTTCTCCATGTTTTTACTGCTGTGCAGTTGCTTGCGCAGTGAATACAAATTTACCCACATGGCATTACGCAATAGAAGTTCTTTAGTTTTCTGAAATATTAAAACGAATCAGTATCACCAAGTTACTAGATGAGGAAATGTGGTAGTATATTTTCAGCCAAGATAAATCAGACTATGGGTCAATGACAAGTCTGTATAAAGTTTAATAAAAAAAATAATAAAAAAAAATCTATTTTAAAACTCATTAATTTTCTTCATTTTCTTAAAAAATGTTTTTTTTTAATCTACAAAAATGATTTAATGACTTTAAAATGTCATTAGTGTAACCATCAAAAAAACAAAACAATTATAAAATAAATTAAAATACTTTAAATTATAAACTAAAATTCCCTTTTTTAAATAAAATATGATTTGAGTCTTTATAAATCAAGAAGTTTTCTTAATTTCTCCGTAACAAAAGTTTTGATTATATGATTATTGTCTTAAAGTCACATATATTGGAATCAATTAATGTTTATTGTGTCCTTGGTTTTTTTATGTTAGAACTGAAACTAGGTCAAAAACTGAACGAGGGTAAGACCAAGCAGATCTTTGAGCTTGTGGGTGAACCAGGTCATGTTCTGGTCCAGTCCAAAGACCAGATTACAGCAGGCAATGCGGTTCGGAAGGATCAGATGGAGGGAAAAGCTGCCATTGCCAACAAGACCACCAGCTGTGTGTTCAAACTTTTACAGGATGCTGGTGAGATTTCCTTTCTGTTGACTTGATTAAATGAAAACTAATTATAGAAAACATTTGGCAGCCTGGTTAATGTATTAAGCTTATCACAACATAATATAACATTAACAATATTCATAGTTGAAGATCTTCATGAGGTAGTAGCCCCAATTTCAAAGCTGCCAGAGGTCACTTGAAGTAATTTACTTTTAAAATAGTTCCCACAACCTCAGCAATTTTAGTGAATTAAAGTTGGTGCGTGCCATGTGCAGCTTTTGATGAAGGTTTTAACTGTGGGGAAATGACTGCCTTGTGACAGCCATGCTTGCTTTAATTATTCTCCAGTACAATATGCATGCTGTGTTTAGGTTATAAGACCGCTGTCCCAATTTCACAGTGTGAAAGCATGTGTCCTTTGTCAGTCATGCGTCTTCTCTGTAGAATCTGTGTCAGTATAGCACTGCACTCTGCTTGAAAATGCTGTTAATGTACTAGACCAATCAGTTTGTCTTTTCTAAAAGGATGCACACAGTAATGCGAATCATAAATCACTTTCTCTCAGGGCTTAAGACGGCATTTGTCAGGCAGCATTCTGAGACTGCATTTGTGGCGTCCAGATGTGAGATGATACCCATTGAGTGGGTCTGCAGGCGCATAGCCACAGGCTCCTTCCTCAAACGCAACCCTGGGGTCAAAGAGGGCTACCGCTTCACTCCTCTGAAAATGGAAATGTTCTTTAAGGTGAGGTTCTGTTAATCAGAAATACAGTTGAGAAGGCTTTTAATCGATCACATTTAATGTCAAGCATTTAAGTTTTTCCACATTGATCACTTCCATTATTCTTCATTCAGGATGACGCCAATAATGACCCTCAGTGGTCAGAAGAGCAGTTGTTGGCGACTGGGTTTGAGCTGGCAGGTCTGACTATTGGTCGTTGTGAGGTAGACATCATGAGCAAAACCACAGTGGCCATTTTTGAAGTCCTGGAGAAGGCTTGGGCCACACAGGACTGCACGCTGGTGGATATGAAAGTAAGAAATCTATCGTAGAGAAGTCTAACGACTCTAGAGGAACGATATTGTTGGAATTACTCAGAATTATTTGTTTTCCATCTGATTAAAGAAAGGCCAATAAGAATCCATCCTACTTTAAATAGCTTAAGTGTTTAAGCCAGCAGACACCATAAATCAAGTGTAGTTAGTTCTGGTAGGTCACGTTAGTCAAGCTCACAGCAGCTGACTCTCAGCTGATCCACTTCTAGTACCTATAGGAATATTATGCTATCACTGTATTCATATACAAGCTCCTTCAGTATTATCAGCAGCAATCACAATCTATTGACCCTCCTCCATCCCCAGCTCCTCCTCTCATTAGTCAGTATGGCCTTCTTATTCCATTTGAATCAGAATAAATCGAATTATGTTGTACGAAAAATCTTGAATTAATTATATCTGCAATAGATTAATTGCTGCTCTTATGCTTGGTAGGCTGCATAAATGCTCTGGGGGTACTTGCCCAGATTAACCATACCGCCAATCCAAACTATATGCTAATTGTCAATCGTATTTGACAAAAGTGATCCTGATAGAACTGCAATGCATGCTTGTAACAAACAGAACATTATCATCCGATGGTGTGGATGCTGATATAACTATTGTTATAGCTATCTTTATAGTATTGTCCTTGGTTTGTTTGAACAGGCTCCTTATTTTTGTGTTATTGTGGTAAATGCTACTTGCAGTAGAGGTTTAATGCCAATAATCTGTCATTTTAGATAGAGTTCGGTGTAAATGTGACCACTAAAGAGATTGTGCTGGCTGATGTGATTGACAACGACTCATGGAGGCTCTGGCCAGCTGGGGATCGCAGCCAGCAGAAAGACAAACAGGTAAATATCCAAATATCATTATGCGTTTAAAAACTGTCCCTCAGGCATGAAATTCATTTATGCTGCTACTTTACCAGAGTATTATATTAGAGTAAAACTAGAAGCCACTACGAGTTTAGTATTAGTTTAGTTAGTATCCAGTGAAGCAAATGTCCTTCTGCTATGATGATCATGACCTTTCCTGAAAGAACTAACTAACCTGTGGCAAGACCTAAACACTGTTCTCTGTGTAGGTTTACCGTGACCTGAAAGAAGTGACTCCTGAGGCCATGCAGATGGTGAAGAGGAACTTTGAGTGGGTCGCAGAGCGAGTCAAGGTACCATTATTTACAAAAAAATTATGTTATTGATGTGATGTAATCTTTAAATCAAAATATGACTGGATCTAGAGTTAAAATGCCATAATTCTGGTGACATGCTGGATTTCTCCAATCATATAGTCCATTTAGTCCTTCCCCACCCCCTCAAGCTTGCGTTCATCGGCCTCCATTTTTAAGTGCAATGCCCACATCTGAAAATCCAATCAACAACCAATGCTTTGTTTCACCCTAATCGTTTTCTTTTAATCATTTGTTACACTCAATCAATTAAACTCAATTTCTTTTACTGAATCAAGAAGCTGAATGCTAACATTGAGCTCTGTGACCTCTATTTAGTTAGTTTCCGTAGTTCAGGCTTTCATCCCTCTTAACTTCACTCTTCCTCCAATAAATGTCTTTCACAGCATCTTAATGACTGTTTGGAGTATTCTAACTGAACATTAATGACTAATGGGAATCTGATTGTGTGTACATAGCTGCTCCTGGAGTCAGAGGCGAGAGGAAGAGTAGTAGTTCTGATGGGCTCTACCTCAGATGTGGCTCACTGTGAGAAGATCCGTAAGGCTTGTGGTTCTTATGGCATTCCCTGCCACCTTAGAGTCACCTCTGCCCATAAAGGCCCTGATGAGACACTTCGCATCAAAGCTGAATATGAGGGTATGGCCGAACACAACATTGTCGTCTGATCTATTAAGAACAAAACGAGCATGCCCTTTCTGCAGACTTTTTTATTGCCAAAATGACGTAAAATGTACATTTAAAACTATTTGAAATGGTTTTTAATAGCTGTTTAATGCATAACAATATTTGAATCCAAAACACTTTAGTAACAGTGAGGTTTTAATTGATCAATGTTTTTCTCCTTAGGTGATGGAGTTCCCACCATCTTTGTAGCAGTGGCAGGCAGAAGTAATGGCTTGGGTCCCGTGATGTCAGGAAACACTGCGTATCCAGTTATTAACTGTCCTCCAATTACCCCTGACTGGGGTGCTCAGGATATCTGGTCATCTCTTCGCATGCCTAGCGGTACCAATTAATTATTGTTTGTGTCACTTTATGCGTGATATGATTATCTGTGTCTTAATTGATGAGTGGACACTACTACAGTCATGCATTGGCTCTTTTTTTTTTTTTTTTAGTGTGTCTCATACTAAGAAACAAGGTTTCTTTTATTAGAAAAACAGCAATATTGTAAAACCCTCAAACAATTTAAAATAATTTTTCTAATTTAATATCTTTTTTAAAGTGTAATTTACTCCTGTGATGGCAAAGCTGAATTTTCAGCATCATTACTCCAGTCTTCAGTGTTGCATAATCCTTCAGAAATCATTCGCTGATGATTTGCTGCTCAAGAAGCATTTCTTATCAATGTTGAAAACATAATTTTGTGGAAACCATGATATTTTTAAGGATTATTTGATAACAAAGTTCAAAAGAACAGCATTTATTTGAAAATAAATATTTTATTACATTATAAATGGTGTTTTTAACGCAACTAAAAGTATTTGTTTCTTAATTTTACGGACCTTAAGCTTTTTAATGGTAGTTGAACAACTGTGCAGCTGAGTTGTTATGCAATGCTAAACATTTTTCTCATTCTCACTCTTTCAGGTCTGGGCTGCTCCACTGTTCTTTCTCCTGAGGCTGCTGCTCAGTTTGCAGCTCAGATCCTTGGTCTAAATAACCATTTGATCTGGGCCAGACTTCGGGCATCCATGCTGAACACCTGGGTCTCCCTGAAACAAGCTGACAAGAAGCTGCAAGAGTGCAGCCTGTAATCGATTAGCATTTTCATTCCCTCCAAACACTGTTCATTTTGCTTACATTTGTGTGTACACACCAGCTATTGCCTATAAACAAGCCTATGTGAAATGCTGACCTAGAGCTTATTTGCAATAATACCATTTCAGGTTACATTACATCAATAAACATTCCTACATTTACATTTGTCTTGGTGACTTTTTTTTTTTCTCAGCAAAAAATAAAAATGTGTGTGTATATAATGATTATACCTCAATTTTATAAACTAAATATTGAAATTTCACTGTAAGTGTCTGTTCTTCAAAACAAAAGTTTAACTTTCTCCAATCCTAAAACGTGTTTCAAAACGTGTTTTTTTTTTTTTTTACAATTCAAAGGGGGAAATCACTTTCATAAATGTCATAAATGTGGCAGTGGTTTTCACTGCCCATTCTGTGTCCCCATATATTATTTAAAACCCAAAAAGTTTTCCAAAAATTAAAAAACATCTTAGGGAGACTTCAACAGAGCAGTGCAACCTGAATGTAATATTTGTAAATATCTTTCTATTTTTTTTTATTATTTTTTTTTTGCTTTTTGACAGATCATAAGACGTGTGTGCAATCGTAGGCTGTTCCAGGGTACACCACATCGATGCGGTTACCCCTGCTGAACCCAGTGACATTATCATTTTATGATTATCCAAAGTGACTTCTAAATAAGGTTTTTATTCAGAAGATTAATTGCAACTGAAGATTAAAAGTAAAATCACTAACACCGTTCTTTATTCCTTTTTTGTTTACAGCAAGATGATTTTGAGGTGAGTTAAATAAAGCACAGAATTGTTTATTATTGGTGTTATGTCTATTCTTATTTGAGTTTTGCTTCGCATTCTATATCGCATTCTATATCGCGTTCACAAAGAATTATTCCACACATCAAAAATGATTATTTATTTACTTTACTATATAATTTATATATATATATATATATATATAATTATATTTTAAGTTTATTCATTCCAGTAGGCCACATGGTGATTTATTTTTTTCCATCCCCAAATTTAAGCCCTCTTAAAATGATAATCAAAACCTTTGTTATACCAACTTTTTTTAAGATATTTAATGCTTTTCACAACCCTAAATTTGTTATGAATTTAGGACTATTTAAGGACCTGCAGGGACCCTCTGAGAAAATCTGACATTTGATGTGCACAGACAGAACCTTGAATTAATTTGAAATGTTGTGCTTTTTTAGCGTGGCACTGCACATAAGTCATAAGGTTGGGGACAGTGAGTGGCCCCCAGTTTAAAATCCAAACTGGGCTCCACACCCGCTGGTGAAGAGAAAGTGAAGCGCTGCAGCAGAGAAGAGAAAAATAGGAACAGCTCCATCCGTGCCAGTTGCTCTCCAAGACAAACTCTCTTTCCTGAAAATCAGAGAAAATAAAGGGTAATCATAAAGGGTGTTTTTTTTTTATGGGGGCATCATTTATGGGGTTCAGCATTGTCAAAGTATATATTTTTGAATTTCTTTAGAGGAAACAAAGTTTCCCTATACCTAGAGAAAAAGGTAAAAAGGCATCTCTCCTTCTGAAATTGCCCTCAGCATCCAGGAAGTGACCTGGATTAAAAGAGTGAGGCGTCTCCCACTCGGACTCATCAAACAGCACTGATGTCAAATTGCCTATCACCATTGTGCCCTACAGAACCACAAGAGGCTTAACAAGAGTAAAATTATACACACTACCGGTATACTGTGCTTTAACTAATATGCTCTGCTTAAAGCAGTAGTTGACTTTTAAAGAAACTTTAGCTGACAATTTACTCACCCCCATGTCATCCAAGATGTCCATGTCTTTCTTTCTTAAGTCGAACAGAATTTAAGGTTTTTGATGAAAACATTCCAGGATTTTTCTCCATATAATGGACTTCATTGGGTGCCAAACGGTTCAAGGTCCAAATGACCGTTTCATTGCAGCGTCAAAGGGCTTTAAACGACATCAGGTGATGAAAAAGGGTCTTATCTGGCGAAAATATTGGTCATTTAAAAAATAAATAACAATGTTTAAGTTTTAGAAGCACAAATGCTCGTCTTGCTCTGTTCTGTGTGACTCCCCCGTTCGGACTTGTTAATCAAGATGAACGAATCTTTTTCGAGTCATTTCTTTCATTTTGTTCGTTGAATGATCCAAATGATTCGAAAAAAGATTCGTTCATTTAGATGAACGAGTTCGAACAGGAGAGTCACGAACGCGCATCACAGAACAGAGCAGAGTGAGCATTTGTGCTTCTAAAACTTAAACTTTGTTATTTATTTTTGAAATGACCGATCGTTTCGCTAGATAAAACCCTGATTCACTGTCTGGTGTTGTTTAAAGCCCTTTGAAGCTGCAATGAAACTGTCATTTGGACCTTGATCCATTTGGTTCCCATTGAAGTCCATTATATGGAGAAAAATCCTGGAATGTTTTCATCAAAAACCTTAATTTCTTTTTGACTGAAGAAAAAAAGACATGGACATCTTGGATGACATGAGGGAGAGTAAATTATCAGCAAAAGTTTTTTTTTTTAAAGTGAACTACTCCTTTAAGATTTTAAACATCACTAGGCCCACCTTTGGGATAGAGTATTTTCCTATCTGACTATCTTCCACTGTAGCTCGGGCCAAATTTAATGGAAGAATATTTCCAATCCTCTGCATTTCATGAATGACAGCATTAGTGTAGGGCATGTTGTCCTTATCTGATAAAGTTGGCTGTCGTGACCCTCCCACAACATGATCAATCTCCTCCTGAACTTTGGCTAAAGAAACCAAAATTAGAGATACTGTGAGTATGTATTAATTTGTATGTGCATTTGAATGCCTTTTCTCACAGTAAGCTCTCACCCTGTATCTCAGGATATTTCATCATGTAAAGGAGACCCCAGTACAGAGTGGTAGAGGTGGTCTCAGTTCCCGCCACAAACAGATCCAGAGTACAGATACACAAGTTCTCCACATCAAACCCAGTGGCTGTGTCGTCTTTAAGCTACAGAACACAAATGAGAGGCATTTCAATTCAATAACCATACGTTTTTATTACCAGAGCTTTCCTGTACCAGCTCACTTCACTACCACCTCAGAAAGGGTCTTACTTTTTCCATCTCAGCAAGGAAGCTGTCAATGTAGTCCCGTGGATATGATGGATCATGATCCGCTCTGTGTGCATTCACCTTCTCTTTAACAAAGTCAATCACTTTTTTCCACAGAGCAAAAATGTTCTTGTGCGGTCCAGGCAGTCGCCGCATGAGCCACGGGAACATGTTATAAAACTGAAGAAATCAAAACATAAAGTAGATGAGAAGTGAACGAAAGCACAGTTAACTTGTTAAAATTAGAAAATGTTTACTTGACCCCAGATGCTTCCTTCCAGATAAATGGCTTCATTAATGTTCTTCAACAGAGACTGGAAGTCATGGTCACTGTACTCAAATCGATTCCCAAACACAAGCACACAGATCACATTTGAGACAGCGTTGTTCAGCAGTAAGCGAGGGTCAAACGGTCGACCTGAAACAGATCTTTAGGTAAATCACACTGCTTAAAATTTCATATGCAATTGTCAATTATTTTTAGTCAACAAACCTCAGTAAATACCTTGTTCATTTGAAATGGTTTCATTCAGAAAGCAACACTCAAGACTGATGGATGGCTCTAAACTTTTCTTTCCCAATCCAAAGTTTCGAAGAGTCGAGAGTGCGAATCTCCTCTGATGCTTCCATTTATACCCATTGCTAACAATTAAACCTGCTTGCAAAAAAAAAGCGATTACTGACAATTTATGGTGAAATGCTAAACCACCAATTTAACATTAAGATATTAAACTGACCTTTGTCTCCAACGATGTCAATAAATAAAGGTAACATGGGACGATTAGAAAGGTTATCACCCTGTTGTATATAGACCTCCTTTACAAGTTCATATCCATTCAACACAACAATCCTTTGTCCAAAAATGTTAAGGCTGAAAATCTTGCCGTATTTTTCTGCAAACTGTAAAATATGATTTCAAAATCAACATATGTATCTTAGAAAAAATGGTACGTTTCAGTAGTTTTTAATGTCCCCTTCATTTATTTTGGTCTATTTATACAGACTTAAAATAAATTATTTATTTTTTACATGTAAAATGTCATTTGAAAACGTATCAACATATCTTAGTCATAGGTTTCAATAGTTTGTAATTCTTCGTTCATTTTAGCCTACGTATTTAATCTGACTACAATGTCATTTTTGTCATGAAAATAACATAAGAAAACATGTGAAAAGCTTTAATAGACCAACCTTAAGCTACATTTTCAGACATTCAGACATGTTTATTCGTTTTGGCTAGCTGGTTTAACTAGTTTTAGCTGGACTGTTCAGCATTCCCAGTCTGACCAGCTGGAAATATAAAGTTGTCAGAACTTGAGCTCCTGAAATAATAAGTATTATATACTATTTATAAATACTTTATTCATTCATACTATTATACCTTTCTCATGAATCACTGAATCATTTGACGACACTTCCAAGATGTCGGCAACTCCTGCTTCCAAAGAGCATAAATGTAAAAATACACTATTAATAGTAAATTTAAAATGAACTGGATCATACACTGTCTTTGTGAGAATAATTTTTCCCAATCTAATCTTTACCAAATGTGTCGGTCTTAATTTTTTACTTTCCTGTGATTTTAAATGTACCAAACTCCCAATAAAATTAATTAAGCTTTGGATGCATGGACTATTTGGAATAATCCATATATATTTTTCACAAACAAGACTATTATGCGTTTATTTTATTAGTAGCTAAGTTAGAGAAGGTGTTTCACCATTGTGCTTTTTTTTTTTTTTAAAGAGGAAACAGAAACAATCTTACATTTGTAACTGAAAAACCAAACTATTTTGGTCCTAAGTTTTTTTTGTCTATTTTCTTTTTTTTATAACTTTGTCACAATAACTGATATAATGTTCTTGTTTATGGATTGTTATACCAGTTTTTTGGAAATGGAAGTTTTTTTTTTACGACTCTCTAACTTCAATACAGAACACATTATTAAGCTGTTAAGAGATCTCACCTGTTGAAAAAGATAATGTATTTATGTATTTTTGATAGAAGATGCAGAATTTTGATTTTATTGTTTTATAGATTCAATAGCTTATTTTGTATTACGTTGTATCATTATTGTATTTTCAATATAAAAAATAAATAAATATTGAAACAAACTTTAACATTAGACACTAATTTTAAGTAATAATACCTTCGTTTTTTATTTTCGTCAGTTGTTTTCAAAGCGATTTTATATCGTTTTCATTCTGTTTTTCCATAATTGAAACACACACACAATGCTCCTCTCGTTATGTCCTAGCGACATCATGTGGTCAACATGTGAACGTGACTGATTCTGAGGTCTGAAGTAGAACATTTAGCTACATTTTGATATTCCAACGTCCAAACTCACCTGGAACGCAGAATGAGCAGTTAAGATCATGTGACTATCGAAATATCGATTTACACAACAAGAATTTTATTTACCTCTGGAAACTGAAGATGAAGCTTACTAATATCTATATGATGAAGGTCTCCTATGATCGGTAAAGACCATGGTCCAGAAGGAAAGTTCTTCGGCGCTTTATTTCTGGTATAATCACTCAGCAATAAAAACACACACGAAAATATCAAAATACTTTTGATATCGATCCACTCGTAAAGCTGCAACATATCCATGACGACTGACACTTGTGTGCAAAATCAAAAACAAATCTTTAACCAGACTGTAGAAGAAGCAGACTGTAAACAAGGTCGGAAGCAAAATAATGTGGGTGGGTCTTTGCCACATTCTATGGTCTTTGGACTTCTCCCTATTGGTGGGAATTTTGATTCTTTCGTTTCTTTTGATTCGTTCAATTTCAATTCGTTTAATTCTTTTTATTCGTTCATTATTAGTTTGTTCACTAAAATGATTCAGATTTGTTCATTGGCAATTTCTTCATATAAAATGAATAGGCCAGCAGGTGGCGAATAAGATTGTCTTTTGTGCCATGTCTTAATCAAGGAACGTATACTTACAAAAAAAAAAGGATTTGGCTTTGTTAAAATGTGTGCCTTATTTACTCATTAAATTAATAAAATAAGTCTAAATAAGTGCTTTGGATGACCAAAGTACAGGGCCTTGCATAATTAACATTTATATGGTTTGGTTATTTAATCTATATTGAACTTGCGAAATCAACAATAATAATTTGATTTAAAAAAAAAAATATTTACACAGCCACGCACTTTTTTTGCCTGTAATGACTGACACTAACGTGAACAAATAGCATTCTAGCGCGAGCTGCAAGTGTTCGATCTTCTAAAACACGCCCTTTTCACTAAACGTTTAACGTTAGGTGTTTGAGACTGCACGCGGAGAGTCATGAAGTCATGCCTATAAAGACAAAATAATAATAATAAAAAACGATAATAGAAAATCTGATGAGGTACATAAAGTACAAGTCAAGAAAATATATGCTAATCTGATCCCGTGTTGTTCAGATTCTCTTGGCAAATCTGTTCAGAGGAATTATAGTTCATAGTTGCCCAGCTTTCTGGAATCTGGTGGGACTTTTGTAATCTCTCTCCACTCTAATGAGGGCCGTCCCAAGCATCGACAGGGGTGTGAAATGTCCGTCTGGGAGTGGCCTGGTGCAGTCCCAAAGACCACCACCAGTTAAACGACGACCCTGTTTCTAGACCTCTATGTTCTAGACTTCCAGACTGCTACTGACAACAACTCCAGTGATTTGATCTTTTCTGACAAAGGGAACGTGCCATTTTTTAACATCATGATCCTGCACATTCTATATCAGTGTTTTGATTTTAAAAGCTGGATCATTTTAAGTTTTGTTTTACTGCTTCTTGCAGATATTATCAAATATAGGAATCCTTCCAGGTTCCCTCCAGGACCCTGGCCTTTACCATTCCTGGGAAATGTCTTCACTGAGCTAGATTTTAAGAACATGGATAAGGTAGGAGCAAATTATTTAAAATGAAATGCATAAATGTTTGCATACCTGTTGTTTAACATTCATAAGACAAGATTTATTTTATATTGCCCTATTTCTTGATTAAAAGAATGGTGGATGTTAGCAAGTTGACTGTAGTACTATATACTAGCTACTGTATATTAATATTTGATAATAATTGTTATTATTATGATACTTTCATTTTTTTTAAATTTCAGTTGGCCGATGTCTACGGGAAGGTGTTCAGCCTAAGAGTGGGCAGTGATAAAATGATAATCGTGTCTGGATATAAAATGGTAAAGGAGGCCCTCATTACTCAGATTGACAGTTTCGTTGACCGTCCAAATGTCCCACTGTTTCATAAAATTTTTAAGGGACTTGGTAAGTACACCAGTCATGACGTTTTTGCTTAAAAAGGCAACACTGTAAACTAGCTGATATTCATAACATTATTTGCTGATAAACAATGCCTACTGTATGTAGTAATTGAAATTCTTTCATTCATTCATATTATGAAGGTACAATACTGAGTAATGGATACCAGTGGCGAATGCATAGGAAGTTTGCCGTCTCCCATTTGCGGGCCTTTGGAGTGGGAAAGGAAAGTCTTGAGCTCAGGATCCAACAAGAGTGTGTCTACCTTTGTGATGCGTTTAGGACAGAAAAGGGTATCATCTGAACTCTAAATGAATTTGGAAGAACTTGACAAATAATGACATAACCTTATGCATATACATAACTGTGTTTTCTCTCAAATAGCTCCTTTCAACCCCATGGTCACCTTAAACAGTGCTGTTTCAAATATCATCTCGTGCTTGATATTTGGACAACGTTTTGATTATCATGATGAATGTTATCAAAGAATTCTGCGTCTTGACACCGAATGCATTCAGTTAGCAGGCTCTCCTAGAGCACAGGTACTGATTCACGACAGCATCCACACTTTATTATTCTCACTTCCTTTTAATTAATTATAATGAAAAAATATTTTCATCATCCGACTATTTCATGTCTTACAGCTGTATAATGTGTGTCCTTGGCTCTTGGAATATTTACCCGGCCCCCACCAGACCATTTTTTCCAACTATAAGAAGATCACAGACTACCTGAGAGGAGAGATCATCAAACACAAAGAGGACTGGGACCCTTCAAACCCACGTGACTTTATAGACAACTACCTGACTGAAATGGAAAATGTACAGTAACTAAAATAGGATTTTCTTTTATCATTCTTTTGAAATACTTTGAGTAAAGTTTTGATATTGCCATTTGATCAGCCTGAGACACTTTTTTAAAAAGAGAGTGCCGTGCCTGTGAAGAACTAATGTGTATGCATACTTTCTTGCACATGTTTTGTGTTGATTCCTACTTTTTCCAGAAAAAGAGTGATCCCGAGGCTGGTTTTAACATAGAAGGGTTAGTGGTGTCTTGTCTTGACCTAATTGAAGCCGGGACAGAAACTGCAACTACAACATTGCGCTGGGGTCTGCTTTTTATTATCAAGTTCCCAGAAATACAAGGTGAGTGTACTTTTCTGACTTTCAGAGCGGGAGTAATTAGCTTGAGAATGCATCTGGTCCAGAAGCTTTCCATAAATAAGATTGTCTGAAAACACACAATATACAAGTTATACTTGTATTTCCCATTCAGAAAAGGTCCAGGCAGAGATCGACAGGGAGATTGGACAGTCCCGTCAACCTTGCTTAGCTGACAGAGTCAATATGCCATACACTGATGCTGTCATCCACGAGATTCAAAGATTTGGGAATGTTGTTCCCCTGGGATTCCCTAAACAAGCTGTTAAAGACACAACACTAGGGGGGTACTTCATTCCTAAGGTATTTATTCAATTCTATTCTATTTTGGGGTCTAGTCATCTCTAGAATGGTAAAGATTTCATTCTCTCTTTATTAGGGCACCTCTATGACAGCAAACCTGTCTTCAGTCCTGCATGATCCAAATGAATGGGAAACCCCAGACACCTTTAACCCAGGACACTTCCTGGACGAAAATGGCCAGTTTCGGAAGAGAGATGCCTTCCTACCGTTTTCAGCAGGTACAATTTTGTAAACACACCACCTGATATGACTTCTCAAAAGGTGATATGCTTGTATTTTGTCCTTTTCATTGACTTGGGGTCAATATTAAATCTATTTTGTCCCTGCTACGTTATGAATTTTAACTTAATTTTAAGTTGACGACATTTGCTTACAGGTAAGAGAGCGTGTTTGGGAGAGCAGCTGGCTCGTCAGGAGCTCTTCTTATACTTCACCTCCCTGCTGCAGCAATTCACCATCTCCAAATGTCCAGGAGAGGAACCCAGTTTGGAGGGCGAGATCTGGTTCACATATGCTCCTGCTCCCTTCCGCATTTGTGTGTCCTCACGTTAGAGTGTATATATATATATATATATTTCTTATGTATAATCTTAAAAAAAAAAAAAATCTTTTTTACTATTATATATGTTTAAATGCATGGATGAATAGAAAGCAATGTATCAAATAATACTCTATTTTTCATATTTACATTATGACTTTGGCTCTGGTTCAAATTTCTTCTTTAGTTTTTCTGCTTGGAACAACAGGATAATAACACTGGATTTATGAAATTATCATTCCACACTGTTAATACCCCTATAAGACCCTCCCTCAAAAAAATACAGCTTCCAATAAGAAGAAAAAACAACAACAACAATACAATATTGATATCTTAAACAAAGCATTTTGCATTTGCATTTGGGTGCGCTCAGCTTAAGTGTCTTGAGAGTTAGCCAGAAAATAATCTAAAAAGGGTTGCCACAGTTTTCAACGGTCCTTAAAGAACCAGTCTGTGATGGTCTGTTTTTTTCCAATTTAATGCAAGTGAACGCGTCTTTCAGCCATGTATCAATAGAAGGGGGTGCGGCATGTTTCCACTTCAAAAGTATGAGATGAAGAGAGCTAGAGCCTTTTTAACCGTTACTGAAAAGTTAGCGTCAACAGTCATCATCAGAAGTGGATTTGTCAGGTTTGGTTTTTGAGTGTTTTTCCCACCCTGATTATTTTCCAAACACAGCCTAAATATGCTATAATTTGAACAAGAAACAACTAAGCATGTTTATAAGTATCTTTTATGGTAGAATATCTACTCAGTTGCATGATAATTATATAAATGCTACATACTCAAGAAAAAGACTTTCTGCAGTGTAGAATTTTAACAGAAGATATTGAATTAAAAATTTTAGTGTACCCCTAAAAAAAAGGCACATCTATCTACCAACATGTAATAGATATTACAAATGTAATATCATACCAATATATTCACAATGTTTTAATGCAGATTGCTATTTGTTCTGATGTATAAATGTATGCAATAATCAACATATCTATTAATAATAAAGTATAGCCACCTGTGTAAATGATTTAGTGTTATTTATATATCACATGTTTATATCGCAACTAACAATTACTCATTTGAAAACCATTGTCACAAATATCTCTGCAGAACAGATAGACAGCAGACAGGCTCATTAGTATGAACTGTGACCAGTTTCAGGTTAATAATTGTTCAGATTCTGCAATGAACTTGTGAGGATTGTACAAGCTGGGAAAATATAAAGAATAGGCAAATTATATTACTATGCATGTGCAATTACAGAAAAAAACATTTGCATAAGCTATATATATATATATATATATAATATATATATCCTCATGTTAATATCTTTACATTTTGTAACTTTTGCTCTTGATAAATTTGAGTTCATAGGGTAATTGTCGTAGATGTTGCGTAATATCCCTCCTCCTCTGTTTACTTTTTCCAGTCCTGTACATAAGTATCCAGATCACAGATTTCAAACAAGACAGATCACAGATTTCAAACAAGACAAACGGAACCTGCCATTTCTCCTACCACCATGTTCTTACACTTCTTATTTGACATCTTTGGTTTTAAAAGCTGGATCATTTTATTTTTTGTATTTCTGCTCATTGCTGATATTATCAAAAATAAGAATCCTTCCAATTACCCCCCAGGACCCTGGCCTTTGCCATTCCTGGGAACTGTCTTCACTAAGATGGATTTTAAGAACATGCACAAGGTGGGAGCTAAATTCATGTTTTCAATTTGCTTGTCTGTCAATTTACATTTGTTTT
Organism: Pimephales promelas; assembly: GCF_016745375.1. The sequence continues at coordinate 19,540,854 of NW_024121432.1, read as the reverse complement.
TAGCGTTGATTTAATTTATTTTCTTGTTTCCGTTCTTAAAAATGTTAAGACTACATTAATGTTCCTTGGGCCATATTCACAAAAATCTTAAAGGGATAGTTCACTTGAAATTAATTTTTTTATATGTTTTAGCTTACCTCAAGGGCATCCAAGGTGTAGGTGTCTTTGTTTCCACAGTATTTTCAATTTTGATATTTTTAGGTCAAACCGTTCTTGTCTGTCAGTCATATAATAATGCAGGTATATGGGGTCCACCTCAAAGAGCATGCACAGAGAAGTCCAAACATGATTAAACATGATTTAATGATTAGTAAATGTAAGTACACATTGATGGCTTGTGTGAGAAAACGAACAGTACTTACATCCAACTGATCTGAGGGCACGGGCGCTTCGGTCTGCGCAAGCGCTCGAAAGCGCCGGAAGTGATCTAAATGTGGTTGTGAAAAAAATTCATCGTTGTCTGTTGATATATCGAAATCGTCTTCCATTGCGATTTCCTGTATATCTAAATATGTTTAGATCTTCACAGTGAAAGGTAAAATTTCCGCGATCTCTGTGTAAACAATGAGTGACGTACACGCGCGAGAGACCACTTCCGGTGCTTTCCGGCGCTTGCGCAGACAGAAGCGCCCTCGCCCTTAGAGTACATGGACGTGACTGTGATTACAAGAGGTAAAAATTATATAAATACTGTTCGTTTTCTCACACAAACCGCTTGTTTCGTGTCTTAGGCCATCAATGTATACTTACATTTACGAGTCATTAAATGTTTAATTTGGACTTCTCTGTGAGGTGGACCCCATATACCTGCATTATATGACTGACAGACAAAAACGGTTTGACCTAAAAATATCAAAATTGAAAATACCGTGGAAACAAAGACACCTACATCTTGGATGCTCTTGAGGTAAGCTAAAACATATCAAAAATTTATTTCAAAGTAAACTATCACTTTAAGTGTAAAAGTAGCTCCTAACTTGCCTATTTAGGAGAAAGTCTTAAAATGAATGGCCGTGTTGTTCCTTTCATTTTAGGACTCCCAAAATTTTTGCTCTAAGATTATTTCACAAAGCATTTTAATAAGAGATAGTCAAGAGAAATCCGAAATCACTGAAAAAACAAACAAATTACAAACAATCTTAAAATGGCTGTTGCCTCAGCAAGCCGCCCAAAGACACTGTACACTACTGCGGCAATAGGAGAGCCTATAATTCTTTTATTTTATTTTTTGAATTTCAGTTGGCTGATGTCTACGGGAAGGTGTTCAGCCTAAGAGTGGGCAGTGATAAAATGATAATCGTGTCTGGATATAAAATGGTAAAGGAAGCCCTCATTACTCAGTTTGATAGTTTCGTTGACCGTCCAAATGTCCCACTGTTTCATAAAATTTTTAAGGGACTTGGTAAGTATGCTGACTATAATGCTAAAATAAATAGAGTTGGTGGTTTCTTAATGATAATCCAACTTTCATCTTTACATGTCATTATGTAGGTTTAACGATGAGTAATGGATACCCGTGGCGAACGCATAGGAAGTTTGCTGGCATCCAATTGCGGACTTTCGGAGAGGGGAAGAAAGTCCTTGAGCTCAACATCCAGCAAGAGTGTGTCTACCTTTGTGATGCTTTTAAGGCAGAAAAAGGTAGACTAAATGTAATCAACTGGATTACTGGGGCAAAGAAGGATGAAAACAACTTGCCAGTTTGATAAATATTCATGCTTTCTCCCAAACAGGACCTTTCAACCCTATGGCCACTTTAAACAGTGCTGTCTCAAATACAGTTGCCTGTTTGACATTTGGACAACGCTTTGACTATCATGATGAAAGTTACCAAAGAATTCTGCGTCTTGACAATGAATGTGTTCAGATTGCAGGCACTTTTAGAGCACAGGTGATACTGTACTTTACTGAGTACTGATTCATGACAGCATCTTTAGAGACTACTTTAATACTCTTAATAAAAAATCTATTTTCATCACCCACTATTTCATGTCTTACAGCTGTATAATGTGTGTCCTTGGCTCTTGGAATATTTACCCGGCCCCCACCAGACCATGTTTTCCAACTATAAGAAGATCACAGACTTCCTGAGAGGAGAGATCATCAAACACAAAGAGGCCTGGGACCCTTCAAACCCACGTGACTTTATAGACAACTACCTGGTCGAGATGGAAAGGGTAACTAAAGTGGGATTTTTTTATTAAAAGTTTGAATAATTCAACACTCTCCCCCCGTTTGAATAATACAATACTCTATCCCCCTCCCCCCATCAAGAAAAAGAGTGATCCTGAGGCTGGTTTTAACATAGAAGCGTTAGTGATATCATGCCTAGACATGATTGAGGCCGGGACAGAGACCTCTGCTACTACATTACGCTGGGGTCTACTTTTTATGATCAAATTTCCAGAAATACAGGGTTAGTGTGGTTTCAGTTTTTAATTAGCCTACTGGTTACTGAATATTGAACATAAATGTCCCCACTTGTCCCAACTTGTATTTCCCTTTCAGAAAAGGTCCAGGCAGATATCGACAGGGAGATTGGACAGTCCCGTCAACCTTGCTTAGCTGACAGAGTCAATATGCCATACACTGATGCTGTCATCCATGAGATTCAAAGATTCGGGGATGTTGTTCCACTGGGATTCCCTAAACAGGTTGCTAAAGACACAACAATAGGGGGATACTTCGTTCCTAAGGTATTTATTCTATTCTATTCTATTCCATTCCAATCTTGGTTGAAATATAGATATTTTAATAGAAAACAGTCTAATGTTGGTATTAAATTCTTAAGACAACCAGTCATTGTTTCTGTACTGGATTCTGCATAAATGCAATAGCTTTCATTCTCTCTTTATTAGGGCACCTCTATGACAACAAACATGTCTTCAGTCCTGCATGATCCCAATGAATGGGAAACCCCAGACACCTTTAACCCAGGACACTTCCTGGATGAAAATGGCCAGTTTCGGAAGAGAGATGCCTTCCTACCGTTTTCAGCAGGTAAAATTTTGTAAACACACCACCTGATATGATTTCTCAAAAAAAAAAAGTGATATGTATTTATTTTTTTAACTTATGGTATTAAAAAGCAAGACAAGCACACACTAATTGAACTTGATGGACCAACATTGAAGTGAATTAAGAGGGCAATATCTTTTATACCTATTCCTATACTCAATATCTCCTATACCTATACCTATTCAATATCTCAATACCTTACAACGCTTCATGTGAGAGAGGACGTTTAGGATGAACTGATTCATTAGGCTGAATGCTCAAGTCTTACAATGGTACATTGAGAGTTGAGCGTTTCAGTGAGCAACTGTCAGACATTAAAACAGTGTTTGCGCCTATCATTATAACTGTATACTCATCAAAGCTTGTTTGTGGAAAAGCTACAGTAACAGTCCTATAAAGTAAATTTGTCCTAGGTTAGTAGCGATGTCATACTTCTAGTTATTTTCTTTCTTCTTCTCAATGCTAGGTACAAAATGAAATGTAATTTTCCCGTATGACCTTTGCTTACAGGTAAGAGAGCGTGTTTGGGAGAGCATCTGGCTCGTAATGTGCTCTTCCTGTTCTTCACCTCCCTGCTGCAGCAATTCACCATCTCCAAATGTCCAGGAGAGGAACCCAGTTTGGAGGGCAAGATCTGGTTCACATATGCTCCTGCTCCCTTCCGCATTTGTGTGTCCTCACGTTAGAACAAAACAAAATCATTAAAATCAGACATAAAGCACGTTTTCTGATATGCTTTTCTGGCTGAACATCAACCGTAACTATAGTTTATGTTACCATAATCTTCAATTTTTTCAAAATGCAATATCATTATAATCTTCATCATTACAAAAGCTATAATTCCTGTAGGGCAAACAGTAGAGCATGGTACAAGCAATGCCATGGTCATGGGTTTAATTCCCAGGGAATGTATGAACTGAAAAAGTGTGAAGCCATCTTTAGAATTTTGTGTTTGAACTTCCGCTTTTGTGGTAGGTCTGTATTTTTCCATGGCATCGCTGTCGAAGTAAATTGTAGAGTTGACGGATGTTATCATCAGCATTGTGATGTTTGAAGTGGATGCATAACAAATCTCGGTAGACAGGAAGATTTTAAAACGATTGGTTCATTCTTAAATCTGAAAGATCATCCCCTTTATGCTGTGGAAATACAAACTGGAAGACAGAACACAACGAGTGCTGCATTGAAAAGGGGCAGGGCTACATTAATCGCTTTAGATAAAGAGAATCTGCCAAATACATACATGTCAACTTGTTTTTTTTTCTATATATAAATGTTCATGTATCCATTTGTGTCGGAATGCACTTCGTACGGGTAAATGATTTACTGAAGTGCTATTTGTCAATAGCACTAATAAATAAATAATAAAATAATAAATTACACCCGAGTTGAACGTTTGTCAAAGAAAAATATATCTCGACATATATTTGAATAGTATTGTTGCACACAAAAAATATTCTTTTAGTTCCTTAACTACAACCCAGTGAAAGAATGTTTCAGTCACATACAGACTCATTACTAAACAACAGCTGAGGTATTACATAACATTGGCGCCCCAGACCCACGAGAGGCCTCTTCCTCTTGAACACTGAAACATTTTGAGTGTACAGACTGCACATAGCAGGGACAAACTCCATTTTAGATTCAGTGTGTGCGCTTGTTTATTTAGGTTGGATAAATGCCCCTTCTCTAGTGTGCAGGAGGTCCATATTCTTTTGTCCCATTTTATGTGTGATAAGTAAAGTTTACATTTAAAAATCTCTTATTTTTTGAAAATAAAGCAGCACATTAGGCCTACTGTACATCTCACAACGTTTCTGCAGAGAATAAGGTTGCAGAAAACAAGGGCGTCTTATTACCTCCCCCAATCCTCTCGACTACTTAATCTTTCAGAAACAAAGGCTCCAGATGCAAGGACTCATGAGCATTCATGTGGTATTACACATATTAGTTGTAGTTTTATGTACATAGACTGTGCTATTATGCATCAAGTACTATTCTGATTATCTACACTTTAACACAGTAACGATTGCACAGATGTTCATATCTGCTGTCAGCATGCATGTGTTTCCATCTCAGTCTGTAGTTCAACGGTATAATTCAGTCATTAATCATGACTAGTTCCTGGTAATGATTCTTTTGGAATACAGTTCATGCAGAGGTTGTATTGGGGGTGTGTTATTGTTGGAAACTATAGTGTAAACTTAGGCATTCAATACATAACATAGTTACATAAGGGCTCCCAAACTGTTTGTATGCCGCCTTGCTGCTGACTGAGACCCACACTCAGTCTTTTTTTTTCCAGATAAAAAGTGCATGTGAACTCTCTCTCTCTCACACACACACACACACACACACCCTTTCACCCAACAGTCAGGCTGAAATAAGTTTACTTCTGAAGAGTTTGCTGTCCATGGACTCAGCCATGGTTTTATACTCGTTATACGAGAGCCTAGATTTAAAAAGCAGCTTGTTTTTGATTTTTTTACTGCTGCTGCTCATAGATATGATCAGAAATAAAAATCCAGCAAATTTTCCACCAGGACCCTGGCCAATACCCATCCTAGGAAATGTCTTCACTGATGTTAACTATAAAACTGTGGACCAGGTGAGGCACTCTTGGATTAAGATACTGAAATAATTGAATAACATTTAGATTTAATAAATGTAATATATGATCAAGTAATACAGATTGCCAAGATATTTGTATTTTCACACGTGCTACGTGTTACTTTTCCAGCTAATTGAGAAGTATGGGAACATCTTCAGCATCAGAAATGGATATGATAAAACAGTGTATGTGTCTGGGTTTAAAATAGTTAAGGAGGTTTTGATCACTCAAGGGGAAAACTTCATCGACCGCCCTATTTCGCCTTTATTTGACACACTTTATAAAGGCAGAGGTAGGTGTATTCATCAGCTACTATATAGTAAGTAATCTAACAATACCAATAAGCAGACCAATGGTTTTTATTTTAAACAAAATGCCAGTTTATAACACATCTACAGTATGGAATCAAAGTACCATAATTGTCATTCTGTTATATAGTTTTTATTGCACGTTAGCAAAGTGTTTAAATACAAACTATTTTTGTTAGAAAACTAGATTGTACACCAGGCCTAAACACAATTTCCCTCCATTGTCTTTGACGCTGACTCCTGGCTGAGAAAGGGATCTCCTTTAACAATGGCTACTCATGGAGGAAACAACAGCAGTTTGCCATGAGTCACCTGAAAAACTTTGGAGAGGGGAGGAAGACTCTGGAAGAACATATTCAACGAGAGTGTTACTTCCTGTGTGAAGCCTTTAAAGAGGAGCAGGGCAAGTGCTCACACTCTTAAATATAAAGGGAATTTATTGGCATCCTGGTTTCACGAAGAACCTTTAACATACATGGATTTTCCCATTGAACAAAATTGATTATTTCGACTATTAAAATACATGGTTCTTAAGGTTCTTTGGGGAATCCTAAATGGTTCTTCTATGGCATCACTATACTGTAAATACCCCTTCTGGAACCTTTGTTTATAATATGTAGAATAACAGTTTTCAGGGCAATTAGAGTTGCTATTTTAATAAAATATTTTCATTTATTAAGAGCAAAAATTAGCTCAGGTAAGATAGTAAATTCAAGCGAAATTTTACAGAAGTTTTCTGTAGTGTCTTATACCAAAGTATTCAATAAATATGTAGCCAATCATCAATGTCTTTACTCTGACACACAGGCCACCCATTTGACCCCCTGGTTAAAATAAACAATGCAGTGGCCAATGTTATCGGTAACCTGGTGTTCGGCCATCGATATGAGTATGATGATGTTGATTTCCAGAAGCGTCTACAAATGAGTGCCGAGTCAGTGTTTCTTACAGGATCTGTGTGGAACCAGGTAGAGTCTGTTGAAAATACAGCTCATCTATAAAAAAATACAACCTTTTTGATACTGTAAGCATTTAAAAGAGCACTTAAACCATATTAAAACACTCATATTTAGGGAAATATTTGGTAACACTTTACAATACGTGTGCACTAATATGCATTAATTCATACTAATGCACAGATAATCATGAGTTAATATATAGCTCATGAAGTACTAAACCATTAATTAATGATTACTGCATCAGCAACTAATAAAGAGTCTGTATGATTAATAGATTAAGTATGAATTGCTATTAATTCAATGTGTCATTGTGTATTAATTCCTTAATAACATATTTTATTAACTAATAGTGTAAATTAATGTGTTAATTACCACAATTAGTCAAAGCTATGCACTTCAACTTCCAGTTGTCTGCTTTAATTAATCATAAGCTAATGATTTGCAAAGGTATCATTATGTTATGACTTTACTTGCTGGGGCACATCATTATCAACTAGTCAATTTGTAATTGTAGTAATTTCCACATGAATTTGCAGTAACAATAAAGTAATTAATCATGTATTAATGCATATTAGTGTACCTGTCATATTATATGGAAGTTGAAATACAAGGCTTTGGCTCATTCTGGTAATTAACATATTAATTAATACTATTAGTTAAAAAAACGAGTTATGATGGAATTAATCCACAATTACATATTTAATTAATAACAATTCATGTATCAACTAATACATTAACCTTACAGACTCTTAATTAGTTCCTAATGTGGTAATCATTAATGAATAGCTTAAATAATCATTAGTTACATATTAATTCAGTATTATCTGTGCATTAGTTAAGCATGAATTAATGCTTATCAGTGCACCCGTATTGTAAAGTGTTACCAAATATTTTGTTAAAATATAGGGGTAATAAACATCAAAGCTTAAAATACAACATCATCATGGATATTACTCAGCATTTTAACAAGATGTCATGTTTTTTTTTTAGCTGTATGATGCCTTCCCAGGTATAATGAAGTGGTTGCCAGGACCTCATCAGACAATAATCTCAAACTATCAGAAGTTATCAAACTTCCTGAAAGAAAAGGTCGAGCAACACAGACCAGACTGGGATAGTGACAATCCTAGAGATTATATTGATACCTACCTGACAGAAACTGAGAAGGTAAAAACATGGCAAGATAAAATAAAGAGTTCTGCAGCAAAAATGATGTACCCATTATGTTCTTGAATCAATTTCATTACTATTCATGTTCTTGTGCTTCACTTGTGCCATAGAGGAAGAATGACAGCGAGGCAGGGTTTAATATTGGCAGTCTGGTGTGGAGCATGGTGGACTTGTTTGAGGGTGGAACTGAAACAACAACCAACACACTCCGATGGGTTTTGCTTTTTCTGATCAAGTACCCTGACATTCAAAGTACAATAACATATTATTCTTAACATGGACAGTAATAATGGACAGAAACAGCCTTGCTACTTAATGTGCATTGTTATTTCTCAACAATGTTCTTAAAATGTTTCCTCAACTAGAGAAGGTCAGAGCAGAGATCCAGCAGGTGATTGGCTCCCGTCCACCTACAATGTCCGATAAGGCAAACATGCCTTACACCAACGCTTTCATTCATGAGGTTCTCAGGAAAGCAAACCTTGTGCCTCTTAATATGGCTAGAAATGCGAGAAAGGACACAACCATTGGTGGCTACTTGATACCAAAGGTAAAAGCAGATTATATTGTGTTATTTTTAATTTTTAAAATTGATATACTATACACTCTAAAAAATGCTGGGTTGTTTTAACCCAACTTTGGGTCAAATATGGACTAACCCAGCCGTTGGGTTAAATTTTTACATTACATTTTTAACCCAACATTTCGGGTTTGTCCATATTTGACCCAAAATTGGGTTAAAACAACCCAGCATTTTTTAGAGTGTATATTTAACCTTTATGTACTGAATTAAGGGTACTGTGGTGATCACTAATCTGACATCAGTGCTGTATGACAAACATGAATGGGAAACACCAGACTCCTTTAAACCTGGACACTTTCTAGACTCGGATGGCCAGTTCTGCAAAAGAGATGCCTTTTTCGCCTTCTCAGCAGGTACAGTTCATCGATTGCTTATTTCTGCTGTATCTTAGTCAACCGCAACAACTGTCTGTAAAAAGTGTAATTCAACCTTGATGCATTAATTCAACGGTGATAAACCTTGACAGGCAAAAGGCGGTGTCCAGGAGAGTACCTCGCACACATGGAGCTGTTCATCTTCCTCACTGTCCTCCTTCAGACCTTCAGTTTCAGCCCTCCTTCTGGTGAGGAGCCCAGTCTGGAGAGCCAGGTGGGCTTCACACAAGCACCTCTACCATTTAAGCTCTGCGCTCACACAAAATGAAGGAGTGGGGATGGAGTGTATGCAGTGTGGCAACTTATCTGCAAGAAATCTCACCATGGTTACATCACGGAAATATCAGTATGGTTACATAAACTAAAGTGGTACAAATTGAATTTGTCATTAAAATGTTATAATGGCTTCATGACAAGCAATGTCAAAACCAACCACCTGACAGTTCAATGTAATGTTAACCAATAAAGCTAGGTGTTTTTTAAGTTTGATCTGTCATGTGTATGACAGTTTGTGTTGTCTTAGTAATGTCAAGTTTTCATGACAAAGACACTGACAGGTTATGATGTATTGGTTTATGTCAAGGTGTCATTATTAAAGGTGTCATGTTAGTCTTATGCACACCCTTTCATGTAAAGTGTTACCAAATATGCTCCGGCCTTAAAAACATACCTCCAGTCTGTCAAGTAAAGAATTGGTTCTGACTGAAAACAGCCACGTTTGGTAATTTACGCATTATTAACTTCCCTCCTACAGCAACTCTTGTAATGTATACATTTTAAATCAATATGAATATGTGCTTCTCATTAGATTTTGATTTAAAATATAAAATAATTAATACTTTTATAGAGCAAGGATGCATTATTTAGCTTACCCTGACTACCTGTAATTGAAAAACTGAGGCGTTGTGTATCTTTGTGATTTTGCTCTACTTTATCTTCTTTTCAAGCCTAGACATGTAATCTTTGCCTGAGTTACCAATAGTGTACTTGATTGATTGATTTGCAAGCAATAAAACATTCATTCAATCTATTGAAAGTGCTGAGTCATTGGGCTTATCAAGTTATAATGACCTCGTACCTCATTCAAATAAGCCTTCAAGGTTTCTGAAAACGAGTAAAGCTATTATAACAACTATGAATTCACCTTTATACATGTTGACTATCTGTAAAATAAAGTGCAATGAACATGAGCTCCTAAATTTACTGTCAAAACCTTCATGTGTTTTACACTGACAACTAAAGTCCCCTCTTTACACAAAAAGAGCAAATATAGCACTGCATGAATGTAGTACCTGCAAGGCATACAGTCCAACAGTCCACCTCATTGGTAGTCTCATTCATGCTGCAAATAATAACTCGATCTGAGGAAGACTTCTCATTAAAATGTATGAACATAAAGCCGACATACATTTGACATTCACGCATTTCTCGCACAACAGGTGTGTTGTAATCCATCAAGATCTTATGTAACTTTGACGCCGCTCTTTGCTCAAAACATTACAGCTATTGAGCCAAATGTCAGGGGAGTGGTAGGCTAAGGGGACAAATGGACAAAGACTGCCTGTTCAGCATATTCTGCTAATGTCACATTTTACTTCTTCGCCTGCCATGGCGTTAACTGCGATTCTCGAGTATCTTGATTTTAAGGGACTATTGCTCTTCGTAGTGGCTTTTCTTTTGGTGGCAGACTACTTGAAGAACAGAAACCCACCGAATTACCCACCAAGCCCGTTCTCTCTTCCACTCCTAGGAAACATCTTCAATGTTGACTCCAAAGAGCCACATACATATCTGACAAAGGTGAGCAGACAATATTGCCCCTTCTGGGTTGATAGCACAAGAAAAAGTGTTTATTATTTTTAGAAAAGCATTACAAATTGATTATTGATACTTTGCATTATGGACTAATGCCTGTATGAAGAGAATATTTGACAGTGGATATCATGTTTACTGATAGTAAATAAGCAATAATTAAGAAAATATAAATGAAGAAAATATAAAAATGAACCCATGCAAACAAGCCTCAGCAACACGCAAAACTCAAATTAACTGTAAATAGAATAAATGGATTTATTAAAAAAAAAAATTATTCTATAATCCTATTACACTGATTAATATGGTTCATGTCTTCTAGCCAATGCTTGCAGTTTGCTGAAAAAAAAAAACTTTTAGGAACCAAATGATTTGCATTAGTTCCAGTCACATGCCTCAAGCTTCTGAAACATTGTTTTGCTTACAGCTAGGCCATGCCTACAACAATATCTTCAGTCTGCGATTAGGGAGAGACAAAGTGGTCTTCATTACTGGTTATAAAATGGCGAAGGAGGCCCTGGTGACTCAAGCAGAAAACTTTGTGGACCGCCCCTACAGTCCAGTGCTAGAACGAGTCTATTCGGGCAATGGTAGGTTCAATAGCTGTGACCTATCACAAGAGTTCAGGAAAAAGCATTGTTGATTGTTATATTGGACAACTCTTGTTGTTGTTTTGTTATCATTCAAGACAGACAGATGGATTATTTTTCAAACCCACCATAAAAAAAGAAAAGAAAAAGTGACATTCCTTAAAATTGTGAAACCCCAAAAGTTACATTATTTGGAACCATTTTAAATCTTCCCCCTAAATTATAGGATTGCCTGCATTCCCATTCAACCCCTTAACCCTGTTACTCAGACTATTAAAATGTTCTTTAATTTATAGGAAATAAAAGCTTTACAATAACTAAAACCCAACATATGGTCCCAAACTAACTAGCTCCTAAATTTGCACCCCTGTAACCCATTCTAGTGTAATTATTTAGTTCAATTTGGTAATTTTGTCTTAATTTTGATGTTATTCAATGTTTATTTATATTATTAAAATACGTACTTTAAACAGTTTCTAAACATGTCCCAAAGCATAGAGTCTCACACAAAATGATTATTATTATTTAATTTATTTCTCATTATTATTTTTATTATTGTTTTTCTGGGAGGGGGGTACATTAAGCTGGGATAAAGTGGTGGGAAAAAAAGAACTAAAATGTCATTGTTAACACTGATGTTCACTGATGTTTTTGACTGATGTTCATGATCAATAAAAAGCAAAATAATAATTAAAAAAAAGAAAAAAAAGAAAAAAGAAAACAACACAGCCAAAACAATATTTAGACCAACCCTCAGGGTTGACAATCAATTATTTTCTGAATTTTACATTTCTACTTTCACTGATCATTTGTTAAAAAAAAAAAAAGGTTTTAGGCCCCATGTTGTCCCCTATGGAATATAATTAAATGTTGATTATTCACGTTCCTACAGCTGGACTCTTCTTCAGTAATGGTGAGATATGGAAGAAGCAACGACGTTTTGCTCTGTCAACGCTGAGGAACTTTGGTTTGGGAAAGAAAACATTGGAGCTGGCCATCTGTGAAGAGAGCCACTTCCTGCTGGATGAGATGGACAGACAGAAAGGTAGAAACCTGATATGCATGCATATGTAAACAAAGGACTAAAGGAACTTGAATTGGAAAAGGAAAGGAAAAGGAATTGGTATACTATGGCGAGTACAAGTTTGCATATCAGCATCTGTTCAAGGTAAATAATGAGTACTCATTTCATTTTTATAATTCTCAGGAGCTGCCTTTGACCCTACAATCCTGTTCAACAATGCTGTTTCCAATATCATCTGCCAAATGGTGTTCGGTCAGAGATTTGATTATACTGACCACCAGTTCAAGAAAATGCTAAAATATATTTCTAAAGGCATTCAATTAGAGGGCTCCATTTGGGGGCAGGTAAATTAATCATTTTTCTTTCTGATGATTGTCCCTTATGTGTAGATGCTTCTTTCTCGCTATTCTGCCTTTTTTCCTAACAATTCCAAATTTTATATCTCACAATTTTGACTTTTGTGAGTTATAAACTCAGAGCTGCAAGTCAGAAATTTGAATTAAAATTTATATTTCTGATTATAATAAACGTTTATTTCTCGCAATCCTGAATTTTTCCTCAGAATTCAAAACCAATAGTTTTTTTTTTATTGAATTTACCTTTTTATATTTAATTTAGCTAATTTACTACTTTCACTAAAGATTACAAAAGGGACAAATTTTAGGATAAAGTGAGCAAGAAGATCCAACAAGATTGCCTTTCATAGATCTTTCATCATCAATCTTTAATTGTGGTACAGACCCATTATACAGCATTTTTTCTTTCTTTCAGCTCTATGAAGCATTTCCAGGCATTATGAAGCACCTTCCAGGGAAGCACAATGACATGTTCAATAACTACAAACTATTAAAAGCCTTCGTAAGAGAGGTTGTTATCAAACACAAGGCCGAACTAGACCCCTCAGAACCTCGGGACTACATCGACAGCTTCCTTATAGAGATGATGGAGGTACAGTACACTATTAAAATGACAGGATGACTACAAACAAGCCTGTTTAACTTAAATGTATTTTTATGAATACAGCAACTTATTTTACTTCTTCCATCACTGTCCAGAAGCCACATGAAACAGCAGACGGTTTTGATGAACAGAACCTCGTTCCATGTGTTCTAGACCTGTTTCTGGCCGGGACTGAAACTACATCCACCACATTATCTTGGGGTATCATATACCTCATCACTTACCCAGAAGTTCAAGGTAAAAAAAAAAAATCCATTCTTTAAATAATCTATTCAGTAATAACTGACATTTGAATGCATGGTGTCATTTGTAGAAAAGGTCCAGGAGGAGATAGACAGAGTGATTGGACGCTCCCGGGAGCCTAGTATAGCCGATAAGGCCAACATGCCCTTCACTGAAGCTGTCATGCATGAAATTATGCGATTTGGAGATGTTATACCAATGAATGGCTTACGAGTGGCTAATAAAGACACAACCCTTGGAGAGTGCTTCATCCCAAAGGTGAGTGATATTTTATTCAGCTGTAACACTAAAGTCATGCATCTCTTCCTTTTGAAAATATTATTATATCAAAATCACACAGTTTAATGTGGGTTTAACAATGTTTCGCTTTAACATGTCAATTCAATTTTATCATTTGTCAAAACACAAGTCCGACTCTCAGATCCATTTGTTTCAAACAGGGTACAGCAATTATGCCCATACTGCACTCTGTTCTCTTTGATGAGAATGAATGGGAGACACCCTACAAGTTCAATCCAGGGCACTTTCTAGACAAAGAGGGCAAGTTTGTGAGGCGGGATGCGTTCATGCCCTTTTCTGCAGGTAAAGTGAGAGAAGAAACCCACAGAAAAGGACTTCACTAGGAATCATTCACAATACTGTTTAAAAGTTTGGGGTCAGAAGGATTTTTTAAAGGACTTTAAAGCAATTATTTTTATTTGCTGACATTATTCAGCACGGATGCATTAAATTGATTAGAAGTGACAGTAAAGACATAATGTTACAAATGGCGCCTTTCCACTGCATAGTACGGCTAGGTACGAGTAACTACAATGGTGCTTTTACACTGCATGGTACAGTACAGGTCGAGGTCGCTTTAACCTCTGTTGAGGTCTCAAGCGTGAGATGTGCCTTGCTTCGCTTGAAATGTAGTCGAGAGTAGGCGGCTGCAGTGAGAGGAGGAGTGAAGAAAGCACAGGCAAGCCGGACAGATCTCTCTTCTCAAAATCTAAAATCGCAGCGATTCACGCTTGTGCACGATGTGGTTAATAAACTGGATGTCATTTAAGTTCTGTTGCTTTTATATGAAAATATAATCTCACAATAATATAATATATTATAATGAACAAGACACCCAAAGTACTTCCATTTTAATTCCATTTTAAATAGGCCTACGTGTTTAGCATCATGTGTTTTTATTAAAAAAGTGTAAATTACATTTTAAAATATATACAAATAGAAAACAGGTATTTTATATTCTAATAATATTTCACAATATTGCTGTTTTACTGTTTTTTTGAACAAATTAATGTAGCCATTAGGAGCATAAGAAACATTTTTTTTTTTTTTTACAAATCTTACAGACTCCAATCTTTTAAACAGTATTAAATGCAAATAAAAGTCAAACCGACAGTCTGTGTATTATGACCTTATTTGAATGAATGCTTAATGCCTCCCCACTCTATCTCTCACAGGAAAGAGGGTCTGTTTGGGAGAGCAGCTTGCTAGACTGGAACTCTTCTTATTCTTTGTCAGTTTGTTCCGAAAATTTCGATTTTCAGCCACAGAGGGTGAGAAACTCAACCTCGATGGAGTGATAGGAATAGCACGCACCCCCCACCCCTACAAGATCCATGCAACGCCACGCTGAACAAATCATATTCACTACTATACGAATAAATAAACATTATTATAAACAATTATATTATACATGTTTCACTTAACATTTTACATCTTTGAGAGAACAAATCTGGATGTTACGGTTCTTTTTACTAACTTGTTTAAATACAAAAGTTCAGCCGTTCATGTTTGTTTAAAGGGTGTGAGAGAAAAGCTTAAGCTCCCATTTATGAAACATGCTTAGTAATACCCAGTCTACAAAAACTACTAGAGTAAAGAGCTGGATGAACATTGTCCTAGTTCCAGGTGAAAAAAAAAGAGAGAAAAGGTCAACATACACATTTACTTGTTGGCACGTAATTCAGATTGTGTGGGGTGAGGGAATGAAGTTCAAATTTATAAACAGATAATGTATTCTCATGTTGTATAAGCTCATGTAACAATATGTTTATATGCTGTGCCATCTCTTAAGACTGAGGAACTATTTCCTTGTATAAGCTCTATTTCAGTCAGATAACTAAAAACTTCTAAAAGCTAGAAGTACTTCAGTGTGTGTTTGTGCAACACAGCATAATACAATATATAATAATTTTAATCTTCAAAATTTCTATTCAAGTTAAATTTTGATCAATTGTCTGTACTTTTAGCACTACAAGTGTCGCATAGTGGGATTGTAAAAATAACTAGAATGTACATTTCCTGAAGAAATTGTGAGTGGGTGGGTGCTTTCAGTGGCAAAACTCACCACTCGGTTATCATGTATTTAGCAAGATGCTAACATATTAAGCATGTTGCTAGCATGATGCTAACACAATTAGCATGTTGTTAACATGATGATAACACAATTAATTAGTGTGATTAGCATGTTGCTAAGATCATGTTCTAGTATGATTTACTCTGTTCTAGTATGATTTATGATGATATACCACATTGTAGTATGATTTGCCATGTTTCTAGTATGATTTACCACGATTTACCAAGTTCTAGCATGATTTACCATGATTTAGTCAAAAGAGCCAACCCCCATTTCTACACCATGTTCTGATGCAGAGATATGGGTCTTGCCAAACAGTTACTAGGGTACTCTGTTTAGTTGCTATGGAGTTGCTTGGGAGCTGCCAATGATGAAACTCGAAAGGCAGCTTGTCAGTATGAATGATATAAACCAACTCCCATGCATCTTTGTTTTTTGGTTGCAAAGGTGCTCGACAATGGTTGCTAGGGCATAGCTAGGAAGTGTTGAGGTGATTCATGATTGACTGTTTGCTTTTTGGCAACGTAAAGTCTGTGGGTTTTTTGGTCACTTTTTCACCCCTAGTACGAACACCGTACCCCTGATCGCTTAGAAACGTCATAATAGACTACACGTTTTTACATTCAAGGGTCTGTGACAAAAACTGCGGCAGGAGTAGCACTTCAAAAAAGTGGAATAAAAAAAAAATAATAATAAGTATAAGCAATAACAATAGCCCACTAACGTTAGGAAATATTTCATTCCGGAGTGAGAGGCGAGTAAAGACTTCAACACTGGGATCATTAAAAAGGCAAGAAGGTATTGCAAAACAGACTTCAGTTTATTCATCACATGAAGGCTGCCAGTGCTCTTTAACTGCCAATATTACTCTAATACCATTATATAAGTCCAATCTTTTTATTCAAAATCTCTCACCAAACAATGACAGTGCTCATAAAATTGAGTTCACAAATTTAAGATTTCTTCCTTGGAACACATCATACATAAATATTAGCATTTAAAAATACATACGCATTTAACCATCACAGGCCAAAAAGCCTAGCTGAATAAAACACCCGAAAAGACAAATCAGAATTGCAATGATTGACCTTACCCTTAAAAACAGAATTGATAGCATATTTTTCAAAACGCAACAGCTGGTCTATTAGCAGATAGCTCAGTCAAATCAACCTAAGCAAGGGGCCGATATTCACAATACAGCAAAAGCCATTTCACGATGCAGCTATGTTTCACAAGTCACACATGTATTCTCTGAGACACATTAAAAGCCATCACAGCAGTTTTCTATGGCCTGTTATAATTCTGTGCTGGTGTTCAAATCCTGATAATTGAGGTCTTCACACAGACAGGAAACGTAAAGTGGATAAAAAGGCCCTTCTGCTTGTTAAAATAGCATGCAAGAGTCCTATCACAGTCAACTGATTATAAAATACTATAACTGGCTCAATAAAGCACCTGGATTTAAGGTTTAATCAATTAGAGTGATTATATGCATGTCTTTTTTAATGTTGCTTTGTTGTTTAAGAAAGTCGTTGAAATAGGAAGAAAGAAACTAAAGAATATGGTGTCCAGCACCAAATACATCTTCCTCCTGATCTAAGCATTTTGATTAGTTAGGGCAAATTGTGAAGTCTGCGTAAACTTCCAATGTTTTATATGTTGTACTTGCGCGATTACAAATATATTCCACGGCTGCATAGTGTATCGTTGGAAGTCATTCCTAGCAAAAGCATGCATGCTACAATTACAGGACCTGTTGATGCATCCAATGCATTTCTTCCCGCACAATCTGAGCGAGCTTGATAAAAGATTGACCAGCAGTGACCTTTAATATCGATGCAGGTTCAGAAGTGACCCTGCTGCAGACTGTTACAGGTGTTTGTTTAGAACTGAAAGTGAAAAAGACTGCTACTGTATATCTTTGTGTGCTGATTGAGTAACCTTCTTTAGAGTTCAACCCCTTATGTACATTATTATACATACATGTGTAACTGTAGAGAGTGAGGGGACATGCTATTGTTCATCATGGCATGCTTGTCCCCTTGTTCAGAAGTGTACTTAAGGTCACTTGAGTGTGCACGTGAGAGAAAGGAGGAGAAGAGCTGGAAGTTGGGGAAGTACTGAGGACAAGGTTACTTGGAAGAAGTGGCAGGCACGTTGATGGGCATGGTGTGCCGTGCGTTGGTCACCTGACGTTGCTGAGCCAGGAAGGACTGGCCGGGCGGCAATAGAGTGTTGGATCGCCCACTAAGACGTGACTCGATTGCCATCTTCTGGAAGTTCAGACTCTGTATGTTTTGCACAACAACAATAACAAAACACTGAACACAAGGCAAATCATTTCTGATTTTTCAACAAAACAATAAAATGCTGTGGGTTTTAAAGCAATAACGGTGTTGTGTGAATGAGCAAAACGTCGAAAGCCGAGTACACACTGTCCGATATATAATAGTCCTTTACAATTGTTACTAGTCAGATCACAGTTTAATGCCACGTGACACTGTAAGATCTCAGATGTCAGTAATGACAATCTGTACGACAGTCAAGACTCTTTAAAAACGGATGCATTCAAGAAGACATCATTATTCTGACGGTGAGCTGCATTCACATGTGGGATTGAAATGGTGGCAGGAAAACAAAAACAATCTGTAGCGTTAATTTTGATCATGTCTTGAAAATAAAATTAAGACTGCTTATGGAGTGTGGAGCAAGTGGTGTTTTTTTTTTATTTGACGGTTGTTGCCACACTGCAGGACTGCCCCTCAAAAAAATTTCAGCTGGGGTCAAATTTGCACAGTGTGCACCCGGCTTAACAGACAGAAAGTGCTTCTTCTGTTTAGCTAAAAGTTTACAGAAAAGTTTACAGAATCTACAGCGGTCAATGAGATAGATATTTTAAGACATATTTCAGTTTTAAATTGGCACTTTCTGTGCCATTTGAGTTCTCTTTTGTATCTTATGGCACTTGAATGTTTTAATAGCACTTGAATGAATGATAGCGTGATCATATACTGTAGCATAGCCAAAGGACGACAGAAAAAAAAAAAAAAAAATCGATACAGAATTAATTCCGTTAAATATTTTTAACGGGTTAAATTAAAAAAAATAATAATCATCATCATCGCAATAACTTACAGCAATACCTTACAGCATTTAATTTACAGAAATATATAAATGTCTTACATTTATATATTTATGTTTAATATTTAATTAAAAATAAATATATAAATAAATAAATAAATAAATAAACTGATAATTGACACTGTACATTATAAACATACCTTATTATACCAAGCTGTCACAACTAACTTCTCCTCATATTCCCTCAGTTTGGCCTGTTCACACTCCCGCTGGGTAAATATTGGACAAGAACAGACATGAGTAAAGAAACAACAAACTGGAAAGAATGACAATGCGAATTGCAAACAACTGGAAATGAATAACAAAGCGTTTTGTAAGAAAAGAAGGCAGCTCTACCTCCAGAGCATTTATCCTCTTGTCTTTCTCAGAGAGCTGTGCTTTCAGTAACTGGATCTCAGCTGAGGCTGGGTTTAGCTTGGGATCCAGAGCTCGAATCACCTTAAAAAAAAAACAACGCACAATATGATGTATTTAACCATTGGAAAACCAAAAAAGCTTAAAATAATGCAAGAAAACATACTATATTTTCTGATTAAAATAGTAGTTAGTTCATATGCAAAAAAAAATGACAATGACAAATACATTTTGATTGGTTCCTCCTAATTGTACATAATTCAATAACTTGAAAATATTGAGGACTTCAAAATGCAAGAGCACAAGTCATTCAGTAGCAAAAGCTGAAGTTAATGTAACTACATCACGCGCTTTCTCCAGGTACATCTTGTATCGATCCTCCATCGCCCTCATGTCCTCATCTTTCTTCTTCAGCGCAGCTACCAGCTCGTCCATTTTCACACCTGAAAGTGACATTTATCTCTACTATAACTTGGAGGTATTTTAAAGATTTTCTGTCTGACTCAAAGAGGATCATAACGTCACTCTGAACATCAAAGTTTATGGTTTAAGTGAGTGAGTGTGATTCATTCTTGTCTATGAAGTCATTTGGTGTAAAATGTCTGGCCAGATCAAAATTTGGAAGCTAACTGGTTTGAGTAGCATCTGGCTGAAGGTCCTCCAAGAGCTCTTTCTTCTTCATGATCTCATCTTGCGCCTCATTCAGTTGCACCCTGGTAAAAAAAACAAAACAAAAAAAAACATTAGGACCATCAGCTTCAGACGGTGCAAAAGATGCTCAAATCAAACAAAAAATCTGAGCAAATGTCTAAACTTACATATGAGCATCCAGCTTCCTCCTCAGGTGAGACTGCATAATAAAGAAGCAAGCAATGTGACTAAGTCACTAGCACTGTAAATGTAAAAGCATTCTGTACATAAAACAAATGAAAGACCAGGTTTCCAAATGTCTTGAAAAACCAATTGTCTTCACGATCAACTTAGCTCTCTATGCTTTTGAGAAACACAGCCCATATCATTTAGCAAAGTGCAAAGTTTATGTAGCACTGACCAAAAAAGTGCCTAAACAGTACCATCAAGAGGCCTAAACACACACTTACATCGTCAGGTTTGGCTCCCTGTGTCTGCAAGGCCTTCTGCAGATCCTCTACCTGCTGCTGCAGCTCGCTGATTCTTTCACTGTTTAACCTTAATAAAAATTAAACAAAACACAAGGCTTTTACAGACTGACTGAAACTGACTAAATGAAAACATACCCATTAAATCAACAGTGTCAAATCTATAAAATCAATTAAGCTTGCTATTTAAAACTAAGGCACAGTGGCACTCGTTAAAAATGCATTCTCAATGTAGAGTATAGTTTCCATTTGATGCATTATGTCAATCTGTACCTTTTCTCAGTGTCCAGTTGGCTCCGTCCACGCCGGGCCTCCTCCAGCTGCTCCTCCAGTTCAGTTATGCGCCCGTTCTCAGACTCCTCCTTCTGCAGCCGCAACATCTTGTTCTCATGCTGCAGACGGATGAACTTCTCCCTGGAGAAGCAGATGCAGTACACACATTAACATATAAATATTTTTTAGGTGTCCCAAATTTTTAATGCATAAAAGATGTATGTGAATCACAAAGACATTACTAAGACGTGTGCAATAATAGTCTTCCTAATGGTCTTGTTTCCAGTGTGATGTTATTAACAGTAGTAATAACAGCCATTTAAAATTCTTGATTTGATTCTTGCACAAAATTAAGTTAAAATAAACCAAAATCGCTGCTTTGAAACAATATCTTTTGTGAAAAGCTCAATACAAATACATGTGAATTGAATTACGTATATTCTTTTGACCTTTCTAGTCATTAAAAAAATCCTTAAAAAAACAATGCACAATGGCTTCCACAAAAACAGCAGAAATGTTTCAAGAGGAAATGTTTCTTAAAAACACCCCATATTAGATTGATTTCTGAAGGATCATGTGACACTGAAGACTGGAGTTATGATGCTGAAAATTCAGCTTTGACATCACATGAAAAAAAAAAAAATTAAAATGTTTTACCTCATCCATGCATCATACCTGTACTCAATGGGCAACATCTCAGCTGCTAGGTTATCATGGCTTGGACTTCCTGTTTGATACTTTGCTGTGAAGTAAGAACAAATTCAAATTTCACACCATCTGCAAACCTAAATTTTCAGTTTGTGTTACTGAGCTGTGAAGTGACCCAGACAGATCACTAAAATAGCTGGGTTCAAGGCTGCACTCCAGGTGTGGTATCAGCAGTCATACTGTACCTGCTAGTAATAGCTGGTCCTGTTGGGCCTGTGTGCATCGCAGTTCTTCATTGGTCTCTCTGAGAGTGTCCCGCTCAATGCTGATCCTCTGACGAAACACAGATATCACAGAGTTTTTTATGTCTGGTGCCACTAGTGGCATAGAAATGACACACGTTAGCATTCAATCATCTAATGTACAGTGTTAATTGTTAATGTACAGTGTTATTGAGTATTTACATGTGAAAGTGTCTGTCTACCTCTTTCTCTTTCAGTAGAGCATCATATTTCTCCTGAAATTTCTTCATCTCAAAGGCCAGGTTATCAGCCCTACGGGACTCATCAGACAGTTTCTTGTGGAGCTCCTGACCCTAAAGTTACAGAAACAATATAATGTTGATATATTACTTTCAGGTCTGAAGTTGTGTCACATGATCCTTCAGAAATCATTCTAATATGCTGATTTGCTGCTCAAGAAACATTTCTTACTATCATTCTTACTATGTTGAAAACTGTTGTACTGCAGGTCAGTTTAATACATCCTTGCGGATTTTTAATTTATAAAAAAATAAATAAAATAACCTTCTGAACAGTGTATATCCTGACAACTATTTAATGGCTGAGTAAAAAAACAAAACACGCAAAAAACACTAAAATAAAACTGGTAACACATTTAAACAGTACCTGTCTTTTGTAAGTCTCTAACTGAGCTCTAGCAGCATTGGCCTTGCGCAGTTCCTCTTCAAGGCTGACCGTGTTGTGCATGTAGGTCATATTCTTCTCCTCCAGAACTTTCACTTGCCGTCTGAGGTCACTTAGATCTTCCAACTTCTTCCTATACGTCTCAACAGAGGCCTCTAGCTTCACTGCCCGGTCCGAGCAGCTCCTAAACAAACACAAATTAATCATAAAGACTTCCCAAAACAGCCAAACAGAATAGTAGCAAAGACTACATATGGAAAACACATATGACCCAGCACATACCTTAATATGTCTAATTCATCTTTAAGCGATCTTGACTCCTCAGCCAAGCTGGTTAGTTCATCATTACGATGCTGAAGCTCCACTAGTTGTTTCTCCAGTTCTTCACAGTGGATGCGGTAATCATCTTTAGCTGCCTCCAGTCTGGATATTACACACATTTATCATTCACACTGCAAGCTATTTCAAAGAGAGTCATTCTACCCACGCTTGGTTCATTATTGTTTGTTTGTCTACTTCTGCAACAACGACTATTCAGAACAACAGCAGGTTAATATCAAGTACGTTTTTCAGACAGTATTTGGCCGGTTAGTTTGGATTTGCGAGAGTGTGAGATGTGTAGGTAGATGAGGCTGTACCTGAAGGTCTCCTCCTGAAGCTGCTCAAACTGTATTTGTAGCTGGCTGTGCTTCCTCCCCGATGGAGTGCTGGGGTCATCAAAAGTATCAAGCTGATTGGCTCGATCAGTCAGTAGGTCATTTTCAGCCAGGAGACTGTTCCTTTCCTCCTGCAGCATTGTCACCTGATCAAAGGGCAAAAAGGTCAAATAGCAGGGCTTGTAAACCTGATGTTTATTATGTCAAGGCATGAATGACCTACATACATGGCATATTAGAATGTAGGATTGCATTTAGGGTTGTACATTATGATGTACACTACTGTTCAAAAGTTTGGGGTCGGTAAGAACTTTTAATGTTTTTGAAAGAAAGACATGTCTTATGCTCATCAAGGCTGCATTTATAAAACCAATACATATTATATAGTACAAACAGCAATAACTTTAATTTAAATATTATAAAAAATATATATTATTTAAACATTAGATAAACCGTTATCTAATTCCGTGATGGCTTTTTCAGCATGGGACAATCTGATCACAGTGATAGTAAATAACAATCAACAATCATTACGCCAGTCGTCGATGTCACATGATCCTTCAGAAATCATTCTAATTTGCTGATTTGGACAACATTCCTTTTGCTATTATCATTTTTTTTGTAGAAAACATTATTCATTTTTACATTATAAATGTATTTACTACTTTTTATCAATTTAATAAAACACGTTCAAATAGCAGTGTATATATACACCATGAAGTAATGATTTTTATTAATACATTCTTCCTTTTACATAAACTCCAAATTGATGCAATTTCAAAATAATTAATTCAGCAAATAAAACAAATCCACTGTTAATGTTAAGCATGTTAAATGGCTTTTATTCTTGTTGTTTTAGAGTTCCACAAATATAAAAACCACAGCAAAACCCAATTATTTTAGTACTGAACCCATGAGCTCTTTTTGACAGACAGACAGACAGACAGATAGACTGACAGACACAGACACACACGCACACACACGCACGTTTGCCAGTGGTTAGATTGGTTAGTTTTAGTTAGGCTAGGTTGCCATGCATTTGTTTAGACTTACCTCTCATTGGTCATGGATACTTTTAACTCAATCTGTCAAGAATCAGCAACACATGAATTTCTAACCCATTTATGGGCGCAGGAAAGTTAACATGGCAGTACAAATCCTGCAACAATATGTTCCTTTATATATATTTACCACAAATTCCAAAAAGGAAATGCATTCCAAAACATTTAATGAAAATTCTGTACATTGTAGATTTTTTCACCTCTTTGTAAAAGCTAAAAACACATCAGCCTCTGCACAGACAAACCAAAAATACTTGCACTCAAATGCTAAATCAGTTCATCCATGAAAGTGAACAAACAGAACAGCAGCAATGCTGTTCACTGAGCTAACACATACAGTCTGCAAGCACATTGCAGTATTCTGTTATGCAATATGCATTGTATAAAGCACTATGGAAATAAATGTGACTTGACTTAACATCCCTAATATTATTGTTTCTTGATAGATGCAAATGCTTTGACATTAGTTTTAGTGAAACTGGTATCTCACCTGCATGTCGAGCTCCTGACATCGCTGTGCCAACTCTTCTTTCTCTGCTATGACCTCAGTCAGATCCTCCAAGGCTTTCTTTAGCTACCAAAAAACATCATTGAACAATATAACAAGATACTATATTTAATAACAACATTAACACAGTTCTTGGATGGTATGATGTTGTTATATTGTTTGTATTTGTTACCTGGTGTTCAACATCTCCAAGAGGTTCTGTTCCTAACTGAGACATATTCTCCTTGCTCATTAGCTGTAATAATAATAATAATTTTAAAAAAAAAACATCAGAATTGCTTTAATTCTTTATTAAGGTGAATTTATGGCCACATAAAAATATCTGAATAAAATGAATGGCCTCTCACCTCTTGAATGGCAGTCATCACCACATGCTGTACAGATTCCTCCAAGGTCATAATTATCTGGATATATTCTGGACAAACAACAACAATTTTTAACAATTAAAAATTAAGAAATACAGAAAGATCACAAGAAAAATAGCAGCATATGGACATACAAATACAATACAAATTTGAAACAGCATGAGGGTAAATGACGAGTAAATAAAGACAACATTTTAAAATCACCATGAAATCAAACAGTTTTTGTTTTTTAAGGAATATTGCAGTATTTATAACAAATGAATCATATGTGCACAAGTTACACTATTTAGATTTTTTTTTAAATTTATATGCCCTCCCAATCTTTAATCAAAATAACTTTCCTTCCCTCTTGCAACTACATCTCTTCTTTTTCGTCATGGGCGGGACAATCTGATCACAGCAATAATAAACAACAACAATCAATTACCGAAGGACAAAATTAAAACCCACCCTAGGGTCAGGGTCTGTCCTAATGAACTTCCCTCGTCCACTTTACGAACACACTTCAAAATGGCGATGGGGAATCCCCTCAGGGGTAGTTTTTGATTGTATGTCAAAAAGTGGAGTTAACCAGCCCTGAAGGTTTTCAGTGAACTATCCCTTTTACTACCTTGTTTCCTGTCACATTTGACTGCACACCCTAGGATGAGCTGTAGGAGGCGTCCCAGCTCCACTTGATCAGACTGCTCTATCACACGCACCAGGTCAGGCAGAGGGAAATCTGTGATCTGCTGACCTAAAACCTGAACACAAAGGGATCATAACACATAGAGAATTACACATACAAGCATGGATTCTTCATTAGAATGAATCTGATTGTATGGTCATTGTGCTTTTGCTAAAATTGAAAAAAAAAAAAAAAAAAAAAAAAAAACTGCAGCATTAAAATATCTGTAGCTCATGCAGAATGTGCTACAATTAAACCACCCAATAATTACACACATTCATGTGACTGTCAGCATGTGTAAATTGTTGGTTAACAAGATTAAAGGTGAATTCCTTGTTGTCCTTTTAAAGTCTGACTAATGCCATGTTACAGCAGAAACAAGTATTTTAATGAACCAAACCTCTGTGTAATTTACCTCATTATAATAATCAACAATCATCTGCAGGACCTTTTTGAGGTTGTTCAGCTGTAAAAAAGAGTGAAGAGTGAAACAAAGACTTTAGCTTTAACACATTATACTTGACATTTTCTTAAAATTAGATTAAAGCACCAAGGTCTGAAAGGAAAATGAATGTACCTTGAGTCTTACATTATCTCCAACATCCTCTTTAATGCGAGACAGCCAGCTCTCACTGAACCATGAAGGATCTCTGGAATTGAAACAATATTGATCAGTGCAGTTCTTTTCTAATTCAGACACTTTCAGATGCTTTCATTCAGATCAGTCGGTAAAATCAAATCAAATATGTTTTGTTCCCATCCTATCTTGCTTTAATGCAATCAGAGTTAAATCACACTCTCAGACTCTCTAAGAACAATATGTTAAATGTCACTATAGTCTACTTGAATCAATGTTTATTCAACAAAATATATATACCCCAGCCCAGGTAATATGACTCTGAGGACACCCAACTACCCAATACAAGTCATAAAATATTCAAACACTGACAAGCTGCGATATAAATCAGTAATGCTGACCTGGAAATATTTAATTTGATTTAGTAGAGCAAAAAGGGGTATGGAAAGTGGGAGGCAACTGAAAAGTGTAACACACAGTCAAGTATGAATTAAATGAATGAAGGAAACACTGCAGCTCAACTGGTAGTACATAGCACTAGCAACGTCAAAGTTGCTACACACCAATCAAATAGACAGAGTGGAAGCATTTTAAGTTGCTTTGGACAAAAGCATCCGTCAATGAATAAATGTCAAGTAAATGTAAACATACTCACATCTGATGCAGAGCCTGAGACATGGCTGACCCCGAGGTCAGATCGTCCACGGTCTTACAGGGGGCTGCAGTTTTGAAGGTCTGCAGCTGAGACCACACATACAAAGGAAAGAAACATGGGTATAGATTACTAGAATAAACAATGATAAATGCTACAGTGAGTATGTATTACTAGTACATAGGTTTCCAAACTTTTTTGTCAACTGAACCCGCTATTTACTTGATGAACCCGCTGGGAATTTATGTTAAAATTTCAATAATTTAAAAACACATTGATAATATGTGTAAGGGTTTGTTTCTTAACATTAGTTAACTATGTTAGTTAACATGAACTAACAATAAACAATACAACAGCATTTATTAACATTAATGTTAAATTCTATATTTCTAATACATTATTAAAATCAAAATCTGTTCATATTTACTATGCACTGTGAACTAACATGAACAAACAATGAACAATCAAATTTTTAATAACTAACATTAAAGGTTAATAAACACCGCAAAATTCCCACTGAAAGAATACAATGGTGTAAACATTAACAAAATGCTCCATCATGTTGTTAATGTTTATATTTGGGTCAGTGACAAAACATGCTTATTTGTGTCCAAGTCATACAATAATTTTATGAATTCATGACATAGAGTATATCACTTTATTCAATGAAACCTATTTAGTTTGAATTTGTTTTTAGTATATTTAAATAATACCTTTTAATTTAGTTTTGTTATATTAAACATTTCAGGTGGTGCAACTGTCCGAACAAATTAACAGACTAAGATTTTTTTTTTTAAAGTGGTGTCTTAATAAAAAAATAAATAAAAATGAAATACTATGGCAATATTTTATGTTTGAAGCCTTTCATATAAAAAAAATATTGATAAATCAGTAGTTTTAAAGCTGTTTTGTCCAGTAAAAAGATAATAAACAAATTAATGTGTCATGCTAATTTCAAGTATGGGTAGGTTGGCACAATTTCCATGTCAGGTGGTACAACTATAGGCCTATATACAAACTATTTGGTTGTATCGCAAAGTAAAATAAATAAAAAAATAAACACAAAATGTGCTGTTCTGACTAAAGCAATAGAGATCACTATATAAATGTCATTATGAGGTACTAGCAAACAAATATTGCATTTAAATGTGCCATACATTCAGGTAAGCATTATAAGCACATGCATATGACATTCATTGCAGCAGAATGAATGAAAATACATTGACACCACAGGCTTAGACATTAGAATCCAGGAAAGATAGTGGTCCTTCGAACCTTACAAGTCTTTTTGAGAACTATTCAGAAGAGCCCTGGTGCAGACGCAATATAAACATACTGTATGGTCATGGATCAGAGCCAAATATAGAGAATCGCAAGCACGCGCCGTACGCGATCACAAGCCGCAGTCAACAGTCAAAGCGACATCATATTAAAATGAGACTAGGGATATCTCATTGCATAAGAGACATTCCACAAATACTCTAGCTAGACAGATTAGACACTTAAATAGGACGAGGAAGGAGTTGGCTGTGGTGTGACTGTGCTGTGTTGTTTACATGTTTAACCGCATTCTGAGTCTAGTTTGTCTATTTTATATAGGCTATTGTCGCGTGCTGGACGGGTGGCGCGTGGAGAAATGGGCGCAGATTTGTAAATGTTGTAATGATGCACCACAGACCACATTTGGTTTACATGAAGTACATGGAAATATCTTATTTCCGGTCGTTTTGGACCTTAGAGCAAGAAAGAAAGGACTACCTGCGACAGGAAACTTAACGTCATGGCTCTGACCGCAGACACATACACAAGTCCTGGTTCTGGTGATCATTAAGCTAAACTAAAAGACACGATCTTACCCAAACAATCAGGCTCTCACACAGCGTTTTATTTAAATCCATCTCTCGTCTGTGCTTTCGGGCAAATATTTCCGTCCACCTGTCAACAATGCGCTTCCCTTTCCCACCTGCGAGTGTATTTTCCTAGCGCTCAGCAGCCTTACGTTCACGTCAATTGCGTCTACGCACAAATGGATACGTAAAAGCTTCCTGAATGCACTCCGCTGATACAGCGCGTGATGCGTTGATAAGGATTGGGGATTGATGGGATCAAGAGCGCAACAGCAAGAAATAAAACACCAATGGCGTGTTGAGTTCAGGACACCGTGCAGCCAATCTAAATAGAGATCTGAGAAGATTGGCAGAGCAGTGAACATGGCTTGTTTGGTGTTTCCACACTCTAAAGAATATGGACACTATGAAAAAAAAAAATTGTATAGGTAATTAAAGTCAAATTGAGTTGAAATAAGGAAGAATGCTAAAGTTTACTGATTTACACAGATTTGTGTTTTCTGTTGCTAAACATTAATATCTCTCTAAGCTTTTATTACTTTTTTGCAATAAAAACATAAGATAAGATGGTGATGTGAAGTCACATGCATTGACCTTGTATGGTATGAGCATATGCGGGAATACAAAGTTTATATATAAAATAAGAGAAACATTAGTGTTGCAAATCCATAGATAGCCTGCATTGCATTCTATTACGTTTTTCATGACGCTTTTCCTTTATTCCATTTACAATTTCACCTCAAAGTCACATAATTTAATTACGGCTGTCAAATGATTAATCGTGATTATTCCCATCCAAAATAAAAGTTTTTGTTTACATAATACAAGTGGGTGCATTGTGTATAATTCTTTTACACACACACACACACACACACACACACACAC
The DNA here is from genome assembly GCF_016745375.1 of Pimephales promelas. The sequence goes on along the minus strand of NW_024121432.1, from coordinate 19,511,171 downwards.
ACACACACGCACACGCACACATATATATTCAAGAAATATTTTCATGTACATAGGTAATATAGATTTATAGATAATTTATATTATATATACATATAAATATTTTCTATATAAATATTTTTTTTTAAAATATGCATTAATGTGTGTGTGTGTGTGTATGTGTGTGTGTGTTTATATATATACAAAATAATTATACACAGTGCACCCACATATATTATGTAAACACAAACTTTTATTTTGGATGTGACTAATCGTGATTAATCATTTGACAGCCCTAAATTTAATAACATTACAGCATATTTGAGTTCAAGAAATAAGCCAAAAATACATTTTCTGTTGGAACTGCTCACCAGGATATGGGACGGCCTGGTGGAAGCAATCCTTGACTGACGTGACACTGGACTTTAAACCATGACAGCCTGCAGATTCTCATTTGGGCCAGGGGCCTTTAACCTGTCCCTGCTATTTCAGCCACTGTGACCTTGCAGTTTAGGCAAAAATAGGAAAGATAAATATTAGCTTGAGACATTTTTAGAAAGAAGGTCCAGGGCAAATGCACTGATAAATGAAGCCAATGTGAGTAACTAGTCAACAAAGAATTTTGAGATATTTATTTAATAAAACACACACGTACTATGCTCCAGCTACACTGTAAACGGGTACATAGATTGTATACAATCTATGTACCCGTGTAGGGTTAATAATGTATTTAATATAATGAGCCTGGGGTATAGTATTAAAGTAGGTTTAGCTTTATTTTAACCTGCTGATTGCCCCAGTTACATCCAATCCCAGTTAAATGCCTTTATTTGGTATGGGACAGTGTATATATTGTGTAAACTTGCAGTAAACCATTGACAGGTTAACTGGACGACTAACCTTCTTAAAGTAGGAGGAGATTTACAACCTGTCTTTGAACCTGTGATAGTGGTCACATGACAAAAATAAAACACTTGAGACCGAGGAATGGCCATGGCTTTGATCAACACAAATATTGCCAATCAGTACACTTTCACATTGATGATGAACATATTACAGATATCAGTAAGATTGCAAGCAACTTTACTAAATTTCGAAAATCAACCAGGAAATCAGTGTAGTTACCTAATCTCCAAAAAAGGGACTGAAGTGGGACTGAAAGCCCTGGCTAATGATTAAACCGTCTGTCAAATGTACTGTGTACAGTGAAGCAGTTGAAAGCATTCCAGTCTCTGCCTTCCACGAGAGAAAGCAACTGAATTACGAACAAGAAACATGCCCACCAGCCGCGGCTTCCACAACAGGTGAGAGAGTATTTTGTGTTTTTATTATATTTCATGCACATTTCTATGCCGAAATGATGATATCTGTCTATCTTGCATAAATGAACAAAGCAAAACATGGTTACACTTTATTTTAAGGTGTCCTTGTAACAGTGTAGGCTACATGTACATGTACCATGCTACTATTGGGTTAGTAACATGTAGTACATGTAACATGTAAAAAGGACACTGTAAAATAAAGTGTTACCCAAATTAATGTAACTTTGTTTGAGGTTATATTTAAACAGTTTAATCATATCCAGCATCTCTTTAAAAAAGAAAGAGAAATGTATAATTTAGACACAGAAATAAATGAATTTTGAAGACGTGTATTATATGATGAAGTGTTGTATCCTGAGACTGCAGGTTAATTGTGTTGGGGCAATAAAAGGCTCCGCACACGCACATTAAACATGATATCAGATTTCAACATGTCACTTTTTTCAGTTATATTTTGAACTCACATTGCCATATGTATCATAATATAATATGTTCAAATAAAGTTCTTTTCATCAAAAGCAAATTTTAGTTCAGTAGCGGTATATTTTAAATCCTGATGTATTGTAAGGCTGCCTGATATTGCGTCATCAAGTATGAGTAAAACACAGGTGTGTCAGACAGCTAAATTTAGATTTTGTACGTGCTCATCTAGACATAGTCAGACTATATCTAATCGTGCAATACATTTTGTAACAAAAAGCAGGTTTTTATCTTGAGATGAATATATGTTTTTATTCTAATGAAAACAGTCCACCCAGAATTTCAAAAGAAAATCAGTAGTAATGAATTATCATTCAACTCCATGATGATTTTAAACACCAGCCCTGCATTGTGATTTAAAGTCTTGAAGGAAAGGGTGAACATAAACTCCACAGTATTGCATTTCAATAACTGCATCTCTCACTTTTGAAGGTCCTCTCTACACTCAAAGATAAGATGTCAAGGTCAGCCACACAATCTTCACGTGAACAAAAGAGAGGTGAATACATATTAGTAAACAGTCTTCCTATTTTAAGTATTTTTCTAATTAAATATTAGTCATTCCATCATTTCCAATTAGAAAAATTAATAATTTCCAATTAGAAATAGCCTACATTTCAGTGTATTTCAATAGAATCCTAAAAAATTAAACAATCCTAGAAATAAATGACAATCCAGTTTTTTCTTAAGTATATAATCTCTTCATTTAATATTTGCAGGATTTGCCAAAAATTTGGTTACCAGCTGGCAACAGGGATGTCCACTGTCCCGTGTGTTTACAGAGCGCCAGTTATCCTGTAGAGACAAACTGTGGACATCTTTTCTGTGGTGCGTGTCAACCGACTGCAAAATACATCTTGCAAAAATACAAAAACAAAACAAAAACAATTACTAGGATGTCAGATCATTACATGTGTTAATGTTGATCATTACATTCTGGTTCACTTAGTTGCATAAACATATCCATTATGTTAGCAGTTAGTTAGTCAAGTCAGTCTTGCAATTGCTAAATTAGACCAATGTTGATCATTACATTCTGGTTCACTTAAGGTTGACGCTAGTAACTGGGGCCATGTTGCATTTAAACATATCCTTTATGTTAGCAGTTAGTTAGTCAAGTCAGTCTTGCTATTGCTAAATTAGACCAATCTACGGTTTTATGTAAATCTACTCCAAAAAAGAAGAAAATTGGATGGTTAACTTGTAAGATTAGTTTTAGCAGTCTATGCAACCGGCTTCTGGTCTGCTGCGCGAGAGCAGATGATGCATTTACTACCCGGTCATGTGACTCTCGACCATTACGAAAGCAGTGCCTCACACCTGACACAGATCACGTGAATACACTCAGACAATTTTTAGATTTACGTTAATAGCAAACTACAAGGTTAGTTCAAAATTAAAAACGTTGTATCATCACATTGTAATTCTCGCCACTTTAAATAAGCTCAATAAAGAGACTGAAATAAAGAGCAGCAAAGATACAAGCAATAAAATTAGTCATAAAAAAGTAGTGAACCTGAACAATTAATTTATATTAAATAATAACTTTTAGAAAAAAGAAAAAAAATTCCATCTACTTGGAAATGCTAGATTTACATGAATCAAAACAAGGGATTGAATATAGCTTGGCAATAAACCATATTTTTGTATGATTTTAACATGATGTGAATAATGGAATCCGAATTACATTTCTGAATCATCAAAGTCAATGTATTGCTATGGAAAATAAAATCTAAGGCATCAAAAAAAAAAATATCCTAAACTATTGCAAATAAATACATTTCTATTTGCCAAAAAGACAATTTAATTGAGTTGTCCCAACTCAGTTTGGGCCAATGTAATTGAGTTGGCACATAATAAAAAAGAGAGGCCAATGCTTATGTGTCTTCTGTTTCTTTCCCTCTCTAGGACCATGTCTGATATCTTACTGGAAACATTGCTCCTTGTTAGATGCCATCAACTGTCCTTTGTGCAGACAGACGGTAAGAGATGAAGTCTCTATAAGAGATTCTTAGCTGATGCAGTCTCAAAAAAAAAAAAAAGAGATAGATTAACCTTTCATCATATTTGGTTATCTTTTTCTCTGATTTATTTGTTATCTTTATTCTTTATACTCAGGTGAATAAGATGTGCCGTCTCTTCAGCGAGAACAGAGCTGACTGTAAAGAGAGAGAAGTGCTGAGACATGTCAGAGACTATAACAAGCGCCACTCTGGAGCACCAAGACAGGTAAATACTTAGTGAGAGCATGTTCTGTTTCACTCTACAAAGGCATTCACATAAATGTCATATAAGCACTACAATGCAATTGTAGTAGCTCGGCACGGCCTACAGTCAGCATCTGCGTTGTGTGTACTGCGCATGCTGTAAAAGACAGGTGACAGTTGACCAAACATAATTATATAACCTTTCTTTTTTGTTGACAAGCTCGTGCCGCTCCCGGTAAATCAATGCAGTTAGCATTATTACTTCTCAGCAGAGTTTATCATTTTATTTGCTATGGACTATATCACATCACCACACCTTTTTGGGTTCCTGATTCCTCAAAGGTTGTGAAACCACAGGCCAGAAAAGGCATTGTTGCCTACAGTTTGATGACACTCACGCATATGTTTTTATTGTTTAGATTCACGTCACACACTGATATCACACGTGCTTGGTCATATGTTGCAATATGATTGTCATCATTTTATTTCTAGGTTAAGGACTACCTGTGTGATACACCTCTCTTTCTGCTCTTGCTGGTGAGATGGCTGGGGAACATGGGCAGCCTGGTGTGGCTGTTTCTCTTGAGGGTGGCTGTGTGTGGATTTGGTGCTGCCATGTCCTTTGCCTCCCCTCTGGAGACTCTTCCTGGGCCGTTGAGCAGTGTGCTGGGCACCCTGGATGATTTTGTAGTGGTCTTCCTTCTACTCATCTCTATTGTTAACATCAACCAACAGATGGGGCCACAGAGGACAGGAACACGCTCAGTCACACAGGGTGTGCTGACCGACGCCTTGTAGAGGACAATGCTTACTAGCATGTTGAAATTACACTAATCAACCTTGTTGGCAAAGGTTAACCGTGTTATGACCTGCTGCACTTTGGACTTAGTGATCATGGAGTTTTGATGTTATAAAACCAGGCAATTTAAAGTGTTTTATTAAAGACAGATTGTACATAATAAATGTAAAGTGCTTTTGTAAATATTAAAGTTTTTAATAAATACTTATTTATATAGTTTGTGTTTAATCGCTTAACTTCCACACAAAGGAAACTGAGACAGAAACATTTAATCAAGATTGTTTTAATACTTTGAAAGCATTTGAGGTTTCCTCAATATAGCTTTTTTCAGTGGAATGTTAATAATTTCTGGAATGTATATTTTGGATTTTTAAAATAAAAAAAAATTGTCCATTACATTTTTATTATATCTTAATGCAATTCAAACAGCTCTATGCATATGTTGAGCCACCAATTTTCACCAGGAATCTGCATGTTAATTCTACCAAAGTACATACATACAATAAACCGGATCTGAATTATAAATATGTATGAATGTAAGATTTCCAAAAGCCAGTCCAAGATCATGCAAAATTATCTAATGACTCTCCAAGTCAAGAGGATTAATAAGTTGGCTAGTCTGCCTATTTGTTTATCATCTATCACAAATGTACAGTAGCATATCTCTATGAGTTCTGACACCAGACTGCTGCATTACGGAACATGCTAAGCCACGGTGAGGGTTCCAGTGATCTGCGGAGGTGGCGAGGGGCCCAAGCCCACTGCCAGCCCAGCACGGCCCGCTCCGGATGGGGCATCATGGCCAGGTGGCGTCCATCTGCAGAGCAGATGCCTGCCACACCTTGTGCGGAACCATTAGGGTTCATGGGATATATTTCAGTAGGGGTGCCCGAGTCATCCACATAGCGAAGAGGAGCTAAAGAGGCGCTTGTCAGCTTCCGCTGAGCCTCGGGAGAACGAAACTGCATCAGACCTGTGGAACAAAAGAGAGGTGTTTTTAAATGTCACACAACAGGAACAACACACACTGAAGAGTTTTAGCCTTTGTTAAAGGATTAGTTCACCTGAACAGTGAAAATTTTTCTAATAATTTACTCAACCCAATGCAATCCAAGATATCCATGTCTTTCTTTCCTCATTGGAAGAGAAAATAAATTTTTTTTGTGGAAAATTTCCTTTAATGTGATGTAGTTCCCGGCGCGTTGCAGATTAGCTCAATCCAAACAATTTTAGTGAAAAAGTATATATTTACACACCCTTTTTTGTGGAAAATGACCTATTGTTTCGCTAGTTAAGAGACGCTCTTCCTCAGCTGCGATCATGCAGAGCCGGTAGATGCATCTCAAAGACCTTTTTATTTTTGAGGTGAACTAATCCAAATACACAAATACACCTGTCAAGTACAGTGTTACAATGGACAGATTTCTAACCTTCTCCATGAGCGACCCAAACACCCAGAGCAGAGCCCTCCATTCCCTTGAGCATGATGGCCGGAGAGGGCAGGATGCCCACACTCACAAACCTAGATTCGAACCGGCCAGACTTGTTATGGGTCAGAGTAACATCAGAACCTGCAATTGAAATGAATAATAAAATAAAATAAATCTATTATTATTTTACAAACTATACATATATATATATATTTATAATAAAAAAAGAATACAGTAGTTAGAGAAAAGAAAGTGAGGAAATTCTTGAGGCCGTGGATGAGACTTAAAGTTTTCTCTCTCACCTCCATCCCCTCTTTCACCCACCCAGCCCAGCAAAGCCAGAAGCTGACACCCGTTACACACTCCTAGACTCAGCGTGTCTTTACGGTTGCGGAATCGCTCAAACTCCTCACGAGCCTTGGGGTTAAAGGTCACAGTTGCAGCCCACCCTGAATAATAAGAAAAAGTTAAAGCATCTGATCCTCAGCTGGAGAACAAGTGCCAACAAACACTCAATTTCAGTATGCAGAATGGCAAGGCCAATATGAAATGACCTACGAGTTGGTTTTCGCCAATCTAAAGCCATTGAAACAGTCAATGGTGGGAATGCTTGTTTTATATAGTAGAACTATCATACAGTTCAGCAGTGATAAATAAGAGTGCCGCAACATGCAATAGTGTGATTTTCACCTTTAGCTGACCCCAGCACATCTGCATAGCTGAAACCACCCACAAACACCACGGCTCGGAAGGGGTCAAGGGTCGTGGAGCCTGAGCACAGGTCCTGCATTGTGACATCCCACACCTACAAATGGAAAAAAGTCCAAATAAAATCAAACTCAGTCTTGTTAACAGTTAACATTGTGGAAAAAAACTTAATTCTATTGTAATATCGAGTGTGATATTTAGGCATACGCTATAATAACATGTATAGGGCTACGTTAATGTATTTACATAATTGCACATGCTTACATTTCAAAGCAACTGAAAATCATAATAATAATATAATTATAAATATTTTTTTCACAAAAAATGATCAAAAATACAGTAAAAGCAGCAACATTAATACAAGAATAACTGTATTATTTTAATGTATTTTAAAATGTAATTTATTCCTGTGATGGCTAAGCTGAATTTTTTGCATCATTACTATCATTTTTAGTGTCACGTGATCCTTCAGAAATCATTCTAATATGCTGATTTGGTGCTCAAGAAACATTTCTTGTTACCAATGTTAAAGTTATTCGACAACATAACTATCATTTTTTGGTGTTTATGTGCACCTTTACCTCGAATCCAGCCATGAACAGAGAAGCGGACATCTCTCTGTCTCCATTACTGCCTTCCTCTCTCACAACAGCTACGCAAGGTTTCCCTGAAACTAAAGCACAATCCAAATATCTTAATATACAGGTCAAGTATGAATAAAGGAAAGATAAATGATTGTGAAATGAGTCCATGGTCTCACCAAGCTCTTTACTGATGGGTGTTTGGGAGGGGTCAAAGGTGAGTTTGAGGTATGGCTGTGTGCGAGAAGCAAGCCCTTCTTCTTCAGCTTGGACACACAGTGGATTAGCCTGCAGTCGTTCCAGCTGAAAACTAGTGCTTTCCCATATCGCCCTAAGTGTGGGTACACGCTCATCCAGAACTTCCTGTCCACGCAGACTCACTCTGACCTACAAGACAGTAAGGAAAAATAATCAGCAGTTATTGATCACTATGACCTACAAGACAGTCTGGAAAAGTAATCAGCAGTTATTGATCACATTTCATCGAAGTAATATCCCATTAGACTCCACTAATCCATGCATATGCTTTTAGATAAAAAGAGCTTAGCTCACCTTGGCATCAGGTCCAAAACCAGAAGTCGTACCAATTCTGTGACACAAGAGACCAGCATCTGTGTATCTCTGACAGACACTCGCTGCATTGCTCTCGCACACCTCCAAAACCAAACCAAGCTCCTCTGAAAAAAGAGCCTCCATCACTGAAAAAGAGGAATGGGAAGATATATGTATATAGCCACGTTTTCATCCAAGTGGCAAATTTAATCTTGTGAAAAATATGAATATCGCAAAAACAATAATTGTGAATAAAGCAGCACTACTCGCCTTTTGGACACGTGTTGTTATTTTTAAATAGAAAAACAACTGTTAAATAGCTGAAATAGAATAAAATGTAAATATTACAAAAAAAAAAAAAGAAATTAAAGCTCAAAAGTAATATTTTTTAAAAAGAAACTAGTTAAATAAAATTACTAAAACAAACTAATTTTAAAATAAAAATGTTGATATAATAATTTATTTTCTTTTTAATGCAATGCCTTTAATGCAATCACATACAAATCATGTTTACTATTTCACAAGAAAAATACGGAATTATATAAATGTAAACTTATTGAAAATGTTAATAAATACTATAAGTATATTATATAGATAATAAAATAACACTTTTCCAGAGAAACGAGCGAGTGTATATATTTTCTTGTGCATTTTGGAAGTTTTATTCACAATTTGGTATTTCTATGCAGACTGGAATAAAAATGTGGAAGTAAAACAGCTTAAGATGGATGGCACAAGTATCTTTAACAAAAAGCATGAGCTTTTTCCAAAACATAAATCATATTTTTATTACCAACCGTCAACGCCTTCTAAAGGCAAGTCCACCTCCATCCCATGATTCCCTGCAAAGGCCATCTCCAGCAGACAGGAAATAAGCCCTCCATCACTGACATCATGTCCTGCAGTCAGCAGTCGATCTGCAATATAAAGTTTACATCAACAGATTGTACATAGATAAGATGCTGCTGCACCGAGTTTGGGAGCAGTAAACCCTGTTTTTAGATAAGTTAATGGATGTTTTTCTTAACAGCTTAGCTGCATATATAGAAGAAGAATGGTGCTGTATTAATGTATTAATATATAAGACGAAGTAAAATATCAGCTTATAAAGCACATACTGACCCTGAATCAATGTCTGTGTGGTGTTGAAGCAAGCAGAAAGCTTGTCTGGCTGATCCAGATCAGGACTGCAGTCTCCGAGTTGCCCATAACACTGAGCTAAAGCAGAGCCGCCCAGCCTGTATTTACCTGAGCTCACAGGCACATACAGAAGCACACCTGAGAAAAGAAGAGAAAGTCTTTGAAAAATGTACACAATAGTGCTCTGTTTTTGTCTGTAAAGATTCACAAAGTCCTAACCTTTGTCATCAGGGTTTTCCAGGTCAGGGGTCACAGTAGCTGTGATATCAGGACACACAGCATACACTGAGATAACCAAAGAGCCTAAAACACAAGGAGAGTAGTTTTTTGTGCGATATAAAAAACAGAGGCAATATCTTACCTAGCATTATACAAAGGTAAGCACTATACACAGGTAAATATCTGGTCAAATATTTAGCATACTATTCATAATATAATACACTAGTGAACTCTGCTTGTAAAAACTACAGTAGCTGTAAATGATGTAAATGTACACAACAATGTAATATGCTTTTCTCAATGAATCCCTCACCTAAATCACACGGTGGTGCTGTGGATGTGTGACGTCAATGTGATGAGAGATGATGGCATGTGCTTTCAGATGCATCCAAGTAAAATATTTTAATTCAATATATCTTAATTCTTACTGGTATATTTGGTTATTTGAGTCATAATACAAACATATATTAAATTTAATTTATTATATAGATAATAGATATATTTTCAGTAGTTTTCTGTGTCACATGATCATCTTTGATATTTATTTGAAATATGAATATTTTGTGACTGAATAAAAGTATTAATAAAAAAAAAAAAAAAAAATCTTACTTAACCCAGACTTTTGCTTCGTGTATGTAGAAATACATACGTGTCATACCAATTGAAATTGCATTTTAAATGGCGACATGCACAAGATACCTGGGGCCTTAACCGTTTCTCCACTGACACGTGCAGCCATGCTAAGTGAATCTTTTCCCCCATCCACAGCCACTCCCAGCTGACCCATGACCTCACACATGGCCTGGCAGGCCTCCCAAAGACTCGCTCCCTCTCCTGGCAGCTTAGCAGCCCACATCCAGTTACCACTGCACTTTACGTCCTGTGAAGATAAGGACAGATATTTTTGGATGACAAAATGTACGTGCGTTTCAAATTACATGCTGTCACTTAACATGTTTAAAAATGCACATGAGTTTATTCACCTTGAGAGCAGTCACTCTTGCAAACACCAGGTTTGTGAGAGCTTCTCCCACAGCCATTCGAGCCCCAGCTGCCGGTGACACCAGCCCTTTGATTGGCTGTTCGCCTATCGCTGTGGCTGCACCCTGGAGGCTGAATGGAGACAGGGCAACAACAGCTACGTCAGCCAGCGGAGTGTGAAGAGGACCTACACACTGTTGCTGAGCAATCAGACCAGTCACAGATCGATCAACCTGGAACAGAGGGATTTTATTTCATTTTAATAATGTTTGTCAATTAAAAAAATGCTGACATTTCAATAAATGCTATGGTCATTATGGACATGGTGCATTCATTTTTTTTTTTTTTAAATGCCTGTAAAATTAGATCAGACAATTACTGAATATATTTAAATGTAATTTTATATATATATATAAAAAAAATACATTAAAGATGCAATTCAAATGTCTGGATATACCTGGAAGTATATAAATAAGTACCACTGCAATAGACAACCTGGAAAAAGTCAAAGATTATTATGCATGTGCTAAAGAGGGAGTATTATACCTTATTGGTGAGGTAGCGCTTGCTGGCCACAGCAGGCAGCCGCAAAACTCTCTGTAGAGCAGGAAGAACAGAGAGACCCGCAGGAAGAGAGAGATGCTGCAGAGTCACAGCCATGTGCTCCAATACAAACTCCTGAAAATAGACAGTTAAATTCTCATTGACACATGTAGTACAGACTGAGCAGCGAGTGACTTATACATACGATCAAACATGCTTAATGTGTGAAACAAGGGTGTCGCTAACCCTTTTTACTACCGCAATACTGAAATACTGCTGTACCCCAGTTTAATTACTCAAAAATCCTTGTCTTTCAATAGAGATTACTGTATAATGACCTGAGAATCATTTTCCCTGACTATATTTCAGCAATCATGTTATGTGTTTTCAATGTGCTGTTAGGATTCAGATGATGCCAGATTACAGAATGAATCACATTTGATGTAATCTGTCAAACAGCTTTGCAACAAGTTCTGTATTTGATTGCATTTCAGTTTGATTCAATCGGACAGTTCACGCATTCAGTGAATTGTTTCCAGCGGTTTCTGACATTGAATAGTAACAGGACACTTTATAAAATGCCACATGAGGTGGATATTTACCTACAATACATTATAGGAAACAAAACTCGGAAATCTTGCATCATTTGTCAGCAATGAAGCAGATCTTAACTGTGCATGCAGCTTGTGAATAGGTAAAGACAAGTGATAGCCTATGTCCAGTTTTGAAATGCTAGAAACGCTTCAGGTGGTAAATAAAGACTAACAATTATAAATCCAGAAATGAATCCAGATTTCAAAGTCTGGACACTGCATTTAAAAGGGTGCACTCTACCACAATTTCAATTTCTCAGCATTGCTATTAATTAAAGGGGAGGTAAAAAGCATACAAGCTGCTCTATGTCTACCTTCTGTGGCATCTTTCCCAGAACCCAATCAAGCTCCAGATCCACAGGGCTCCGCCCACTGTCAAGCCCATCGGGCTGTTTACACAGGTCATCCACCAGCATGATCTATAGAGGGATGTATGCACATAATCAGAAAGTACAGAAAGTATCAAGAAGTGTCCAAAAGTACAGTGTGACTCACCTTGCCATCACCAGTTATCTTGCCAACAAAGTCAACAGGACACTTTTCCCTCTGACACACACTCTCGAGGAAGCTCCGGTCAGAGGGGCGGAGCAGCAGAGCATTACTCTCCTGATACTCCGCCCCCCACAGCTCCAAAACACTGAGGGTGGGGTCACCTCTCTGAGCATCAGGGCAAAACATGTATGTGATTGATATGAAACACTTTAACATTAAAATCAAGATACAGATATTTAAAAAAAAAATCTCACCTTAAACTTGCTAGTATAGATAATAGCACCAGCAGGTTCACTCAGCTCCTTTAACACGTTACCTACACAAATGATATGGTGTTTTTGAAGTCTAGGCTTCAGAAGAGAGCACATGGTGCTAAGCACATTTTATTTTTTGACCCCTACCGTTTCCTCCAGCACCCTGGTCATGAATGCTGCAGATGGGGTTTCCTTCCATTCGCTCTAGGCAGGCCCTGAGAGCCCGGTTCATCTTTTGCTCCATTTCAGCGTCTCCTCTCTGAACTGCTCCAAGATCCCTGGCGCTGGAGTTATCACCTTGAACCTACAATAATACACACATTAAGTTGCATCATTGGACAGAATATGAATAATGATGCAATACACAAGCATGCACTGTAAACACAAAGAAAGCACCTGCATTTTAGAGCAGCTAGTACATTTATTTAATTAAAAATGTCGGTGTACCTGTACAGAAGACGCAGAACCTCCGCCAACACCAATCCTGTACACAGGACCTCCTATTTTCACCACCTCCATACCTGCCGAGGACAAGAGAGAAAAAAGAGAGGAATGAATAAAGAAAGTCTTTTGTGTTCAAAAGGTTTGGGGTCAGTAATACTTTTTGAAAGAAATTAATACTTCTATTCAGCATGAATGCATTAAATTGACCAAAAGTGGCAGTAAAGACATTAAACATTTCAAAGAAACACTGTTATTTTGAATTCATCAAACAATTCTGGAATGTTTTACACAAAAATATTAAACAGCACTATTAAAGGGTTAGTTCACCCCAAAACTAAAATTATGTCAATAATTACTCACCCTCATGTTGTTCCAACCTTGTAAGTAAATTAAGATAAGTGAGTAATTGAGTAATTTAAGTGAGTAATTACTGACAGAATTTTCGTTTTGGAGTGACACTGCCGAAAAATCAGCTTTGTCATCACAGGAATACATTTTAAAATATATTTAATAGAAAAACAGCTATTTTAACTTGTAATAATACTTCACAATTTTACCGTTTTTCTTTATAAAACAAAACAAATTAGTCAGATGTTGTCAATGGAGTCAATGATGGAGAGACTCAAGAAGTGATAACATGTAGAATGCAACAGGACATTTCTGAATGGATAGTTGATGAATTTATGTAGCTTATGTGTAGTTATCTTCTAGTCATTGATTAGCATATTCTGTCTTGAAGATCTATAAATCATGTTCAGGAGGTGTTACATTGTGTTTTTATGTAAATTCTAGGGTTGGTGATGTCACTAACTCAGGAGGAAGCTTGTGTAGTTTCTAGTACTCCTTAAAAAGCAAATATTTCCCTTTGCTTTGAACTTTGAGCATTGGAACTTTGCAGATGTTGTTTATGCTCAAACAGCAACATTACACACTAACTAAAGTCAGAAAAGTGAAATCATAAATCAAGCACCCCTTTAAGTTTTTATTGAGGAAAACATGTGATACCCCTCAAAACCAACAGCAATTGTTTATATTATAATGGTTATATTTCTTTTCTCTTTTTGACACCTTTTTTGGTGTGCGCATTGATGCTTTGGCAATATTTTGTTTAACACCAAGGCTAATAAAATATGTTGAAACTGACTATGAAAGAGGGAAAAAGGAAAGGGAAACTCCAATGTAGGAGGATTTAAAAAAAATTATGGTGCATCAGGTGTATCTTTTTCTCATGTACCTGGTGCAGCTTGTTCTTTCTCCACGTGCTGGTCTTCAATAGAGCCCAGCCCACCACTGAACATGATTGGTTTGATCCACTCCCGGCGTTCGCCGTTAGCCAAACGCATTCCAAAGGAACGAGCAAAGCCTTAATAGGAAAGAAAAGAACAAATTAAGATCTGTAAATCCAAGCCAATAACCACAAATAAACAGCCGCTAGATTTCACCTGCTAGAACTGGCTCCCCAAACTTATTGCCATAGTCAGAAGCTCCATCACTGGCCTCTATGGCCACCTGGAGTGGAGGAGCAAAGCTGGATGGGTACTCCCACCCTTCCTCCTCCCATGGGAGCACAAACCCTGAGAAGAGAGAAGATCCTGGCATGTGGAAGTGTGCTCACTAAACAAATATGGCAAAGAATGGACTGTGAACTGAGTTTTAAGGGCACTACTATTCAAATAAGTGGTAGAGGTTCATTCTTGAAACAGAACAAATGGATTAATAACTTACCTGGGATGTGCAGGTTACCAAAGCAGTACCCAGCAGTGCCTGCGATCACATGACCACCCTTTCCAGCGCTCTGCACATCTCTGATTCGCCCACCAGTACCTGTGGTAGCACCGCTAAACGGAGCAACACCTGGATGTAATAAACAGAATTTTATGACTCAAATATGAGCCACAGTATTGTTAGCTTATGCTAAAATTATTAATTAGATCATTATTATATATATATATAAACACCATATAAATAATACTAATACTAAAATATAGCATTACTGCTTATTGATAATGTTTTGAGTAATAGCTATTTTAATTCCCATTAAAATGAATTTAGGTTGACCTCTACACATGTAAAAAAAGCAAGCAGATTAAATGTGTATAGGATCAGACCAGTGGGGAAGTTGTGAGTCTCTGCTGTGAAGATGACATGTCTGGTAGCCTGTCTGGCTTTATATGGACTGGCCTGAGCAGGGTTTGTGGGATACATGCACTCCAGCTCCATGCCTTTAATACCACTACAAACACACAAGAACCACATAATGAGACTTCCTGCCATTCAAACGGGTTGACATTCACAGTGAAGCATCTAACCTGCTGTTGTCACAGAATTTGATGACATTGTTCTGGTTGCTATGGTGCTGAGTGCCCATAATGAGGCTGAAGAGCGTCTCCTTCTGCTCTTCTCCATCAATGATCATCCGCCCTCGGAAGAACCAATGGCGGCTGTGCTCACTGCAGGACAAACAGTGCACGAAGGCGTCATTGTTTATGCTATTGCAGTTGAAAGACACCCTTTCCTTTGGGGTTTATTGTCTGGAGACCACACACACCTGTTGGACTGAGCCAGATCAAAGCACTCTACACTGGTGGGATTCCTTTTCACTCTCTGGAAGAGTGCAGTGTAGTAGTCCAGATCCCAAGAGTCAAATGCCAACCCTGTTCATACACGCAGCGAGACAAACCAGATAAATATGAAATGAAGAAAAACATGATCAGAAACAAATACAAAACCAAAAGAAAACCTGCTAAACTGAACCTTTGCTGTTGCTAACCCAGGCAAGCTTTACAGAACGTCCTATAGGACCATAATCTTAAGTCATAACATTAGTGTAAGTGAACAACGCTTACTATTAACACTACATTGATTGATTAAGTTAATAACATAAAAAAAAACACTTTAAAAACACCATGGGTAACATTTTTGGAACATAGTTGGTAAACTTACAGTACACTATTGTTCAAAAGTTTAGGTTTGGTAAGTTTTTTTGAAACAAGTCTCTTACATTGAACAAGACTGCATTTATCTGATCAACAATACATTTAAAACAGTAATATTGTGAAATATTATTACAATTTATTTAAATAACTGTTTTTTATATAAATATATTTCAAATGTAATTTATTCCTGTGATGGCAAAGCTGAATTTTCAGCATCATTACTCTAGTCTTCAGTGTCACATGATCCTTCTGAAATCATTCTAATAAGCTGATTTGCTGCTCAACAAATTCTTATTAATTTATCAATTTGTTGTTATTGTTGAAAACAGTTCATATTTTGTGGAAAACGTGATAGATTTTTAATACAGATAAATAAAGACTCAAAAATCTATTTGACCTAATTGTTTTATTTCTAACTCAGTAGGCATTCACTAATCTCAGATACACACACATTGAGCTTTGTTGTAATCCAGCGGCTCACTTTGCCTCTCATACAGTCATACATTCCTTCCATTACACACCTCGTGATCTAATCAATTAGGCTCCCCTTATCTTGTGACATCTACTCTTCCTCTAATCATGTTAAGTGTCATGTGACCTTAAAATACTGGATGATTATGTGCAGAAGAAAGAGTTGCTGATCTCATCACTGAGTACTGACAACACACATTTTTTAGGCATTTCATTGAATCCCTATTCAAATACTCAGTCTCTTTACTCTATATGCATTATTTTCATTTTCATGTAATGATACTAGTTAGGTTTATATCCTTGCGCTTGTACTATAATGATGGAATGGTAAGTAGATGGCATTAAATGGTTATACTAGTAGTTAACAAATATGGGAATTTCAATTTCCCATATTCTTCTCTTCTGTTAACCTCTTCTGTTAACTGGCTAATTAGATGATGCAGATTAGCTGATACTCATGTCATGATGAAGGCCAAGTATAGGCTGATTAATCGGCCACTCACTAGGTAATACCATGGTACTCTAAGCTACTTCAAAGAAAATATTGTGCGTCAACCGCCCCCCTTTTTGATATTATCATTATCAAGTCACTTTTATATTAATGGAAATGTGGTACAGACTCCAAACACATCTCTTACCAAGTTCATCATTGGCCTTCTCCAAGGCAGCACGACCTTTTCCCAGAATGTCCACCTCAAACACTTTTTGTGGCTGAATATCAATGGCGAATGATGTGATTGGTTGGGGGTAAACACATTCGGTCATACTGTCATACAAGCAGCAAATCAGTCTTTCCATCTCTCCGCCATTAATTACTTCAGTATGTCCTTCCTGGGGCTAGATGGGGATGAGAAAAGAGAGCTTTTAATCAAAACGGGTGAAAAGAACTCACTGAAACGGAAAGCTATTTAAAGCTATTGTCCTGACCTTGATGAGATGCCTGCGGGAAAGCTCCACTCTCGTCACCTGGTTCAGCCCCACACTTCGGCAGATGGACACGGCATTGGTGGACCAAGCAGTGGAAAAGTTCAACCTACAATGGTTAAGATATAATTGAAAGATGTGATATAAGTTGCATCAAAGTTTACAATGCCATACCATCAAGATAAAACAGTGACAGAGGTTACCTGGGTCCAATCTCCACCAGTCGTGCCCCATCCGTTGGTTTTAGAGTGGGTTCCTCTGACAGACAGACAGAATAGGGGGGACTAAACAACCAGCGCAAAATACCTTTCTGCTCCATGTTTAAAGTGTCAGAGCCTGAGAGAGAAAAAGATGCAGATGAAGAGAAGAAAAATATGTGTATGGGGTTTAAATATTATCTAACAAAACATAAACTAAATTGTGTTGGATAATTTAGATGCTTTATAACTGAATCGAATTTTTTTCATAATTTATGAACTTCAACATTGGGATGTTATTGAACTGAAATGTATCAACATTGAACAGACTAGCTGAATAAAGAAACTATTGGCTTCTGTAGAGCTGTTCGTAGCTGGATTTAGTTTGCTTCATAAAAATTAGGTAACGCTATACAATAAGGTCCAATTAGTTAACAATAATTATTAATTAATGCATTAACTATCATCAACTAACAGTTTGCAAGACATTTGTAACAGTATTTATTAATCTTTGTTAACTTCTTCATTGTTAGCTCAGGTTAGCTCATGTCCATTAAATATGAACAGATTTATTATTGAATAATTTATTATTAAATGTTAAAATTAACATAAACTATGATTGCTAAATGCTATTTAAAAGTATTTTTCATTGTTAGTTGATGTTAACTAATATAGTCAAATGAAAATGGTATCTTATTGTAAAGTGCTACCACAAATGAACCTTTTTTTTAACTAAATTGAACTGAATAATGATACTTGTCTTTTTAGAGCTGCTTACAGGTGAAATTGTATTTGTTTCATAACTAAAGAACAACAATCTGTATTGTATTGGTATAAACAATTGCAAATTTACATGACATTCTCTCACCGTCCAGCTCTACATTGTAGCAAAGCTCTGTTGTTATAGTAACATCAGGATGCAATTGTGCAATCCTTCTTAGGACTCTGCCCTCCCTGGTCTCCTCTCTCCGGTAGAAGCGCACGACGTCTGGCATGATCCTGACAGAAAGAGAGAGAGAAATAGAGAGAGAGAGCATCCATAAGAATGTGCTTCAAACTATTTTCACTCTGCATACTGGGGGACACTGGCACAGTAGGGAAACATTTCCTGATCTACCTTTAACTTAATTTATCAGCAATTCAATAATAATAATAAAAAAAAAATCTCTGCTCAGT
The DNA here is from genome assembly GCF_016745375.1 of Pimephales promelas. The sequence goes on along the minus strand of NW_024121432.1, from coordinate 19,492,746 downwards.
CAGAAATTAAAGGAAAAAGCTTTATTGCCAATAGTGCTTACACAATTTTTTTTCTTGGTAATGAAGCTTACAGTGCACACATATAAAGACAACAACAAGACACATAATAACAAAATGAAAGAATAAAAGTATGAAAAAGTGTAATGATGCAGGTTAAGTTAGAATATACATTTACAGTTATGAACATATTATGGGTAATATAAACAAATAAGAGTGCATTTATTGCACATTCCTTATGAAAAAAAGTTTTAGACTGCTAGTAATGTAGTAATGATCTTTTATATGGAATGAGTATCAAGGGGTGAAGTCAGGGATCAAACAAATCATTTGGGGGCTGCATCGTTCACACAAGGCAGGCAATTGAAATCTAGAGTAGAGAGGTAACCTATTAAGTTAAAAGAAAAGTTATTTACATGTTAATTGGTTAGATTTAAAAAGGCAACTTAACTTAAATTACACGAATAAATGAATACGGTAGTACCAAAAACACTCTCACATAGGCATTGTTTACAGTAAGGACATTAATGTTAAAGTACTGACTAAACAGTGAGACAGAGTTGTTGTGACATACTAACAGCCTGGTAATTATTTACGAACTTTTCGGTGCATGTTATATCTCACAGCCAGATAAAATAAGTAACGTTATTGTAATTGTAACTTAGCAAAACAATGTGTTTAGTTTTTTTTTTTTTTTTTTTTCTGCTTCAAAATGGTGAACAAGTTTCTTACTTTTCGGTTGCTCAAGAAGTCCGCTGGTAGACTCGTCAATGTTATTGACTCCAGGTGATTGAATCTGATGTTGACCACTGCAGAAGCACAGCACACAGACCCACGTGTGGTTAAACCATGGGTTAAACACGAACCTTCCGCCGCCACAACGATCACCCTCTATGCGCATGCGCATTTCAATATGGACTTGATCCAGTTTGATCATAGGGTTTGATCGCCTATGTGTGGTTTGATCAGGTTATACATGTTTTGTTTATACCCATATAAATAGTACGGACAGTATGTCAAATGATTGGAAACAATACATGCTCATATAAATGAGCATAAAACCTATGAAAAAAATATATTTATAAAATAGGGATAATAACTTAATAACTTTTTATTAATGAGGGTGGGACACACACTTCACTGACATTGTTTTTGTTTGTAAGTACTCTACCCTAACATTAGCTAATTCTTTAATATTAGGGCGAAAATTGTTCATTGTAGGACAGCCTTAACTTATTAAATTATATTATTTAGATTCACACAGTGTTATTCGTGTGTGTAAATGAGTTTATTTTTTTTCTCTAATGTTTAAATCGCCACAGTTTTAACATAAAATAATGAATTTACTGAATAAGAAACCGCATACTCTACGTACAACTTTTAACTTTTCTTTCTATTGCAGAAATAGTCAAAGTAAAAAAAAAAAAAAAAAAGCTAAAATAGCTATGGTAGTATGCGGTTCCGAATTCAAAAATACTGTATAATAATTGTTCAGTTTTCATATCATCAGCCAGTCAGAGTAATCGTTGTTGATAGTAGACAGCCAATCAGAATGCTTCTTTTTCACACTCCCAGACACTCCTCTGACTGTCAGAGGTCGAACATGGCGGCGTGCACAAGGAGGGCGAGTGAAATGATGGGCTTGCTACGAATTTTAAGACATTTAACTCATAACGAACGTATGTTACTATATTTTACATTACCAATTACCAAGTCAATGTTAGATGAGTAATAACAGTAGAGAGTACTAGTGAGACGATCATTAAAACCGTCACCTGCTCAAGTAAATAAATCTGCAGTAGTTATAAGAGTTTATAGAACTATTTAATTAATGTAACGTAATTGCTAACGTCAGCTATTATTGACACCTAAAATTATTAGAACATAACGTTATACACGATACATCTTTTTATTTCTAGGACTTTTGTCGACGTCTGTGATGAGGCATGCTGCAGCGTCTGATGGACCTCCAAAATTCACCCCTCCGTCCAAACCTGTTATCATAGACAAAACACAGAAAGAAGCGTCTTTGCGACGGTATGTTTATTGTTGTTGAATAATTGCATGTGATTATGTTTTGTTTTACGGGAATTCAATATTAGTTGTTATATTGACCCAATGATTTAAAATTATATGATTATGTACTAAGGCATGAGCAATACATTTAGGGTTCTAAGTTACACCTATCAAGTAATTTCCTGAATATTAAATTAATTTCTAACCATTTTAATTAACCAGCTAGATTAAGAATTAAGACACACTTTATAGTACTGTAATTGGCTAGATTGGCAAGAAAAAAAGATTAAAGGGTTAGTTCACTCAAAAAGTTTACCCAAAAGTTATGAAAGACATCGTTAAAATAGTCCAAGTGAATACAGTGGCTCAATCTTAAGTTTATCAAGCGAAGAGAATACTTTTTGTGCGAAAAAAACCCAAAACCCAAACAATAATAACAACTTTATTCAACTATTCATTTACCTTTGTTGTGGGCCTTGAGATTTCACATAGTAAAACTGTGCAAAGCTTCTAGGTTGTAGTCATACGCATCACACATGACCAGCGTCAGCCAATAGTGAGCCTACGTGTGACGTGCAAACAGGAAGCTTTGCACTGTGAAATATCGAGGGCCACAGGGAAGGAAATTAATAGTTGAATAAAGTCGTTATTTTTTTTTTTTTCGCACAAAAAGTATTCTCGTTGCTTGATAAACTTAAGATTGAGCCACTGTATTCACTTGGACTATTTTAATGATGTCTTTCGTAACTTTTGGGCTGGTCAGTTTCATTACCTTAAAGGGTTAGTTCACACAAAAATGGAAATTATGTCATTAATGACTCACCCTCATGTCGTTCCAAGCCCGTTAAACCTCCGTTCATCTTCGGAATCGGAACACAGTTTAAGATATTTAAAATTTAGTCAGTTTTTTCTGTCCTTCCATTGAAAATGTATGTACCGTATACTGTCCTTGTCCAGAAAGGAAATACAAACATCATCAAAGTAGTCCATGTGACATCAGTGGGTTACTTAGAATGATTTGAAGCATCGGAAATACATATTGGTCCAAAAATAACAAAAACTAAAATATCTTAAACTGTGTTCCGAAGATGAACGGAGGTCTTACGGGCTTGGAACGACATGAGGGTGAGTCATTAATGACGTAATTTTCATTTTTGGGTGAACTAACCCTTTAACTGTAACATGGAGGCTGCAAGCTAATGAACAGTGTATGAAAACTTAAAACTGGCTTTTGAGTGATACATAGATAAATATGGAAAAAAAATCGATTCATGGCTTTTAAGAATCTATTTTGAATTGACCACATTTTAAAAAATGATTAAATCTAAATATCGATTGTTTTGACCAGCCCTTGTGGATAACATGGATAACCTCCCATGCTTTAGTGGATAATATTTTTCATCAGGTGTAAAAAAATACACTGTTCTCTGATGCTCTTTGATGCTGCACTGCTATGGATTAAAGAACATGCTGAATAACGCAGATTAAAATATGGGGATGAGCCGAAACCTGTCTCTGGTTTCATAGGCAGGTTAAGCCGTGAGTTGTTGTTCAATGGGAAATGCACCCCCTGATTGTTAGCAACATGTTTCATGATTCAATTGCTTTACATGTTAAATGTCTGTGTAGGTTTTTGAGTCCAGAGTTCATCCCTCCTCGTCAGCGCACAAACCCTGTGAAGTTTTCCGTTGAACGGAAAGACATGATACAGAGACGGAAAGTTCTCAACATTCCAGAGTTTTATGTTGGTAAGGAAGGTTACGTTTATGTGTGCTTGATAAAATCTACAGATGACAAACATCCTTTAAATATTCTCCTTACCCTTTCATGTAGGCAGCATTTTAGCAGTGACTATGTCTGATCCTCACGCAAGCGGGAACCTAAATCGCTTCGTTGGAATCTGCACTCAGCGCTCTGGAAAAGGATTGGGTGCTACTTTCATACTCAGGAATGTGGTCGAGGGTCAGGGTAAAAAAAACCCAAACTGGATCAATTAATTTTACCATCCAAACACCATCGACGAACCTTTCTCTGTTTTAGTTTTGCTTCATTATCTTGTCTGTTGGGCTGGAAGAACTAATATGTGTAATAGATAATTAAAGTTTGATTCATTCGTCTGAAAATATACACCTGTCACTGTAGTTTTACATAATTAAATAAAATACATTTCTGTGGACAAAACACATCTGAAAAATATCAGAGGACACAGATTGAGATGCTACAGGACCCAAGCTGAGAAATTGTGAGAATGCTTTATAGTAAGCACTTCAAACACACACACAAGCTATAGTTTAACACGGCTTGAAAGACGCATGTGCTGTTTAAAGCGTTTTCCCCAGCACGGGTGTAACTTTGTGGATATTTTCTTATCTGTAAATGTTTGAATTAAGTCACACGAGTATTTACATTTTGCATAAAGGTTGGTCCTGACTGAAAGAGAGACTTTAAACAGAACGAACGCCGATGCTCACATTCAGCTCAAACAGACTGCAGTAGTGTAGGAGTGCAATAATTCTGACTTTGCTATGCTAAATATGCATTTTTTGGACATTAAATATTTTTTTAAATGCTACATTTAGCACGAGTAGTATTTTTATGAGAGCAGTAAATGTAAAAGGATTGTTGTAAAGGTGTATAAATGTAATATAATTACGATATCCAGAATGTTATTAGTCTGTGCTTTTGTTTTGCTTTATTATGCTTTAAGTTTGTAATGTAATGCTTATATTTTAACGCCCTTTTTTGCACATAATGTATAGCATTTAGCCTGCATATAATGGATACATTTTTCAGTTTGCTTGCACTCTATTTAGAGGACAACAGGGGCTGGATAATATATCTTTTTAATCCGATTAGATTAATAAAATAATCAAAGATAAATTCAACAGATTAATCGATTATCAAAAGAAATGTTGGTTGCAGCCCTACTATTTTAATCGTGGTATCCAAATTCTTTTTGACTTCCATTGCCATTTTGTCATGAATGTGTTAGTAATAGGTTTTTATTTTCTGTAGGTGTGGAGATATGCTATGAGTTGTACAGTCCACGTATGCGTAAGATTGAAGTATTGAAGCTGGAGAAGAGACTAGATGACAATCTCATGTACTTGAGAGACGCTCTGTCTGAGTACAGCACCTTTGACTTCAACATGCAACCAGTCCATTATGAGCTTACAGGAGATGTCCCAGTAAACAAAGTAAGATATTCCAGAAAAAGATATTCTTTTACCTGTAACATTCTGTAATGTAAAACCTTCTAAATCTGGTGGTTAAACACTGCACGTGTCCAATTTAACACCTGTGTTACTCTCTTTCTCTTTTAGTTGAAAGTAAAAATGAAGCCAAAACCTTGGTCTAAACGCTGGGAGCGTCCCAAGTTTAATATTCAGGGAATCCGCTTTGACCTATGCTTGACCCCAGAGAAGATGGAGCATGCTCAGAAGTGGGCAGAACCGTGGAGAGAGTACGACATGCTGAAGGAGTATGACACATCCAGCCTAGAGAAGCAGATCTTCCAAGAGGTTGAGGAAAATCTCAGCAAATAAGCAGTGTATAGAGACCACCTCCAGCCTGGACAGAGATAATCTTTGTGATGGGAAATAAGGCTGAAGTGACAACTTAAGATGCTGAAAGGACTGGTTCTGGGGTGTCCCTCAAAATCGTTTCTGGAAATACATTTATATGATTTCGGGAGGAAAAAAAACAGTGGAACTTTTCATCTGTCTGTGTTAATGCAAACAATTTCTTTGCTATTTATATTTTGTGTCAGTTTGTGCTAATGCAGTTTTGTATGCAGCGATCCTGCTGCCTCTGACCAACAGAGGACAGCAGAGAACACTCAAATAAATGTAAATTGATATCTGAATAGTATCAATAAAAAATCTGAAAAGATTATATCCTAATTCCATACTTAATTTAATGACATTGTGCAGAGTTGCTTCATGTAGTCTAATTATGCATTTGCTCAAAGTCTAACAATAAATTGTACTTTAAAATGTTTGGGGTCAGTAAGATTGTTGTTTAAAAAAACACGGATGCAGTAATCTGATCATTTAAATTGAAACTAAAGAGCTTTACAAAGTTACAAAAGTTTTCCTTTTCAAACTAAGTCTGTTCTTTTGACCTTTCTATTCTATTTTTTTAAACATTTAAAATTCTCTCTGACCCCAAGCTTTTAAGTATAACAAAATATAGGGGCTGTTTTAAAAACGGCAAACTGGTAATTCTTTCCTACATGGGATTTCCTAAAACTGAGATTATATAAGTATATAGCTGCCTGTTAATATGACCCAGTTATTTATCTTAGTCTAATATACTTGTTTAGTCTATATAGTTTTGGACATATTATTCCTAACTAATACCAAGTCTGGGAGATGAGCAGACTGCAGACTGATATAGGCTGTCTGGATTAGTATGTTTTTCAGCTAGGCGTTTTAATATAAAATTCAGTCTTTGAAATAACTCTTCAATGAAAACCTCGCAACTGTCCATTTTTAACTTGTCCACATCAAACAAAGGTGTGGATAGATTTTCATATTACTGGTTTCTAATGTCCATGCGTGGTATTTCAATGCAGCCTCTCTGCTAGAATATGCATAATCCACATCGTGAATTTGTCCCATTATTTTAGAGACATCGTATTTGTTTTGTCCGAGCTCATCCGGAGCCGCTCGCGCTAATCCTCGCGCACATCTGTGCAAGATGTAGAGCGAGCGCGTGAAGCTCCGCCCATCCTGCTGTTGTGAGTGACGTCAGCCCTATCACTTTTGGATAGTGAACCGACGCCGCAGTCAGTCAGCGATCTGCAGTTAGCAGGTACAGCCGGTCCTTCACCTGGATACCAAAACCACACATCGCCCGTTATCCAAGGAGATTTCTGGTTACACTGGTGTTGTTTTTATAAAATCAAAATAACACTGTATCGTTCTCTTTCGCGATATGCACGGTAAGCATTTATATTTTGAGGTTCCATCTAGGTTACTCTATTGTGATGCTTGCAATAAGGTCGTCGTCTATTGTTAGTTAAAAATAGCTTTTCTATATATTTTATGATTAATGAGCAAATTTTTAAAGCTTAATCATTTTTTGTTTGAGGAAAAAGCTCAGTTTCAGAAGAACAAAAGCCCGTAACGTGTTGGAGAGAGCGGAATCGCTGCATTGATTTCAATCACATAACGGACAAACTTGTTGTGCAGGTTGTGAACTTGCACAGCAACTCAATCCGTTTTAAACTGCATAATAATCTGAAACATAAGAACTGGATCATTGTAATTGTTTCCCAGCGGGCCGCTGAAAGTGTCGTCAGAGATGCAACACACATGTCCCACTAGTGCACCTGCCTCCAGGATACCTGTGTACATCTACATTGACACTCATCCAGCCTCAGTGCAGAAATGCACTTGTTTTGATAACAGCTGGCTCATTCGTGTACTTAGTTGACGAATTGAACTCAATTTATTTTTTTAGAGTTCTTGTTGTTACATGGATGGCATAGCCTACCAAGTCATTTTCATTCAGGATTAAAATTTCATTGCTTGTGCTAGGCACATGTTATGAGGATGTTTTGGAATGGTATACAATTGAATATTGTATACTATTATATATTAATTGTAATAGTCATGCGTAACACATTTTTTTTGATGATTTATCAATTATTACCAAATTAATTGTTTGATAAAGTATAGCCATTTCCACAGTCTTTTAAAATTGCTTTAACATTTAAATAAATAATTGAACATTTAATTTATTCATTTATGCATGCATTCTTTTTAACTAGTTTTGTCTCATCCAGATGTTTGGGATTAGCTTGGTTCTAAAATTAAGAATCAGTGAAAAATCAACATGGTTTGCCCATTAATAAGAATGGGTTGTTTTTTCCCCATTATTGGTTATTATATATTTTTTATGTGTGTTTCCGCATGTATGTGGAGTTTAATGTTAATTATCCCAGCCAACCCTGAAATTAAAGACACCCAAACACCCCCACACTCACTTTATGTAAATTATGTCAAGTCAGGCATTGTAATAAATTACAGTTTATTCGAATTATAACTCCATGATTTAATTATGTATTTTAAAATGTATTGCACTAAAATATTTTTAGCTGGTTAACTTTTGTTTTGAAAAAAACAACAACAACAAAAAACACGACAGGTTTTAATGTCCTGATAATACCAATGTTTAACATTAGTTAATGCATTAACTAACAATGAGCAATATACCTTCGTTAGTTATCTCAGGTCCATTAAATATTAATAGATATACTTCTGATTTTAAGGTATTAATAAATTTTGAAATGAACTTTAAGATTAATACATAGAAGTATTAGAAATATTTAGAAATAAGAAATAATCTAGCTATAAGAAGCTAGAAATATTTGTCTTTGTTGGTTCATGATAACTAATTTTGGATAAAGAGGGCAAACACAACTTTGTTACAGCCTATGACCCACAAAACAAGCATGTACCAACCATGGTTTCATCATGTTGTTCATATTACTCAGAACTTACTCATAAAATGACACCGTAATGTGAAGCGTGGCCCAGGCTATTTCCTTTGAAGTTTTTTAGATTCACAGACTTGTAGAAGTAGGTTATGTAGTGTGTGCCAACTGCCATATTCTCATAACTCTTTTCCTCCAAGGCCAGCGCTGTTAATCAAAGCGCAGAGGCTACAATCTGTTTCGGTTCTTGCATCTTCTCAGTATGTGGGGCATCGGCCAGTTGCAGTAGTAAATAACCTGTGTGATGAATGGATGAGTCTGGTTAGGAGAAATATGCTGACCATCATCTCTTTTTTTATCAGCACAGTGATAAACTCACCTCTCTGAAATATGTCAAAACGGCAACATTAATGATCGCCAGTTGTGAATTGCAACATGTGCTACATTTTTCTAGTCTTCAACTGTCCAATTTTGGTGAGCTCTAGCAAATTGTAGCCTCTTTATGTTATTTGTAGTGGAGATGAGTGGTACCCGGTGGGGTCTTCTGCTGTTGTAGCCCATCCGCCTCAAGGTTGTGCGTGTTGTGGCTTCACAAATGCTTTTCTGCATACCTCGGTTGTAACGTGTGGTTATTTCAATCAAAGTTGCTCTTCTATCAGCTTGAATCAGTCGGCCCATTCTCCTCTGATCTCTAGCATCAAGCATCTAGTTTTTCCCATTTCACACCATTCTTTGTAAACCCTAGAAATGGTTGTGCTTGAAAATCCCAGTAACTGAGCAGATTGTGAAATACTCAGACCGGCCTGTCTGGTCTCAACAACCATGCCACACTCAAAATTGCTTAAATCACCTTTCTTTCCATTTCTGACATTTAGTTTGGAGTTCAGGACATTGTCTTGACCAGGACCACACCCCTAAATGCATTGAAGAAACTGCCATAGGATTGGTTGATTAGATAATTGCATTAATGAGAAATTGAACAGGTGTTCCTAATAATCCTTTAGGTGAGTATATATATATATGGATATCCCAAAATGCACTAATGAAAATTAATTTAAACATTGTGAATTGCCTGACATGATAATAATTAGACATCAACTCTGAGAGATGAAATTTGTTTATGGAGAGAAGTAAATAAATAGAAAGTGCCGAATAGAAAGCATTAGTAACGAGAAAGTATCTTTCTCATTACCTAATAGAAAGTGTATAGTTGACTTGACATGCTTTATGTTTGAGTTTCATATCTCGCAAAATTTTGCTCCATGTTCTGTGTGAGTACTGGTGTGTGTGTGTGTGCGTATATTTCCCAGTGGGAACAGGGTGGAGTGCCCCAGAAATATGCCTTATATGTCACACACACAGAGAGGATTGCTTCCTACTAGAGGATGTTGGCTGCCCTAAATACTAATAGTTGTGTGTGTGTGTGTGTGTGTGAGAGAGAGAGAGAGAGAGAGAGAGAGAGTTTACCGGTGAGATGTAAATAGGAGAGAAAGGGAGGCTGAAAATGAAACGGTGTGTGTGTGACTATGTGTCCTCAAAACACTGTTTAATATAATCAAATCTGTGAGAGTTAAATTCTCTCCCCGTGCGTCATACAGGACACAACAATATCTTGTCATGAATATCAATGGAGTTACGGAGCTAAAAAAACTTCTGCTGTTACTGTTTACCTTCAAATGTTAAAAGGCAGAGAAAAGTTTCTTTAAGCTAAACTTCTCTGTTGAGATCTGAAATAGATTCTGCATGGAATAAGAAGAAAGACATGCCCCTCTGAACTTAATAAAAGACGTTCCCAAGTTTGGATGGTGGACCTGAGTGAAACGAAGTGCAGTAGAGAAGACAAGTGTCTCCTTGATCGTGCACTTTCAAGAGAACGTGGCCCCTGCCTTCTGTGCCACTGTTTATACAGACAAAAATGCTGTGAACTATAAACACTTGCTTGTGTTGGTGAAAAAAGGTGAGCGTTATAAGATCTGGTGCTACAGTTCTCACTGTATTACGATTAATAAAAAAGTTGTGTGCAGAAGTGCTCTAGCAGAGTACTTGCGTTTCTCGTGTTTTTCCAAAGTCCTTTTAAGTCCTTTTCACCAGGCATCCATCTTGGTAACGCTATTCGGCAGCTATTTTCTATGCAAATGGAGAATTTAAGATCAAAACTATGAGGATTAGCGTTTTTTATGTTTACAAGAAAAATGTGCCTCTACTTACACTTTTGCAAAACTCCAAAAACACACAACTGTACAATTTACTGCAGCTTCCAGCAGAAAAGACCACTTAAAGGGACACTCCACCCATTTGCATTAAAGCTAAGTAAGCGGCCGTCGGTGTCCTGGATTCAGCTTTTGCTTTCTGTAGTCGCTATACATTGTTTACATGTACAGATTTTGTTTCAATCTAAGGCCCCGTCCACACTACTGCGTTTTCGTTTAAAAACGGAGACCTTTTGCTACATTTGCACCACCCGTCCAAACTAAAACGGGAAAAACGAAGACCTAAAACGGTGAAGTTTAGAAACGCTGCAGCTGCGTTTTGAATCTCCGGAGGGCGTTTTAGTGTGGACGAGACAAAACGGAGGAGTTTACAAACGATGAGGCTCACGCTCGGCTCTATGATTGGGTGTTATCAGTCATGACGTGTCCTTTCCTGATTCGCCAACCACTGTTTACACCGCGCGCGCATGCCCAGTGTTGGTGAATGGTCACGTGATCCGCGTTTTCAGTCGTTTTTATGTGGACGGAGATCAATTCTAATACGCAGACAAAATGCTGGTGTGGACGGAGATCGTATTCGTTTTAATTCTCCGTTTTCAGTAGTGTGGACGGAGCCTATCTGAATTTATTCTGATTGGTGAATCGTAATGTAGTGTTTACATGAATGCTAAACAAGTGATCGGTTGATGTGCGTTTTAACATAGCTAAGAAAATTCCTGCTCCTCCGAGAGAGAGACGAGACCGGTTACTTATGTCTCACAGGTGCCACTCATCGGTAATCACGCCACTGGCCTCGCGTCGTTCTCCACACGGCCCTCACTCGTCCTGCTCGCCCCAGTAAACATGATGAATGACGACTGTAGAAAGCAAAAGCCGAATCCCGGACGTTTTTTGCGTTCTCATCATGGAGAATCACTAGCTTAGACTGTTGTTTACCTACTGCACTGTTACCAGTAGGCGTGGCCTCCTAGGGCAGCGAAGCAAGTGCATTCTGGGAGTTTTTGTCTTTCATACACATGTAAGCCAAAAATACATTTTCTGGCTTTTCTCAGTCTAAAAAGCTCCAAATTAAAAAAAAAAAATCACATTTCTTCTACATTAATTACGCATTTTAAATACACATTTATCTTTCCAGAGATGGAGTGACCCTTTAAGTCAACAACTTTTTCTTAACTTTAGCTTCTGCAGGAATGATATACTGTAAGTCTAAATGATTTTCTGTGGTAATCAACAACACCATTTGTTTTTAACTCTCAATATTGCATTAATTAGAATCATTTATCTGACTTACTTTTCAGCTGTGGATATGCTGGATGTGGATTATTGTACCAGTATGGTTATTTGAATGAATATGAGTTTGCTAATCATTCAGATATAAAATAGAGTGTCTTTTAATTTGTAGTGTTGTTTTAGTGTTCACGTTCACCTCTGCAGCATCATTCAGTACAACTCTGAATGGCTAGTGTGGTCTCTGCTGGCATGTTTCATATGCTTGTTTCCTGTGTGGACAGAGGAGCCCTTATTCCCCTTCCCTGCTCAAAGCATGCTGGGTAGCGCACTCAGAACAGACATGTGCTGTGTGAGGAGGGTGACATGTTGCATGCTGATTCGCTAGTGCTGCAGGTGCCCATCACTAATAGTTCAAAGGGCATTTGTATGTGACTGTGTGAGACAAAGTAAAAGATTGATAGGGATGATGGGACAGGCAGATTTTACCAGAACTTATACCTGTTGTTTTTTTTATGAGTGATCATATTACAGGTATGTAAGGTTTTGATGGAAGGATTTAGGGTGGGATGGCATGTTGTTACTGTGTTTGTGTGTTTAAAGGAGAGCTTGTATATCATGTTCCATGGCTTGAAGGCTCAGACTCTGTTTGCAGATGTAACACCAACTCTTGGCTTACACTTACACTTACACAAACACACATTCACACTACATGCATAATGGGGTTATTGTCTGTATTGACACAAATGAGGAAGCATTCTAGATAACAAATGACAATTAAATGTTTTCTTGTACCCAGTGCACAGCCCCATCAGTGAGACTCAATACAAAACTCCTGTAGAGAACAAAGAAATGTTCATTTGAACTCATTTTATACTGTATCTTATTTAGCATGTATTAAGACATTATTACACTTCCAACAAGCAATACTGTGGGTGAAAAACAGGCCCAACTACTAGCTTTGTTTTCTGAATTGGCCAAGCTAATGTAAGGAAAAAAGGAAACATACTGGTGCATACGAAATATTTATATATTACACTTGTATTTATATGTTACACAAATGACACTTGTTTATATATATACAGTATATATATATTTACAGCATTTTTATATCAGTGATTTTTGTGTCTTTTTATATCAGTATTAAATTACAACTATATATTGGTGCATATAAAATACGAAATATTTATATATTACACTTGTATTCATATATTTCACAAATGACACTTGTTTATATATATATATATACAAAGCAATTTTAATATCAGCGATTTTTGTGTATTTTTATATCTGTTTTTGAATTACAACTATATATTATTAATGATGATTAATTCTACATAGTTTTATAACATCAATTTCAGTCATGTACATTTAGTTCTAACATCCAAGGTATCATTCGCATTTCATCAGTTCCTACTTCCTAATCCATGATCTTGGTGGTGCCATGGCACAACTCTACTTTTTGAGCTATAGGAATATTATTATTTATTTCTTTACTATGTCTCTCTGTCTGTCTTTGTAGTGATCAATTTGTCTATCTGTGCAGCCTGAATCCCATGTAATGTTTTCTCTCAGTCCCAGGGAGACATATTTGTGTGGGTGTAAATATTGCAACTGCTGATCTTAAATTTACTGCTCAAAAATATGAGACAGTGGCTTTTACTCAAGTCAGAGAAAATTGCATAGACCAATGTGGTGATTCACTTCAAATGATCCTTCTGTGTGTATGGAATTTAAGAGTCACTCCCAAAATTACAATGATTGCAATATTTTATTGTTTTTGACCAGTGTTGAACAAAGTAGTGACCAGAGCCTGGCCCATTTTTTAGTAAACCTGCTGTCAAGAAAGGCGTGATATACATATAATTACTTGTGTGGTAAGATTTGATTGAACCTTATTGTTTAGGAGTGAATGTGGATAAAGAGTGTGGTTGTCACTTATAGAATGGGATTAAGCATTCAGAAGAAGAGTGACATTGTAATTAGCTGCAGTGCGTACGTGGTGGTCAGAAAAAACTAGAAGAAAGGTGTATTAGATTTACTCTAATAACACGGATCTGCAAGTCATCCTATAAGATCACTGATGTACGAAGTCCTCTCTTCTCTCTTGCATCATCTCTGCTACATTTGACAGCGAGAGAGAGAGACACAATTTAATATTCATAGTCAGTTTTTCTCATGAGAAAAGTGAAATTGAGAATGGAATTTAGAGAGCAGTTTTTAATAAGCAATTCATCCTGGGTCCATTACATCTCTGAAACATGCTCAGCCTCTCTAGGCTAGAGCACAAATTGTTTTACAAATCCTCCCCATGAAGCGGCAGAAATTTTGAATTAAATTACAGAAATTTTAGACTCCCTTCCTGGCTCCCATAAACACATATGGTGAACAATGTGACTAAATACAGACAACATTTAGTTGTCTGTGTGGCTTTATGCAAATTATGTGGTGGATTAAAGCTGATTTAGAAATGAATAAGAATTTGCCCTCTGTTCAACTAATAATGGCATGCAAATGTCAAGTGATTGCTATGTGCATATATATGAGCAAAGAATTCTATGATTGTATAAAATGGGTTTTGATTCTTTGACCTTTTGTTTCATTTGTGTCTGTGGGTGGTTTTTGTATTTGACAGAAAAGTTGAATGGTCACTTTATATTTAAACATCATGTTCATATTGGAATATACTCTCTCTGATACATTACAGGATTTATTTTTCTGCAAATGTTACCCAGTGGTTGGCATTTTAAATTAAATTAAAACGTTTTTGTCAATTTTCTCTGATTTCATAAAGATATTTAACTTGAATGAATAGTTATATTCATTTGAATTGTCATGTATTGTTCATTGGAAGAACATATGTTATATTTAGAGCCTGAATGAAATAATTGGGATTAAAATGAATAGGAAAAATATTTGTTTGAGTATGGAGGGATGCAAATGTGGTCTGTATAGGTGTGTGTGTTTGTTTTCAAGGATTGAGATCCACTTGAAATCCACTCTAAAGCAGATATAGTGAGGTGTATAGTAATGTAAAAGATTGAAGTGCATTCTTATATGGTAAAAGCAATCAAAGCAGCCTAAAGAGTTTTTTAGTTTCAGTGTGTGTGAATGTGTGAGAACCCAGTCTAAACCACGGATCCTGTCTGCCTCAACTTTACGCTCTTTAATCTACACATCAGTCTATTAACCCTCCATTTATTGATCCGTAATGGACTCTTTATTTGCACACAGTATTAGTAGAGGATGAGAACCCTGGGTCTCATCTTCACTCTCATTATCTCCATCTCTCCTCTCTTCTCCCTAAAATGGCAATCTCAAGAGTGTCAGTGCATATTACTGTTAAGTTGAACACTATGCAAAGAAGCTTTTTTTAACCTAGTAGGGTTTTAAGTATTTCCACAGTCTGAAGCAATCCCTGTGCCACCAAAATGAAATATTTTATTATATTATTTATTATTGCTAATTTTAAAAGTACTTTAAGTTTGGTATGCCATGAAGCATTATGCCATGAAGCATTTATGAATCATGAATTTTTCATAATGAGCGATACAATTCTAGCAATCATAGCAATAGGATTGCAGGATATATTGTTTTAGCATCGATATTGCGATGTGTGCATCCGCAATGTCAAATGGATAGTAGTTGACGTTATCCATTTAAAGACCTGGCACCATGATTCGAAATGCACTTGATTCTCGGATTAATTGCAAAGTTCAACCATCATAGAGTGAAAGTTTATCATTTGCATGTGCTTTAGGTTTAAACCTTCAAGCAATTTTAAATCATTTGAGCGCACAAAGACATGAAAGAGAACAATTAGGAACTTGTGCGCCATTTTCTGTGCACGCACACAGAGGCAGCATGCGAACACCAAATTCTGTTCTCTTTCTCAAACACAATCGCTTATGGCTTAAGTGACCGTAAACAGCTGAGAAAGAAAACATCATTATTGGATCCGTGAATTAAAGTGACAGCAGCCTAATATAGGCCTACCTGCTGCTGCTACAACAAATCACAAAGAAAATACATTTTGTAGATTTAACAAAGGTTAATTATATTTAATTTACAGATGAAGACTATGAAGCGTATAGTTTACTTTTGATTATTCAATTTCTGGACCTGTTAGACTTACATGAAACTCACAGCTCTTGCATATTGTTACCCTATTGTTGGCTTGATTGCTTCTATTGCTCTTATTTGTAAGTAACTTTGGATAAAAGCTTCTGCTAAATGATTAAATGTTTAATCCCCTCATTGTACACTAATGATACTGTTAACCTGTAGTCTGCAGAAATAAATGATACTGTGCTGTTCATGAATCATATACATGAACGAGATATATCGCTCTAAGCACATAAGCCTCAGTATTCTTCAATGCAAAACTAATGATGCCCCTCGTCTTTAGCATTAGACAAATTAATGGGAGAGGAGAGAGGGAAACATGATTTGGTAATGACCTCAAGCAGGGACTTGAACTTGGATCACTTGTTATTAAGGCAGTAAGAGAGTGTGAATTAAAAAAAAAATGAGCAGAATTGCTATCAGATATGTTTTGCGCTGTTCTGTTTTGCCTTTTATTCTGTGTATTCAGTCAGTTGACACTTTTGACTCAAGTAACTTGCTGTTATTGCATTGCAGCATGCTGTTGAAGAGGTAAAAATAGGTATTGTAACAGTGTGAAATCATGAGCTATCTAAAATTGAATTTATGCATAAAAGCATAGATAATCCAATAGTCAAAGCTCTGACTCCTGGGAGCCATAAAAGCAGCACAACACATATACAATGCAATGGTGCTTAGTGTGGACTGTTTGTGGCATTGTTATGATTCTTGTGCTGGACAGAAATTTATGAAAAGCGTTATTAAATACAAAAGTCTTCCTGATGTGAAAGCACTTGTTGCAGAGTAAACTTTAGGCTTTGACAAACTTTCTAACCAACATGGTTAATAGAGTAAATGTAAAGTGCAGTGTAAAATGTTTACACTGCAATGTATATGAATGAGAATTGATTGCACAATTTGGGCCTCTAAAACTTTTCATTTAGTAGTACACTGTAAAAAAATATGTTCATGATTTGTAATCACAACATTTTTTCTTTTGTCAAATCAACTTAAATAATTCATGTGGTTCAGATAACATCATATTTTGAGTATTTGATGATTAAATCAATCTCCTTCATTGTATTAATTCAATTTTTCCATTTCAATGAACTTAAAATTTGAAGGCAACCAGGTTACTTAATTTTTTAAGTTAAACCAATGATATTTTTTACAGTGTATGAATGTTTTAAGTTGACTAATTTCTATTAGAATGTATAGTAAAAGTTAGTTCCTCTGTTGTGCCAAATTCTGATCCCTGCCAGATTATTACCCTGCTAAGTCCCCATAGGTTTAAGGTTCGGGTGGGGGTGGAGGAGAAGGCAGCTCAATTTGGCAGGGAGTTAAAATTCTGCATAACACTGCTCCTCAAATTTGTTTGGCTCAATGAGTAATCTGAGCTTTAGCAATAATACTTACCTTTTGGAACCAGAAGTGAGTATTTGTGCTGCATAGCATGTTCTTAACCAAACGATTAGCAGATTTTTACTGTCTTAAATGCAGCAGACAGATCTAAACACATTAATGCAAAAGATCAGGAGGAGGTTTGTGCACTATTGAGTCACTGGCAGGCAAGTCTAATTAGTAGATTCAAACACTCGAATATTGCTGGAATATCTGCTGATGGCTAATGTGCAGAGAGATGCTGATTTGTATACTAATGCACTCTAGCATAACGGTGCAGTTACTGAAAGATGTAATGTTTTGTCTCTCACTTCTGAGGATAATAACCAAACTGCACCCCTGATGCCTCCCCCGTACCAGCAGCTCGGTTGAAACACTGCCAAACCATTTGAAAACATTTAATTTCCTTTTAATATCGTAAGATAAGTCATAGAATTTGGACTTGTATGTAAAAAATGGCTCTAAAGTAATGATGTTAAACTGCTTAAATGTGTTTTTGATGTGACTGTTTTTTTTTAATGTGGGAATTAGGGGTGTGAGGATACACTTTTCTCACGCGAAGAGATAATACATGATACGATTGATTTTATGAGACAAATCTTTTATTCGACTTGATGAACAATATCGCCATGATTTAATATCGCAATATCTTGTGGCCTATACCATTTCACAGTGGGGTTGGCTTTCCTCTGCTCTATTGTAAACAAATATTAGGCTGTGAAGTCCCTGACTAAAATACATCTCATCTTATTTTAGTGTTTGTACACATGAAACTTTCTCACACTGGTCACAGTTTAACTATGATGACGAATCTATGTCTATCCACGTTCAGCAGGTTTACAGTTCAGCTTAGGCAAAATAAAAAGATTTAATGTTGTACATTAATGCAGTCAGTGTTTGGCATTGACTGTTATGGCTGTTTGGGATCAGTATGATTTTTTGTAATGTTATGTCATGTTACAAAATATTTTTTAATTGTAGGCTATCGTGTGAAACTGAAGACGGGAGTAATGGGTTCTGAAAATTTAGCTTTGATATCACAAGAATACATTTCAAATATAGGCTATTAAAATAGAAAACATTACAAAAATCTTACCTACCCCACACTTTTATTGTAACTATTGTTAATATCAAGACATTGTTTTGTGTCAGTTAGGATTAATGACTAAACCTAATTGTTTGGCATTTTCACACACTCCTACAGTTTTTATCCTTTCAGAGCTCTCAAAATGTTCCAGTTCAGGATTTATTAATATTTTTTGTATCCCTATATAATCCGTCTCACTCTCTCATAAACAACACACCTATTTTCGCCTCTTAGAAGACTTTGAAAGCCCTAACATTAGTGAATGATTAACAAAAAATAATCCACAAAACACACAGATTGTTGCTCTAATCTATACAGCCCATACCAACTAACTTTGGTTATAAAACACAGTTGTCGCTCTGTAACCATATTGTGTTGAAACAGTACTATATTTAACACTCTGAACAGGACTGACATTCTGCTGCTATGTGAATGTAGTCATGGGCACCGTAACTCTCACCATTACTGGACTTCTAGATTTTTCCAATTGTTTAAATGAGCTCAGAGATCCTCGGTTGTTTTGGGAGTTTGTGTTTGGCTTTTGTGTTTGTTCAATCTGCCCATGAAGCACCAATAGGATTCAGTTGTGAGATGCAGGGCTAGTTTCCCAGAAAGAGCTTTAGAGGGAAGACAGAAATGAACAATCGCTTTGCATTAGGCGAAAACTCTCTGGCACAATCAATATCCTGTTTGTGTGTGAGTGCGTGATGGTGCGCAGGGGATTGTTGTTATGGCACACAACATGATTGAGTGAGTGTAAGAGGAAAAGGGATAGAAACAATGGAAGAAATATTCAAAAGCAGCTGAGAAGAGATGCATCTCCCTTTGTCCAGTTTTTAAAAGCCATCCTTTCCATTCTCATTACTCTCTACTTGTTTCCTTCTTCCCATTTAATTATTTTCACTTGTTCACAGTCTCTTTCTCTTGCATCACCTCTATCTCTTCCCATCACAGCGTGTTCTCTGTTGCTCTTCTGCATGTAAAATCCTCCTCACACTCTCTCTCTCTCTCTCTCTCTCTCTTCTCCAGATGAGTATTAGCCAGCCGGTCGAGTAGAGGATCCCTCACATCCCACCTGCAGTCATGAATGGTAAGAACACAGCTCTTTTGTGTCAAGGGCATGCCATTTCTTTAAATCCATTAACCCTTGAGTATTTTAAAACCCATTTGACTTGCTTCTGTGGATCACAAATAGCAGAATGTCCAAGCTGCTTGTTTCCACACAATTACAGTGAATGGTGACCATGACTGCCAAGGCTTGAATTGAACTTTAATTTCAACCTGTTCCTCATACAAAGCTATCATATTGCCTCCTCTTGGAATATAGTCATATGGACCACTTTCAAGATCTGGTTATCATGCAATTTGTCTTTTTATTGGAGCTCGACTACTGGTCCACATCCAGTTTTATTATTTAGAAGCGAGCAACTCAGACAGTGTACTAAATATCTTCTTTTGTGTTCAGCAAAAGACTGTAATACGGGTTTGGAATAACATGAGGGTGAGTAAATGATGACAGCATTTTCAATTTTAGCTGACCAATCCCTTTAAAAGGATGAAGAAGTTATAAAGAATAATTCAGATGCATTTGGTTTGTGTGCTGAATCACTACAGCATAGAACATTAAGCAGACCTGTGCAAAATATCAGAGAAAAAAAAATGGAATTCAGTATTCAGAGGAAATATCAGTCTTAGTGATGAAGTCGTTATCAAAAAATGTTCTTCTGATAATAGAATATTTTTTAGATTCAGCACAGTGTTTGTATAGAACACACCCAGTTGAAAGTCACTAATGACTGCTTCCCTATTTATATAGGGATATGCTAATATTTGCTAAACTCAGTGAAGGATTTTGACAGGTTTTTGAATATTTACTACACTTGCTCAGAAAAACACTTTAGAAATTGTATTACCTAATGCATTTCAGTTAATTCTGTTAAATCTGCCTCCATCACAGCTTTTTAAAATGTACAATTTAAACCAACAATTTTAAAATGTACTCTTGTGGCTCCATGGCACAATGGATCAAATTAGTTTAAAGGCACTATAAGAAACTTTGAATTAAAGCATCAAACAAAATTGCGTACAGAAAATGTAAATTTATGTCCAAAAACTTGGTTGTATACCTACTTGTTTGTGAATGAAATCTGAAGAACCAGTTTGCTGTGGTTCACGTCAGCTCTCGCTGATGGTTTAATGAAATATTTATCTTAAGATAAGCTAGAGAAAGAGATCAAGTAAAGCGATTAAAGTATGTTTAATATCTTAGGTGTGTTTTGTAATGTGACTTTAAAGTAAGCCTTTGCAAAATTCAAGCATTTCAATTTAAGCAACGATTTCTCACTTTTAGAAAATCCCATTTTCAGGTCTATTTGTTAAATGCTGCATCAGGGTGGTGGTAACAGCGGGGAAGCTGAGGCTGCATGTTTGAACACTAGTTTGTTTCTGAGATCAGTCATACAGTATTTGTGTAACGGCTGGTGTATATTTGATGCTAAATAGCTGCTAAAACATCTCGAATAAACAGTGAGGGACATTTTGGGCATTTTTTGGAATAAGTTTCATGTGTAACGTTAGGCCTATGTGCCGGGGGGTGCTTATTTTGTCTCTGCACTCATTCATTTATTTGTGTGTGTGTTCTAGTGGCTAATCCCATTAGCGCTTTTGGGAAAGAGTCGCCTCTTCACAGTGTAATTAACTTGGAAGTGCAGTGCACTGTTGAGAAACAGATATTGTTTGTTTATAATGTTTGGTATTTTTGGATGCAAGGACATTTTCTATGCTTTTGTAAATGAAATGCGTGTCAGTTGGTATCTCATTTGCATGGTTGTTTCTGTATAAGTGCTAATGCTAAATAAGCACAAAAGCAAACCTGATACTTCTTTAAAACAAAGAAACAGTTTCACTTACTTTAATTGCTGGATGGGCCTGAACAAGTAATAAAGATTGATTACATGTTTCACTGTGTCGCCTGGAGAGATTTAAATTTCCCAAAGGTGCACCTGAATACACCATCACACACCCCTTCCCGATTCCCCGACTCCCCGATTCCCACATTGACACACTCCGTTGCCACGTTTCAATGTTAGGAGAATTGTCTTTTAATATATTGTAAAAAGTAAAAATAAGAAATAGTTGGTTTAGTAATAAGGACAATTTTTTTTGTTGATGTAAACTTATATAGCCAGGTTATTTCAGCCATATTAAATTGTATTTCTTTTACACGGGACAGTCCCTGCCTCATGAGCTGTGTCCCAACAATTCCCCCCAAATGTAAATACAGTATGTCCCTGATTTTAGCTTTTAGACTCAATGACTTCAAATTTACCATCCTCAATGTCCTTGTAACTATGCTTCCTATGCCTATGCTTCACAATAGGATGACATTTTAGAGAAGGAAAGCTGTTGCTTTGCTATTGCAAATTGTTTTAGAAACTCAGCCTACAATATATCACAGTTTCACAGTGTAAAACTATTTTTGAAGCTGTTCAGAAAACATTTATGTGAATGTTACGTGGGTGCTTAGGCTGACCACAACGTACTAGAACATTTTCATATTACTTCTTTTATAATCAAAATCTCTAAAACCAGGTTTAAACATCCATCCACTTCGGGAAAAGCAAACAACTTAACTTCTTTAAAGAAAGAAAACCAAAGAAAACTCGAAATAAATCCACTCTACATAATCAAATCATTCCAAAAAAATAGGACAAATGAAATCAAAACCGAGGCAATCTGTTAAAAACACACAAAAAAGAAATCAAGTCACATATATCATAATACAGAAATAATATACACGTTTAAATAAATAAACACTTCATACCTTTAAACCCTTAATTTCATGTCGCTCTGGTTACCGAGGTTCCCGGAAACGCTCGATATCTACAAACACACACACTTAAAACACCTGCACACTCTATCACACGTGACGTCTTCCCCGCATGAGTTTGGTGCATCACTTAAATTAGTCCGTGCTTGTCCCCCTTAAATATGTGCAGTTCCTCCCCCCACCCCGGTTAACCAGAGCTCAATGCCACATCAAGGTGCACCATCAACAACACATTGATTGTCACACCCCGTGACCCGCTTCATGTAAAAATTAAATAACGGCTTTTATAAGATTACTGATATGAATGGAGTCATGTGGGTAAACGTGATTTCAAACATATGAAAGAACGGTTAACTTCTTTAGAAATGTATCTTTTTTTAATTTAAATTTCTGAATGCACCTAGTTTGTTCAAGGTTGGACTAATTGATTCTTTTTTGTCATAAAAAGTTGTTCTATTTTCCTGAAGATAAGGCTGCTTATCTAAAACGGTCAAATCTTTTTTATCTTTTGGTTAATGGTTCTAAATTTCCATAAAGAAAGACATCCCATGAGTTCACAGACCTGCACTTAATTAATCATGTTGGCCTTTTTCTGAATCTCAGCACTGCTGACAATGCAGGAAACTTGAGCTGAAAGTACTGTTTGTCCTCCACAGAGAGAAAGAGAGACTGAGAAAGAATAAATACTGTAAGTGGGTGTGTTAACATTTGTCCCTCCCAATCCATTTATTAATATAGAAAGATGTTTAATTAGCAATTATTGTGACATAGTTAGTATATGCACTTTTTTGTTTATATAAATGTGCATTACGTAGGTATGAAAACAATGTTTTTGAAATCAGTTTGAAGCAGAACAATGTGGTCAGAGCTAATATTTAGCTGTATTTTTCACATTTTTGTCTGCACCTGTTAAGAGCAGTGCCAAAAACACCAGCAGGTGATAAAAGGCTCGTCTTCAGCACTCTCTGTGTGAAAGCTGTGTTGAGATTGATCCACTTTGAGCATGTTAAGTGGCAGACGTGTTAGTGGGCACTGGCATTTTAGATGGATCTTCACCTGCTGCCTCTGAAATACATCATGGTGTACAATAATAATACTTAATAATTATTTATGGGGCAGTCATCCCTTTAAATTGTGCAAAATATGCAGCCTCCCTCACTCCCTCACTGAAGTCAGACAAATATTTCTAATGCCTGGATCACACAAGCAGCCCTTGTCAGAGCAACAGACAACATCTCACAGAGAACTGGCAGGAACTTCAAGACCCAGAAAGTAGAAAAACAACAGCTGATCTAGGAAGAGATTTGTGAAGACAGAACATAATTATCTAAAATCTCGTTCACTTTCTCTGTCCCTCTCGTTTTCACAGGTGGTTTTACTATCTGGGCTATAACTCCAGAAGAAAGGGGAAAACATGACAAACAGTTTGACTCTCTTGCTCCCACTCTGGGCTATTTGTCAGGTAAGACCACACACACATACACTTCTGAAACGTTTGGTGTAAAAAAAAAAAAAATGTATTTTTTTATTTTTTTGTTAAGGAAATGTGTACTTTAATTGAGCATCGACACATTAAATTAATTAAAAGTGACAGTAGAGCTATTTATAATTTTAAAAACAAAAATTCTATTTAAAAATGAGTACTGCACTATTAAACTTTCTATTCATCACAGATTCTTGAAAAAATATTTCCACAAAAATATTAAGCAACACAACTGTTTTCAACTCGTATACTAATAAGAAGTGCTTGAGCACCAGATCAGCATTTCAGAATGATTCCTGACAGATCATGTAACACTAAAGACTGGAGTAATGGCTGCTTAAAAATCAGTTTTCCATCACAGGATCACATTTAAAATATATAGTAATAGTAAACAGTTCTTTTAAGTTGTAATATTTCACAATATTACTGTTTTTAATGTATTTTCGATCAAATAAATGCAGCTTTGCTGAGCATATGTAAGACTTCCAAATAAAAACAAATATTTTGAATGGTATATTCTGCCCTTATGCAATGCACATCATTTTATGTTTTATTTCATTTTAGGAGATCAAGCACGAAAGTTCTTTCTGCAGTCTGGTCTTCCCACAGTAGTCCTGGCAGACATCTGGTAAGAGTACACGCATGTACACACACCCTTAATGTACATATGCGTTATCCAGTTTTTCTGTCTTGCCCTTCCCATTTCTCTCCCAAATAAAGGTATATTAAATTTGAAAAGCATGTATGATTTTTGACTCCACTGTCTATCTATGTGCATACAACTAAACTGCACATGTATATATGTCTGTATAGTTGTCTTTTCTATGGCAGAGCTGGATTTATCATAATAGTGTTGTGAAATGAATGTGTGTGGGACAATTGTAGCCACATACCTCTCCTCTCCTTCCTGTCTGTGGTTAGTCTACTGGTGTAAACACTGTCGCCCATCCACAAACAGGATGTAGATTTACTGATGCAGGATACAGAAAGTTTGATTGAGTTTATAGCATTTGCTTGTTCTAAAACGTTCTTGTTCATAAATAAATATGTTTGCACAACAAAATTCAGAGCCAAAAATAATGCTTCTCTGTTATTATGCACCAACTGAGTTTCTCTGTTGGGATTGTAATAGCAATTAGTGCACTGTAAACCACTTTTGATGAGAATGGCTGCTTCCTTTCTTTCAGGGCACTGGCGGATATAGGAAAGGATGGGAAGATGGACAGATTGGAGTTCTCCATTGCAATGAAACTAATTAAACTGCTGCTGCAGGGTCAGCCCCTCCCATCCAACCTGCCAGCCATCATGAAGCAGACGCCTACCCCTGTTATGACATCATCATCACGCTTTGGTATGAGTTGATAGCTGGTTATGTAACGTCGGGTGAGGTTTGTTTGCTTAGTTGTTAATTTAGAAGACATATATTATTTTTTTTTATATAACATCTCAGAAATCAGAAATGTAAAAAATCTAAAACACATAACAAAATGACTAAAACTTAAACTAAACGAAAACTGAAAAACTGAAAATATTAAAATAAAAGCTCATTCAAAAGATTAATAAATACTATAATCATATGTACTACTTGTATATATTATTCTGTTTAAATAAATGAAATAGTCTATATATGCAGTACTCTATATATGCAGTATCTGTATGGTTCCAATAAATCTTCTAGAAATTATCTCACATAATGTCTCTGTCTTGAAATTCTGTCTGGTTTATTTTAGGTATGGGTTCCATGCCAAATCTCTCTGCCATGTCAGTGATGCCCATCCGAATGCCAATCCCCCCAGGCCCTGCCTTGACCTCTTTGGTCCCTGTGCCCACCCTGATGTCAGGACCACTGCCACAGATCCCCAACTCTCTCAGTGTGCCAGCTTTACCTAACGGCAATGCAACTCTCCTCACACCAGTACCAGGTATCCTGAATTCATTCACATGCAACATTTGTGAAACTATGAAAATGTTATGCATTGATTAACTGCATAATCTAAAACCCAGTTACAAAGTTTGCATGTATTTTAAAGTATTATTTTTTTTTTTTTACCTTTTCAGCATTCCCAGCCACCAGTGGTTTGAGTAAATCTCACTCGCTCTTGGACCTTGGTTCTAGCAGGTGTGAACCCCAAAGTTCGCAGAAAACGCCCATGTTTGTATTGGAATTGGGTGTAATATCTGTTGCATGCAACTGTGTGTTTGTTTCAGTCAGAGCTAAAAAAAGACAGTGATTTTCTTAGAACCGGGCTTGTTTCGCCAGTATTAGAAGTTTGTAGTAAATAAGAGTGTGTTTGCTGACAGAGTCCTTGGATAGTACAGCTGTCTGCTTGTATCTTAATTGGATCTTGTTAGAGTTCCTCCGAGAGTCAACCAACCTCCACGTGGTGGTACAGAAGCATGTAATAAACCCTCTAATACCTGCTCAGTGCCTGTTTAAAAATGAATTTGGGTCTAAGGCTGGGCAATAGATTGAATATACACAATATATTTGGGATGATTATCCTGGTGATATAAAATTAAGCAACATCATGTACAGTACTGGTCAGAATTACTTGCTCCCTTGGTAAACAAATAATACAGAATCTCTCCAGATCCTTCAGATCAGCCCACTCATTTTCTATAGGGTTCATGTCTGGGGACTGGGATGGCCATTCCAGATGCTTGGTTTTGTGCTCAGTGACCCATTTTTGTTTTGATTTTGATGTTTGTTTTTGGATCACTGTCCTGTTGGAAGATCCAAACATGGCCCTTTATAAGATTTCTAGCAGAGATTGTCAGGTT
The DNA here is from genome assembly GCF_016745375.1 of Pimephales promelas. The sequence continues at coordinate 19,466,169 of NW_024121432.1, read as the reverse complement.
TTTATTTTCTGTCTGTTATTATTTGATCAAATCCATGATGCCATGTATCTAAACAGGATGTCCAGGACCTCTGGCAGAAAATTAGGCCCACAGCATTAAAGATACAGCAGAGTTTTTCATTTTACACATGAGGTACTTTTTTACCCTGTATGAACCAAATCCATAATAAGTGTTTGCGGCCAAAAAGCTATATTTTTTGTTTCATCTGTTCAATGAAAAGTTTGATTTTTGCTAATTTTTTAAAATAAAATATCAAAAGGATTAACAATGCAGAATTATTTTTTACAGCCATCTTTGATCACATTTACCAAGGGGGCAAATAATTCTGACCACCATTGCATATGTAATTCTTTTAATGCACTTTTTTAGGCGTAGTTTCAATGAAAAAAATTAAAAAAGTCATTACTAAGAAATATTAATAAAAATTGTTCATAAATAAAATATCAAATAAAATATTCAATGTTTTAGTGAAAATATATGTAGAGAATAATCAGAATCATAATTTCACTCTAACATGTTATTTAACTCATATCTCACACTCTCTCCCCCTCTCATCCTGTTATTTTTTTATCATTCCAGCCAATGCCAAAATGCAGAAGGCAGCTTGAATACTATTATTAGTGTTATCTCAGAATATTAAAATATCCGTAAACTGTCAGCAGTGAGTTGGAATACTGCGGAATTGCTCATAATTATGAGTTTTAATTACTAGATTTAGATTTTAATGGTCCCGGTAGTGGTAATTACTACCCTAACAAGGATTCAGCAAACCTTGCTCAGACATATAAATGATTAAAAGGATGTTGTCACAGCAGAATCTCACAGCACTGGAGGAAAAGCTGATCTTGCAGTTAGCCGGAAACCAATTGTCTAATTTATCATGGTTCATGAAAGGATTATATTAGTTTTAATGAGCAGCTGATAAATGGAGCTCATTTGAAAATAATTCTACATGCAAATGCAATTTCTGAATTAAAGAGTGCTGTACAAATAAAAACTGTCAGGAATTATCTAAACACATGCATGATTTGGAAAATCAATATGATTTATATTTAGCATTAGTTAGCACATTCAAGGATGTCATAAATGTATTAATTAGGTGCAATACACAGTAATATTTGGAGTATTAATAAGTACGTTTATTTACTAGAGAAAATATAATTCTAATTTCCCACAGTTCTAACTCTTCCTCCACCACCTCCCTTGCGAGTAACTCCCCCAAAATGAGCGCATCTGATTGGGCGGTGCCTCAATCGTCCCGTCTGAAATACAGGCAGCAGTTCAACAGCCTGGACAAGCTGATGAGCGGATACCTGTCAGGTGAGTGTGTGTTTTAGATGTCAGCAAGCTGAGGGAATGGCAATGTTTGCATATGATAGTGTATAAGCATCTCAGCATGTGTGTGTATATACAGTAACTCTTTAGTGTGTATCTTTGAAGGTCCCCAGGTCAGAAATGCCCTCACAGCATCAAACCTCACGCAAACACAGCTTGCCACCATATGGTGAGTTCACAAAATACTGCACTCACAATATACATTTCAAGAAGAACATTGCTTTGTTGACATAATTTGCATGTACTTCCTTCCCCCTATTTGCATGATGTATATAATTCCTTTCATTTATACTGATTTTGATAAAAAAAAGAATATATATAATATACTGTATGTAAAATAATAGATAAATAAAGACATGTAATGTTTGACTAGGATGATTTGCAATAAATTCAATACTGATTATATAATATAAAAAATATCATATAAAACACTATATCCAAGTGCAAATTTATTTTATATTTTATATTAAATTATTTTATATGATCATTATTGATGTACAGAGTTGTATGTTTGTTCATTACACTTTGATTTAACTTTGAGTGGGAAAATGAAACATTTTTCTTTTTACTTTAGTTTTGTTTAAAGAAAACTTATTGTATTTTTGTTTCATGCATTTTTATATGAGATAAAAAAATAAAAAAATGCCAGAAACTTGATGAAGACCCCTGCATTAATCGCTTGCACACATTAAACTCTGGATCACATTGTATTGCTCTAGTCTCATCGATGTGTTAAACACCCACTCCACAGTGTTACGTCTGCTGTTAGGTGTTATTAATTAATTATTAATTAATTTATTATCTAAAATGCTTCCAGGTTAATCAAAAATGTGTGTGCTTGTGCATGGCTATATGTACAGTATATATCTCTATCTTCAGGACTCTTGCTGATGTAGATCGTGATGGGCAGTTGAGAGCAGAAGAGTTTATTCTAGCAATGCACCTGGTGGAAATGGCCAAGACTGGGCGGCCTTTACCTCTGACTCTACCTCCTGACCTTGTGCCACCTTCACTGAGGTAAGACACACACAGACCCGCCCACGCTGAAATGAGCAAGTTATGAAGGAGACAGTGTTTAATTACGTGAGTGTGTGTTTGTTTTTCAGAACAGCGAAGTCATGTGATCTGCTGAACGGACCTGTTCCTCTGATTAACACAGAACTGATTGAGCCAGAAAATCCACAGAAAAGCAAGAGCTATGGTATTTGCCATATCTTATATATACTGTACATGATACTGTACATAATTGTGATCAACAGATTATGGGGGTTCAATATATTGCTGATATACAGTATATAAATGCTGTAATTAAAGATAAAAAAATTGTGTTGCATTTTAAACTTGGTCTATTATAACATGCATTTAGTATCATGTTAATGTATGTATCTATTTCATGGTGCTCACATTGTTCACAAGTTATTCACAAGTTAATAATACTGTAAGTTATAAGCTTTTAATTTATAGTTCTACCGGTAGGTCAATACGACATTTAGCTGAATTTTCTCTTCTAAACCTTTTCAGTTTTATGCATATAAATATATAAATAAATTAATTCCTATGATGGTGAAGCTAAATTTTCAGCATCATTACGCAACAGTGTTCAGTGTCACATGATCCTTCAGAAATCATTTTAATATTCTAATTTTGTGATCAAGAAATATTTCTTATTATTAATGTTGAAAACAGTTGTGCTGCTTAATATTTTTGTGGAAACCGTGATGTATTTTTTCTTTAATGAATATAAAGTTTATAAGAACAGCATTGATTTGAAATACAAATCTATTAAAATCCATTAAACCCATTAATCTATTAAAATATCATTTTGATATCGCTTTAATGCATACTTGCTGAATAAAACAAACAAACAAGTATGACCCTTTCTTAATGACCCCAAATATTTGAATGGTAGTGTGTGCTAATATAAGCACACTTATGCAAATACACGCTCCCATTACAAACACACACTGTCCTTATTTCTACGCAGTATTGTAAATGATCCTTCTAAATAGAGCTGATTCAGCTGAACAAACAACTAAACAGTCTCTTCTGAGTTTGTGTTGAGATAAAATGCTGCTTTATGTTTACCTCATGATATAGTGTTTTTTTGAATATACATATATATATATATATTAAAATATTTTTATTTTGTTGAATTAGACACTTCTTACCTCACCTTTCTGTTTCTCTCTCTCAGTGTCATTGGAGGATAAACTGAGAGAGAATTTCCAGAGAGGAAATGCAGAGCTGGAAAAAAGACGTTTGGCCCTGCTGGAGGAACAAAAGAGAGAGGAGGAGAGAAGGAGAGAAGAGGAGAGGCGAGAGGAGGAGAGGAAGCAGCAGAAGGAGAGGGAAGAGAGAGAACGGAAGGAGAGAGAGACCCGGGAGATGGAGCTGAGGAGACAGAGGGAGGAGGAGAGGAGGATAGAGAGACAGAGAGAGCTAGAACGACAGAGAGAAGAAGAAAGACTGAAAGAATTAGAGCGACGTGAGGCAAGTGGAACACACAAGGGCAGACAGAGGTTGTTATTACTGAAAACAATATTACTGAAAAGCCCTTTTCCACTTGCATACATGTTTTATGAATACATTGTTTATAAACTTGGATAGTCAGTTATTAAATCATTAAAAAATGATAACATTTAATTATTATTACAAATCTTAAAGCTTGCAATTATGATTTAGGAATTACTCTACTTGTATGCACTATTTCATGGAAAAGTTTAATGCTTCTCTAATGCTGCATTTCATTACACAAGCAAAGTAGGGTAATTGTGTTAAATAATTAGCATTATATATATATATATATATATATATATATATTTAATTAAGTGATAAGTTAACCCTAATATACACTGTACCAGTGTCCCAATTCTCATCTTTGGAAAATGAGTGTTATTATGTAGAATATTCATATATAGTCTCCTTCTCTTATTGCTCTCTCAGGAAGCAGAGCGACAGAGGCGAATGGAATGGGAGAAGAGTAAACGAGTGGAGCTTCAGACACAGAGAGAAAAAGAGCAGAGCGACATACAGAGACTTAAGGACAGGAAGAGGAGTCTCGAGTTGGAGCTGGAGGCAGTGGTCAGATTGTTATTTCTTCTTTCTATTTTTTCTTATTCCTTTTACCTGTTCTCCATCCTGTCTCTTTTCTGTGGGATTTTTGGTTATATTACATTATAGATTAAAAACATTTCAGTCTTTTCTTCTTTCTTTCTAGGGTAACAAGCATAAGCAGATCTCCGATCGGCTCCGGGACGCCAAGAGTAAGAGGCAGGTCCAGACGGCCGAGCTAGACCTGATCAATCAGAAGAGAGAAAGCCGTATTATGGATATCAACTCCCTACAGTTACAGTTTGAGGTATGTTGTGTGTTTTTTTTTTTTAGGTCATATTGTACATGCATTGCAAGGAAGTCCATCTGGGAAAAACTCATTGTGCTCTCTCGTTGTTCACAACATATATATATATATTTTTTTTTTAGAAATTAATATTTTTCTTCAGGAAGTACGCATTATATTGATCAAAAGTGACAGTAAAGGCATTTAAAATGGTACAAAGGATTACTATTTCAAAGAAATGCTGTTCTTTTAAATGCTGAAAAAGCAGCACAATTGTTTTGATAATAATAATAACTGTTTCTTGAGCAGAAAGGATCATGTTACACTGAAGACTAATGGCTGGTGAAAATTCAGCTTTGCCGTCACAGGAATAAATTACATTTTTAAATATATTAAAATAGAAAATAATTATTTTAACTTTTCACAATATTACTGTTTTTACTAGGGCTGTCAAACAATTAATCGCGATTAATCACATCCAAAATACAACTTTTTGTTTACATAATATATGTGGGTGCACTGTATATAATTGTTTTGTATATATACATAAATACACACATGCATGTATATTTAAGAAAAAAATATTATTTATATATAAAACATTTAAATTTATATAATATAAATGATATATAAATCTATGTACAGTATATACATGAAAACATGTGATACAAACATGTGTGTGTATTCATATATATAAAATAATTATACACAGTGCACCCACATATATTATGTAAACACAAAGTTTTATTTTGGATGGGATTAATCGTGATTAATCGTTTGACAGCCCTATTTTTTTCTGTATTTTTGAGCTGAGTTGGTGAGCATAAGAGACTTCTTTCAAAAACATTAAAAGAATCTTACTGACCTAGCCTAAATAAATGTGTGTTTTTTACAGGAAATTCAGAGGAAGTTGAGTCGTTTTGGTCCTGAGAAGCAGCAACTGACAGACAGACTTCTACATCTAACCCAAAACAACTCAAGTGAGAACTCGCATAGACCTGAAGGAATCAATTTCACTTGTGTCCATTTCATCAATCTTGAACCCGACACATTCTCTCTATCTTTTCCCCCTTTCAGGTCCTTTGATAAATGATGTGAAACAGAGTGTGTGCGAGAAAGATCTGAGCTGTCGGAAGCTGAAGGAGCAGCTGGATGTTTTGGAGAGAGAGACCACCGCTAAACTCTCACAAATGGAGCAGTACAACAGAGAAATCAAGGTCACCGGCTTCTCTTACATTCCCAGCATAAACCTCGACAACATTTAAAGTGCCGTGTTTTGAATAAAGCTAATGTGGGTGTGGTTGGGGATTTGCTATCTTGGAAATTATTTTAAACCTTAATGTCCCTTAATGAAAGACTCACTAGTTACTCACTACTCGCTAGGGACTCACTCCATGTTCCTGTGATTAAAACCTATAGCTCAACTCCCAGGCCTGAAGGCAGAGGATTGAGCACTTCATCATTACACACTAACATTCACACAGCTCACAACACTAAAGAAAACACACTATCACTAACTCACTTCCTGCAACGGTTGGTCGGATCGGAAACCTGAGCATTAGCACTCAGCATTGTTCAGTATACGTCTAATGTTTTCTGCTCCAAGCCTTTCTTTTTTTCTTTCTTTGTGCCCTTTTTTATAATAACCACCACCCTCCCCTCCCCACCCCTGCTGTATTTCTCTTCTCTCTTCTATTCCTCTTTACTCCGGCTGTCTTCATAGTTTGTAGATATGGATGACTGTGTGCTTCAAGGACTTCTCTCTTTGCTGGGCTGCTTAACCAATCTCTTCCTTCTTATAAAGGTTGACCTGTATTTATCGTTTCTTTACTCACACTCATCATTCATTTCACCTTTTGCTCGAATTATTCTCATGAAAGAAGTCTCACTTTACCCATATTGTTATGAAATGAGCTCTAATGTCTGACATCGTGACTTCATAACATCTTTGTGTCTGTCTGTGCCATTTTCATCACTTCACAATGTTTTCTACTCACTGCCTAAAACTAACAAACAACATTAAAAGTAATGGGATTTTTGTTTTTAATGTTTGAAACATTTATTTTTTTTCTAAAAGAAACCGTTTGTGTGAACAGTTAGAGCCAGGGTCCAAAATTTCACTTGACAAACAAAAAAACTATTTTTTTTAATGTTTCAATCAGCATATCAGAATGATTTTTGAAGGATTATGTGACACCGAAGACTGGAGTAATGGCTGCTGAAAATTCAGCTTTGCCATCACAGGAATAAATTACATTTTAAAATATATTCAAATAGAAAACATTTGAATTAGTATTTCACAGTATTACTGTTTTAATGTATTGTTGATCAAATACAGCGTTGTTGAGCACTTTCTAAAATTTAAAAAAATCTTACTGACCCCAAACTTTTTAGTGGTAGTGTTATATTTAGGAAAATAAACATAAATGGAACAGATCTAGTACTATTTGTTTTGCCACTTATAACTCAACAGTGGTAAGTTGATTAGTTTAGGCAGTCAGTAAAGCTGAGCACAATGCAATACCATATACTCTATATTTGAAACCATACCAAATAATTTTATGATTTGTTATAAGAACTAAATGTTAAAGGATTGTGTGGGTAATGTTGCAGGAGTTGAGACAGAGGCAGAGCCAGCAGCAGGACGTCCTAGAGCAGCTCAGGAGGGTAAGATCTGAGAAACTCAAAGAGATACAGAGGCACAGGAAAGAGGAGGAGGAGAGGAAGAGGAAGAAAGAGGAAGAAGCAAGGTAAAATTGTGCTCTCAGACAAACATACATTTAACATACACACACACACACATTTCTCCTCTTGTGACATTTTTCAGCAAATATGCCCCCCCTTTGTAGAACCCACTCATGAATGCTGAGACTCACTGAAACATTTTGTTCATGTGCCTGTAGACAGGCGATGCTGGAGCAGGAGCGTCTGGAGCAGGAGGAAGCAGAGCGTAAGAAGAAGCTTGCCCAGGAGCGAGAGGCCAAACTCAGGGAAGAACAGCAGCGGCAGGCCCAAGCCCGACTCAAGGAGGCCCAGGAGCAGGCACGGGAGAAAGAGGAGAAGAGGAGGGCAGAAGAGAGAGAGAGAGAGAGGGAGGAGAAGGAGAGAGAGGAGAGAGAAAGAAATGAACTGGCGCTGCAAACTCAGCCCTCCATGTCATACAATAGCACAGAGAACAAAAGTGAGTTTGATTAAGTGTGTGTGTCTGTGTGTGGGTGAGTATAGAATTCATCCACTTGGCCATGAATATGATGTTTTCGTTCTATTCATTGTAATGGGTGTCATTACTCTCACAGTTTCATGATTCACTTTAATTACCTCCCATTAATTATCCGAGTTACTATAACAGACTCCACTAAAATATGATTGTCTTAAAGTGACAGTAGCCTATAGTAAGCATGCTGCTGTTTGTCTTTAAAGGGATAGTTCACCCAAAAAGGAAAATTCTGTCCTTATTTACTCACTCTAATGTTGTTCCAAACCTGTATTCATTTATTTTTGTGCTGAACACAAAAGAAGATGTTTTGAAGAATGTGGCTAACCTAACAGTTGCTGGTCCCCATTGACTTCAATAGTAGGAAATAAATACTCTCTGTGTCACTGCCGGTGTCTGTGGCGGTGTCCGTGCCGATCTCCGTGTCCGGTGTCCATGCCCGTGCCACTCTCTGTTTCTGTGCTGGTGTCCATGCTGGTATAATTAAAGTATAATTTGCACGGTTTTGCTTGATATGATAAGCGATTCAGCTTATGGGTGTTTCTTACTTGTTCAGATGACATTTTCTGGTGAAAATTATAATGTTGGTCATACTTCCAAAAAAGAATAATCTGTGATTCTTAAAGCCAGTATCCACACCGCGGGGTGACTGACAGCTCCTCAAAAATTGTGTTCATCCGTGCTGTGCCATGTCGAGGGTGTTGAAGTACAACTCACGTAAAGTTGATAATTCCGCGAATGACTGCAATTGCAGATTTCGAACAGAGATGGCGACAAAGAGGGAAAGCTGAGGACTGCAGTTTTAATAAAACAACAAAAAACAAAGAGAAAATCACTTAATGCTCTGAAAACTTTAATAGAAGCTTTAATAAGGATCAATGTATAACTTTCTTGAATGAATCTAAGGCGATTATGTGTGTTTTTTTCCAGTTTTGCAGCCAGTGGTGACCACTGAAGACACATGTACTCCCCTCACCACTTACAGAGCTCTCTACCCCTTCACAGCACGCAACTCTGACGAGCTCACACTGGAGGCTGACTGTCTGATCCAGGTACATGCCAACAAACATTCACTCATGCAGCTGTAAATGTACTTGTTCAAGTACACATATAATTTGGCTTCCTGTGGATCCACAGGTAGATGAATCAACAGTTAGGGAGACCGGCTGGCTGTATGGGAGTTACCGTGGTAACCGTGGCTGGTTTCCAGAGAGTTATGCTGAGAGATGCAGTAAAGAGAGTCAGATTGAACTGGCCGCACCAGTTACACACTCCACAGCGCCCTCTACCAACTACCCTGGGTATGGCACTAAAACTGCTCTATCACCAACAAGGCTGTGCAATTTAGCTTAAAAACTCCACTTTTCAATCTTTTTAGAAGTATGTTTTTTTTATTTTTATTTTTATTTTTAAATCAGATGAAACATCCTTTCAACCGAACAGCCATTGTAGCCTAGTAGATAAACAAATATTAATAATTTATTAATGTTACATGCAGGGCCACTGGTCAAACCATCAAATATTATGTTAGATCATGTTATAAAAGTCCTCACTTTACTAATTATATGCAGATTTTTGCAATCCGTTCGATCAAAAGATTATGTTAAATCACGTCAAAAACAGTGTCTGTAGCTTTCTACGCAGCGAGTGAGGGAGACCCCCTTTTGACTTTTAAATCATCCATATATTTTATATAAATAAATGAATGGCAATTTTTTCCTAGAATTCCTCGGGTGGACATAGAAGGACCAACACCAACACACACACCAATGTCTACAAACACACAGCACTCTCAGGTTGGCATATGTGAACTTACACACACCCCATCTCTCTCACATACAACATTGTTTATTTGATCATTGAGAGAAATATTACTCTGATCATTGCCATGTTTGTGCTGTAGGCTGTCGCTCTGTGTGAGTGGAGCGCTAAGACTGACAGTCACCTGGGCTTCACTAAAGATGACGTCATCACGGTTCTAGAGAAGCAGGAGAACTGGTGGTACGGAGAGCTCAACGAGAGCCGGGGCTGGTTCCCTTGCTCATATGTCTCCATGGTTACCACCAATAACACACAGACCGAGTAAGAGATGAGATACCTCTTACTTTACCTCACAAACATAATTGATGCAATAATTCCATTAAATAATAATTGACGTATCCATTTGAAGACAGCTGGCTATTTATTATTTTATTTGTATATTTGATGTAAAATCAGCATAAATCAGATATTGCAATAGTTTTTTCTTCCCTATTTTGATATATCTGAGTGTAGGGCGGGACTTGTTTTCGTCCATCAGGAATTTATTGGATTGTTGAATCTTTGTTTTTTGATATTGCTGTGATGTCATGTGAGTGACAGGTTGCCGAGAAGAAATATAGTCGCAAGTGAGGGATGTCATTTAGATTAAAGATTACGAGGTCACATGAATAAATAAATAAAAAGTTGCGCGCAGATAAACCAGTAATAATAAGTACTACAATTTTCCAATATTTTTAGATCATTATAATGTAGTAGGTCAGACTTTTTTTGTTCCAGACAGTTAAATATACATTTTCCACATATACTCTGTTTCTTCTTCAGCAGCTAGATTTGTAGTACTATGTCTGTAAGTTATTATCTTCATTTTTTGTGTTATCAGTCATTTTGGAATCAATGTATTGCATTTATTTAGTAACCAATACATATACAGTAGTCGCAATTTGATGCCAAGCTAAATCTTTTATGTTCTTTTTCTTCTCTCTTCTAGGCCATTATATTCTGCTGTGGACGAGATTGACGTTTCAGATTCTGGTCTGCCTGAGGGTGTGGAGTCTGTTTATGTTTTCATAGAACCATCTCTGGTCATTCAGATATGATATTATGATGAAACTGAATTGTCATTTCAGAGGTTTTGTCAAGCTTTGTATTTGATTTCACCTAATCAGAGTATGTGGCTCTGTACACCTATGAGAGTCCGGAGTCAGGTGACCTGACGTTCTGTGCGGAGGATGCTGTTCTGGTAACAGAGAGGGAAGGAGAATGGTGGAGAGGGTGCATCGGGGACCAATCTGGCCTCTTCCCTTCCAACTACGTTAAACCCAAAGAGTGCGATGTATGCATATTCAGATAATTGTGTATATATTTATTATGTATTCATATTTACCATATGAATACTAATTATTTTATCAATTTATAGACACCATATACGGTTGATTTATTTAACACAAAAATTATCGTTTTAGTTATGTATTTGATATTAATTTGAGTAGTACATTATTTTGAAGAGAAATGTCTAAAAAATGTTGCTGTTTTAAATGAAGCATTCATAGATATTTAAGTTGGTATGTATTGTCATAATGACGTACTCACTGTATTATTTTTTTTTAGACTACCAATCCTGGAGTTCCCAGTAAAAAGCCAGGTGAGATTTGAGAGAGTAGTACCATAACATAGAAGCAAAAATCAAGGCTTGCTGTTTTACATTTTAAACATCATTAAATTGTGCTCTTTATTGGTCCTTAGAGATTGCTCAGGTGACTATGGCCAATGCTGCCACAACACCAGAGCAATTGAGTCTGACACCTGGTCAGCTGATCGTGGTCCTGCATAAGAACTCAAACAGTTGGTGGCTGGGGGAACTACAGGTTAGTATATATTACACAATCAGACTTCACCTTGCCAAAGGACATCATTTGATTATTCTGCAATATAGTGTTCTTTCTTTCTTTGGTGCATTTATATAGCACAATTTTATACAACCATAGTTGCCCAATGTACTGTACATAGATAATACAATATCAAAGTACAAAGACAATACAAAATAAAATCAAAACAACCAGAGAGAAATAAGCCAGAAGTGTACCCAGACACCCAAAAGTGTATAGTTATACAGTACCTTTACAGTTATATACCGACTACTGCTGTACTGCTACTACTGCTGTGTATATATATATATACACACACACACATAAATATTTATTTATTTATATATGCAGTACTGGCCAAAAATTTGGAAACATTTCTATTTTTAATGATTTTGAAAGAAGCCTCTTATGTTCATCAAGCCTGCATTTATTTGATAAAAAATACAGAAAGAATTGTGTAATATTGTGAAATATTATTACGGTGTAAAATAATGTTTTTTTATTCAAATATCATTTAAAATATAATTTATTTCTATGATGGAAAGCTGAATTTTTAGCATCATTATTTCAGTTTTCAGTGCCACATAATCCTTCAGAAATCATTCTAATATGCTGATTTATTATCAATGTTGGTTGTTCTGCTTAATATCACCAGCTTTTAAAAAACAACAACAAAAAACATGTTTCTTTTTGTAGGCACGGGGTAAGAAGCGTAAAAAGGGCTGGTTCCAGTCTTCTAATGTCAGATTACTGGAGGCAAACAGCGGCAAAATAACTCCTGCACCTCAACCATGTGAGACACGCACGTTGTCATCATACTCTTTCATTCACAAGCTTTTGTATGTGGTGTTGTGTGTGTGTGTTGTTTTCCATCCTCTGTCCCATTCTGCTACATCCATCCATTCTCTCTGTCTCTCTCCCCTTTCCCCTGTAGTGTGTCAGGTTATTGCAATGTATGACTACAAAGCAGCCAGTAAGGATGAGATGAGCTTCCAAAAAGGTCAGCTGATCATCGTACTCAACAAGGACAACCCTGACTGGTGGAAAGGAGAGGTTGCAGGGGTCATAGGGCTGTTTCCAACTAACTATGTGAAGATGACCACAGAATGTGATCCCAGCCAGCAATGTGAGTACTATTACTTTATCCGTTCCTATATCCACATCAGAGTTCAGAGATGTTCATTTTGAAAAAGGGTAGAAAAAAATTTAATCGAAATGAATTGAATTTGAATGAAATGATCTTTTAAAAAGACTGTTAGTGAGACAATGTTCACGCACACAAACATATTTACCCAACTATTTTCTTTAATTTTGATTACAGAAAAGGAAAGTAAGAGAGATTTTCTTCTTTTCTTTTTCTTTCTTTCTTTCTTTCTTTCTTTCTTTCTTTCTTTCTTTCTTTCTTTCTTTCTTTCTTTCTTTCTTTCTTTCTTTCTTTCTTTCTTTCTTTCTTTCTTTCTTTCTTTCTTTCTTTCTTTCTTTCTTTCTTTCTTTTTGATCAACATGTTCTAATATATACTTTCCATTCATCCCTTCATTATTCATTCTCTCATCTGCCCTTATCTCCTTTCTTCCACCTTTTTTCCATGCCTCATCTGTGTTTTATTGTAGGACGATAGCTCTGGCCCTTCCTTCCTCTTCCTCCTCTCTTTTCTGGGCCAATCAGAACACTGCTCTGGTCCAGGAAGCAGCCTCAAGCACGCCTTCAGGATTTAACAATTCCCCTTCAACTATTTCTGTTTAAACTTTACTTAAATAGCAAACGGTTTACCCCATTGGCTTTATGACTTTTTTCTTTCTGTTTTGTTGGGAAATGTTAGATATCACTCACTTCTTTTCTCTTTTTTTTTTTAAGAAGTGACACATTAATGGGGCTGTATCTTGAGCATATATTTTCCTTGATATTTTTTAAAATAAAAGTTCTCTGTACTATGTAAAAAATATTTTGTAAATTTCACAACTCTAAACTTCCTTCCCAGATATCTCCATCATTTACAGGGTCATTTAGAGGAATTCTCATTATGAAATCCTTGGATTTCTGACATGGTTAAAACCTTAAAACATTAACTTAGTAGTACCTATACCCACATTTGCCTATTCAGTGTTCGGTAACTTGATATGCCCAATCCTGATGAGGTAATAAAGAGGATGTAGGATAATTATGACTATTCTTAACAGTAAAAAAACACAAAACAAACAAAAAAAAAAAATGTGAAAAACTTTTTATTTTTTATGTATTTTTACTTAGGCCCTTGGTCTTTTTCATTTTAATTATCAAGTTTTCTTTTTCATTATTATTTATTATTATTTTTAAATATATTTGATATATTATCAAATATGTATTCCAGTGTGCCAGAGAACTATTTCTTGTATCTGTATCTGAAAATGATGTTTGGCACCAACTACAACAGTAATGTTTGGGTACAAGAACCTTGACTAAAATTATATATGGACCACAGGGTACAAATTTGAATAATAATAAAAGTATTACATGGCCCCAGTGAACAACCCTTTTAGTCAAAAGTGAACTAACCTTTCACACAGGCAAGTACTGTTCATCAGCACAATCATGTATTTGTAGATCACAGGATTGTTAGTCTGCCTTTACGTGTTCAATTAAGTAGTTAAAGGAACTGATGACCAGCAACATGTGTTGCCCTTATACTTGACCAGCTATGCAGCCAGCTAACAGTCATGACCTTAGAGACCTTTAGACTTCACTCTGAATGTCATACTGTAACCTTTGCTCTGGATGCATTTTTGTATGGAAAGTATTCACAATTATATGAAGCAAAATTTCACAAAATAAAGTTTTCAATTGTGACATGTAGTGATGTGGTCACTGATGAATGCGTGTGCGTGCATTTGTGTGTGTGTGTGTGTGTGTGTGTGTAGGGTGTGCTGATCTGGTCAGTTTAGACTCTATGTGCACTGAGGAAAGAAAGAGACAAGGCTACATCCATGAGCTAATTCAAACAGAGGAGTCCTACCTGGATGACCTGGAACTGGCAGGGGAGGTAAACCAACAGTCATTTCAATGGTCAAAATGTATGACATATATGCTATGTAATTATTATTTCCTGTGTGTGTGGATGTTTAGGTGTTCTATAAGCCGATGACAGAATCAGGGCGGCTGACGGAGGCTGAGATGAGCCTGATCTTTGTGAACTGGCGGGAACTGATCATGTGCAGCACCAAACTCCTAAAGTGAGTCAACAGTGACTGCCAGAGGCAGTTTGTGAAATTGCAAGTGCATGTGGTGGATGCATGGTTTGTTTTTGTGCAGTCCAAGGTTAATTAATTTTCCAGTTCTTTATGTTGTTTACAGTACATGGTTAAAGGCTTTCAAATAGCAACCAATGGATGCAAATGAAAGAAAAAAAGTTTTAATTAAAGAAATTAAATATTTAAACAAATTTGTTCAGGTTAACATCAGTCAATGAAGTCATTGCAATTATTATCAATATGAATGTGAGTGGAACCTTTTTTAATCTTTTCATTATAAACATTTTTATGATTGGTTTATTTTATTTATGCCTGTATTCCTTGTTTTCAGACATCTAGTCAATACTACAAAGATGAATGATACATTTGAATTAATTTTTTTTAATAATAAAAAACACATATTTTAAAACTTAAACATTTTATATTAAAAATAGTTACAACAACAGAGTAACAAATATACAACAACAATTATTACATAAAAAATGTCTACAATTGAGTAAAAATACTTCAAATAACAAATAAGTATACATAGAAAAATAACTACAATATAGAGTAAAAAATTATTACATTAAAATAACTACAACAATACAGTAGAAAGAATATTTTGTGTAAAATTTTTTTTTTTTAGTTGGCTACACGTTTAAACAATTGGAGAGGTCACTAAAATGGGACACTAATAGACAATTGACCTATGGCTAAGCCACACCCCCTCCACTAACTCACAGTCAACATTCAGAGACAGGCGCTATGGCAGCTGTCAGAGACCCTATATCGTTGCCATCACTATTTGGTGCTACAGTATTTACATCAATCATTCAGCACAACATTGTTAACATTTGTTATCTCGATTATTTACAGATACGTTAATGAAGCACCGCTCTACAGTAATTTGAAAGTGATTGCAGGACCAGTTTTGGCTACAATCTTACATACGGCTCCTTTTACGTTTTCTAATGTTAGTCTAACGTTAGCCTAACGTTACGTTAGAGATTTTAAAGATAACGTTCAAATACGTTGTTGACTTAAATTAGAACAGATGTAGACATCCTTGTTTAATTTATCCACGTTTAGTTGGTGTTGTGGTTTACCACATAACTTAGAGCAGACACCATCTCGGTTGAGATTTGGCTTGGGAAAGGGTAAAAATACACACCGTCGCCCAGCCTCTTGGAAACCTAGTGTCGGAGTTGCATATCCCATATACACCGTTTGAATATTTTAAACTTAAAATGATAAGAAAAAAACGAATGAAAACTGACTAACTGCAATCCATTTCAATAGACGTTGAAGCAGAGAATGTCCGAGTGTATTGGTTTAGCTGCACACTGTGATTGGCTCATCACGTTTGAGGGCGTGGCTAGCCATAGGTCAGTTTCGTGTTTCAAGTACACTTGGATTCATAGGCAAACAAACAATGTGTAATATACGGTATATGTGTATATTTCAGAGCTTTGCGTGTCCGTAAGAAGATGGCTGGAGAGAGGATGCCGGTGCAGGTGGTGGGTGATATCCTGTCCTCAGAGCTCTCTCACATGCAGGCCTACATTCGCTTCTGCAGCTGCCAGCTCAATGCTGCAGCCCTGCTGCAACAGAAAACAGACACGTCACCTGACTTCAAACTCTTCCTGAAGGTAAATGTTCTAATAACAGGAAAACTGCAGTTCACACTCATTCACGTGTAGTGTTAGCACTGGTCTATATTAAACATTGAATAATATTAAAGTGGCAATATTAATACACTTAGTGGGCACTTTTGTGTACTTCTGCGCAAGAAACAATTTTGATCTTTGGTCACTCCCTGAAAGCAAAACCAGTGTGTTGTCCATTTTCCACAGTAGTCCACAAGATGGTGCTGTAAACACTACTCTCTCGTGGGCTAGTGTGGATGACTTCACTGTAGCAGCGATAAGACATCAATTAGGCTCTTATCCGTCTCTTTCTTCTGTGTTTTTTTCACTCTTCTTTGTAGAAAATTGCCAGTAATTACCGTTGTAAAGGAATGCCACTGTCCAGCTTCCTCCTGAAACCCATGCAGAGAATCACACGCTACCCACTGCTGATCAAGCACGTACGAGAAGCTGTCCTCAACTGGAAATTTTTACAGAATGATAAGAACTAAATAGAACGATAAGAGAATACAGTAATAGCATAATTCTGCATTGTTTGTATGACTTTTAATGAAGCCAGTCATTGTTTGTTGTGTCTGAAATATGTTTGTGTAGATTCTGGAGAACACCCCTCCAGGTCACGCAGATCACGCACACCTGCAGGAGGCTCTCGAGAAGGCAGAGGAGTTGTGCTCACAGGTCAACGAGGGCGTGAGGGAGAAAGAAAACTCTGATCGGCTGGAATGGATCCAGAACCATGTGCTTTGTGATGGAGTCATTGAGGTGAGACCGCCGAAGGAGACCTGCTGTTGACCTTTTTGCGCTACATGATGACCTTAAAGTGTAAAACAACAGCTTTTATTATGTGTTATGGTATTTATGAAAATGTTTTTGTTATATCCTTGTTTTAGCACCTCGTTTTTAACTCTCTGACAAACTGCCTGGGCCCTCGAAAACTGCTGCACAGCGGCAAACTACATAAGACCAAGAGCAGCAAAGAACTCTGGGCATTCCTGTTTAATGACTTCCTGCTCCTCACTTACACCTCCAAACAGTTCTCATCTGGACCAGACAAACTCTTCAATCCCAACTCAAATGCACAGTACAAGATCTATAAAACGGTAAAGCAACACAATTGGTTAGATGTCCCTCAGAGCTTGTACTTAGCTATATTAGATTGTTTTGTGTTAAACACTAGTAATATTCGTAAAATTGATTTGTTTTATTCTAGCCAGTGTTTCTGAATGAGGTCTTGGTCAAAATGCCCTCTGACCCTTCAAGCGACGATCCAGTTTTTCACATCTCGCACATTGACCGTGTGTACACACTCAAGGCTGACACCATTAATGAGAGGTACACTTTCAAACTAGAATGCTTAGGGAAATGCCTAAATGCCCATTCACACCAAGAATGGTAACTATAACGATAACTATCCACCAATGATAATGTTGATTATTATAAGCGTGCACTGCTCAAACTCTTTAAAGCAGGATGGATTCTTATTGGCTGTCTATGTTTTTATCATTCATCAGCTGGAAAAAAATCATTCTGAAAAGTGATTCCAGTAATATTATTCCTCTATATTGTTATCGTTATAGTTGTGGTGTAGACTTCCCTACTTTCATAGATTGTTAAAACCTTATTATTATCCTCCTTGGTGTGAATGGGTCTTAAAACTACAATCATACACACACTTGAAGAGATTCACTGAACTGAACTAAAGGGAAATAAAATCTATAAAACATTCAGTAGAGTATTATTCTGTAGTGAAGCAAAAATACTCATTTATAACAGTAAGTGTCTGTTGCAGTATACGTTATTGATCACTTTCATTTGAAATCAGGACAGCATGGGTGCAGAAGATCAAAACAGCTTCTGACCTCTTCATAGAGACTGAGAAACTCAAAAGAGAGAAGGCATACCAAGGTTGGGATTCAGTGATGGCTATTAAGAGTCAAAGTCAATGTGATAGCATTACTGATAAAAGTCTGTTTACATTGTTTAGCTCGCTCTCAGAAGAACAGTGGAATCGGGAGACTGTTAGTAACGGTCCTGGAGGCGACAGAGTTGAAGCCCTGCAAACCCAACGGTGCGAATTGCAATACACAAGCCTCACTATATATATACACACACACACAGTTAAGTCCGTATATATTTGGACACAGGCTCAATTTTCCAGACCAGAATAAAATTAAGATGATTTAGAAGTGTCGTTTCAGATTTAATTCAATTGGTTGGGAAAAAAAAAAAGACAAGAAGAAGGTTTAGGAATTGAAACCAATGAATACAATGAATATAATCATGTGCAAAATGTTTTTAAATATTTTAATATTTTGTTGAGAATCCTTTGCAGACTGCCTGAAGTCTGGAACCTATGGACCAAAGACTTGGTTTCCTCCTTTGTGTTGCTTTACCAGGATATATTTCTTTAGTAATAATCAAATACATACCAAGGAACTACCTTTGTAATAAATTACCTATTTCTTAATGCTTAGTTGATATTGCTTCCATATTAGTTAATAATATTAAGTTCGGTGTTAATGCAGTACTACCTATTACTTCCTGCATAGTTACTTGTTAACTACGGACCATTATTTTAAAGTGTTACCGTCTTATCTTATCTTTCCATTCTTGAGGCTTGAACCTTTGTGGTGAACCCTCTGTATTTGCTCTTGTGAAGTCTTCTCTTGATTGTAGACTTTGACAATGACACTGGAGGACCTCCTGGAGAGTGTTCTTTACTTGGCTGAATGTTGGGAACGCAAATACCACACTTAGAATCAACTCCAGAACTTTTACCTGCTAAATTGATGAATAAATAATGAAGGAATAGCCCACACCTGTTCATGACAACAGCTTTTGAGTCAGTTGCCCAATTATTTTTGGTCCCTTAAACCCTTCCTCCAATTTGGATGTAAATAAAAAATAAATAAAAAATCTGAGTGTGACTTTAAGCCCATTATTAAAAGCCCAAATTAATCTAGTTTTAAGAATGTTTAGATATTAATACTGGAGATAAAGACAAAAATATAATTAGGAAGTGATTTTTGCAGTGTGTGATGTGTTTACAGGGAAGAGTAACCCATACTGTGAGCTAACAATGGGCGCTCAGTGCTACACGTCCCGCCATCAGCCCGACACGCTCAACCCCAAATGGAACTTTAACTGCCACTTCTTCATCAAAGACCTGTATCAGGACGTCCTCTGCCTCACTATCTTTGAGAGGGACCAGTTTTCTCCTGACGGTGGGATTTTACACGGCAACACACATACATAATATACACACACAAAAAACATCTTTTCAACTGATCGTGATTTCAATACAGATTTTCTAGGTCGTACTGAAGTTCCTGTAGCAACAATAAAGAAGGATCAAGATGGTAAAGGCCCATTGGAACGGCGTCTGCTGCTTCATGAAGTTCCAACGGGAGAGGTCAAAGTGCGGCTTGACTTGCAGCTCTATGAGCAAACACCTAACCTGTGAATCTGCTTCATTAGCACTTCAACATTAAACAGATCACTAAAACAAAGTTTCAAATTTACAATTGAGCACTCCTGAAATGGAAATGGTGAACCACTTTACATGCTGTAAAATCGAGGCTGGTAGTGTCATATTTAGTTGTATGATGGGGAATACTGGGCAATAATGTGATGATTTGGTTGGGATAGGAACTGGTTTGTATTTAGATCTTTTTAAATTGCATTTATAATCTGAACATAATCTGTGTGACCACAGTTGACTTTGATAAGGTGTTCTTTCATTCTTTAAAAGCCAAAGATTGCTATCCCAGCTAACAAAATGTTCCCTTTAAGTTATGAAAACGTTTTTCTAAATGTTCTCTGGACGTTCAAAACGTCTAGTTCTTTGTTTTAAAGCTACACTGTGTGATTTTTACCCCCATCTAGCGGTGAAAAGGCATATGACTATCCAGTGAATATTAGTTTCTGTTCCTCTCAATTCCGATTTCGTTTTAACTCCTACGGTGGCCAATGTAGTCCAAGATTAACATGGCTTCCAGTTCGACCTCGTCCATGAGTGTTAACTCAAACGTAAACGCTAAAGGCGAAGCTTGAATTAATGGGTATGTCCCTCTTTGGCTAATGTACTTTCAAGATGGAGGGGCAACATGGCGACCGACATTAGAACGGCTTACCCGTATGTATTTTCAATGGCATATTATACACTCACGAGAATAATTTATTACTTGAACGAAGTAAATATACATTAATGAGCACATATATTTTTAAAAGAACTAAGTGTTTTTAGCTAAGAATAAATTAAAAGAGTTACACAGTGTAGCTTTAAAAAGTAGTTTTTCCCCTGGGTCATGCAGTCATTTTGGAATCCATTTTATCATTCTGCAAACATTTTGAGAACATTACTTTTAAATGTTCTCTGAACATTCTGAAACAAGTAGTAAAATTAAAAAAAAAATCCAACTATAGCACTTCAGAACAAAATGTATAAACAATACTTAAAAAGCATTTTGTTTTAATGCTTTGAGAACATTATTAAAGACCAGATAGCTTTGTGTAAACAGAAGAATTTTTGTTCATAACTTTGAGAGAACCTTTTCAAGAACATTAGCCAAAGTTCTGAGAATGCTCCCTGTTAGCTGGGATAATGGAGTGAAATACACTGCTCTGCTTCAGCCTTTAATTGATTTTATTTGACTTCATTGCCTTTAATCGGAACACAATGCACAGCAGGTTCCTATGTATAAAGAGATGTATCTGCTTGTTCAACTGAAATTGCTTGCACTCAGGAAATGCCCAACATTAATTAAGTAATTTGTAGAATCCACGAAGGCAAGCACATGTGCTACCCCGGTGGTCCCCGAACTTATTCCTGAAGCTCCTCGGCGAAAGTTTAATTTTACTGAAACACTGTTTGAAACCGTTTTATTATATAGTGTTATCTGAACATGTGTGATGGAACACAAATTACTCTTTGAATTCTTAATTGTATAAATTTAGGAAAGCTTTATTTATAAATGCTTTAACAATGTATAATATGGTTATTATGGTTTTCCATAGATTATGCCTAAGCCTAACTGAACAACAGGATTCAGTTTTATGAACAGACTGGATCTGGATGTTGTACATTTGGGTTGATGCTGGATGTCGAAAGATTGCCTGTACTATTTGTTTAATGCATAATTGTATAAACATCTATAGAAATCAATTGCTATATTGCTTTGGGTACAATTATTCATATTTACCAAAAATAAAAAACCCAGAATTTCTCTAAATATATTTATTGAAAAATTATATTATATTATTTTCATAGAACCCCAAAAGATTTTGCAGACTGTAGGTTTACTGTAGCGTTCTGTAACCCCTTACAGAAAATGAAAAAGTTCAACAAAATAAGAGGTACTGTTTTATTTAGTACTGTCCTGAGTAAGATAACCCTGTTCAATTGTTTATGTACCCCTTGATTCTTAAAACAGTGTGTCATTACTGGATGATCCACAATTGTTTTGTTTTTTTTGTTTTTTTAAATGATGCTTGTTCTTGAGTGCCTTTTTTTGTCATGAGCATTTAAACTGCCCAATGTTCATCAGAAAATTTCATATTTGCATATTTGCACCCTTTCCAGCAGTGACTGCTTTTGTTTTTACATTTTATTTGTCTTGTAGACTATATATAAACATATTTTATGTAAAAAATCGCATTCAGGACAGTACTAAATAAAAAATAACAAGTATGACCCCTCTCAATTTGTTAAAATGATTCACATTTTCAGATTCTGCAAGGAGTTCACAAACGTTCAAGCGTTGTAAGTATATTCTTAATATATTTTCTTCAATTTCTTCTGTTATGTGAGGCTCAAATGATTGTCCAAATTTGCTCACCTTTGTGGATGTTGCAGAACATAATATGCATTGTTCAATAACTACACACATTGCATACTGTACACCTCATTATGTATTGCACTTGAATGGTAAAACAAGCACCATCCTCAGTAAGAGAAGATGTGTGTCCAACTGTCAAAAAGAGCCTATGGAATGTGGTAATTAACCATATGAGGACCAGCACTTGGTGTGGAAGCAGCATCCCTCTGCCGCAGCTGAATGTGGAGAGCATCTATTCCTGAACAGCAACAAATGACCTCAGTATTACTGCCACAGAAATGCTAGAAACACAAAAGCAGCTCAACAGCGAGCCGGAAGATGATACCTTGATCTTAACAGACTGCGGTCCTTCCAAAGTCTCTGTGAGGTAGTATCTCTTGAGGGTTTGGCCTGTGACTGTTTAAGGCTCTGTTGGAAGCAGGTGGACTCTGGAGAATTTCCTCCACCTGCTGACGGCGGTACACATGACCTAGCATGCAGAGTTTAAAGGTCATACAGAAGCCATTTTGTTTAGTCTACTTCTATTTCAATGCTCTGTAGCCCCTTTAAAGGAAGTAATTCAACAATCTAGTCATGTTTAGCAGCGTATACATTTGTGAAATGAATTATTTAATAACAGCACCTGTTTTGACAGCTAAGTACTGCTGTCTTTTCCTTAATCCTGGCTCGTGACTGAAGAGACAGAGGGTCCTTCAATGTTGGTGTGGAAATCTGCACAAAAGCACATGGTAAGTTGACTAAAACTTGATTGAATTCTTCACCAAATCAATTACATATATTCCTTAATGCATTTGTATGGTTGTGTAACTATTCACATAAAAAAGATGATATGACTCACTTTGTGATAATGTGGTGAGTTGAAATGGTGCAGGAAAGGGTTGTATTCTAGGGGATCATAACTGTCTAGAAACACAAAACCCTAAAAACACAGAACAGATTTTAGTTTTTTAGGGAGATTTTGGAAAGCATTATAGCAGGTTTTCATATTTTGTTGTTTATTCTAAAAATGATTCCAAGTTTTTTGTAACCCTAAATTTTCATTTTAAATCTATATTTAATTTTGTACATGTTTTTTTATTAGCATTACATGTCTGGCCTGTAACACATTTTTTTTAATGTCCGGTCCATGTACTTTTTCGTTCTTTCATTATTCTATTTCGGAATGAAAGATGAAATTTCAAAACACGCACGTCACCACTTTCCTTTTTTGCCTTGTTCGATTTTCTCCCCACCACTTTTTAAAACATCTTCATGGCACGGATGTACCAATACAAATTAATAAAACATCTCCAGTTAACTATCAGACCATTCAATTTGTTCGTTTGTCTTGTCAAGGCAAAGTTTACGCCTTGTCAAGGATGAAACATTGATTAAAATTAAGATAGATTAATAGTTAATACAAAACGAAATTCACTTTAAAGAAGTGGAACTTCCTTCACTTTAAAGAAGGAAGTTACCAGTAGATTCTAAAGATTTGTTTAGGTTTTCAAAAAGATAAATTACACCCTTAATGGGTAGATTACCATTGAGGACTATTGTTTTGTTGAACAGACCTGAGCGACGACTGATGACGTCACATGCTTAGATTTACTTCACCAATCAGCGGAAGAGGGCGTGTCATGACCACACACAAGTGGAAAATGAATTTTGAAGTAATTTATTCGTTTTTTTGCCTGTGAACTAAAAAACGAAACAAAAATTTTTTTTGTTTAATTAAAAAACGAATAAAGGTGCCGTTTTCTCATTTCTGCTTATTTCACTTCAAATTGGAAATCAAATGATTGGATGATACACTGACCTTTATAGCATTATTGACTATTGACTTGAAATGGCCTAATTCAGCTACTGTGGTTACGCTAATATCTGTAATACTATACGGTAACTGTTTGAGGTTATACCTTAGCATTACAGTAGTTTATGTAGTGTGCATGCATGCTCCTTAGCTTCTGTGTCTCATTGTAGCCATGGTGTGTAAAGTGTTGACCAATGCTCCGCTGTATTGGCAACCACACACTCTGTGTCCAGCACTTATAGAGCAGTTTAGTTTTCCTCAAGTCCAGTGTGTCTCTGTGAGTGAGGTAGTGATCCAGATTCTGTACTAACACACACAAACACAAATGATTCAGAGGTAACAGAAAGAATCAGATCAGAAAATATTACCTTTATGAATCCAGCCTCAGTCTCCAGCAGTGGCTGTATAATGGCATTAACTTCTTGCTGTTCAGAGTGTAATTGTTCCTGCAGGCGAACAGACAGTCGAGTTGGTTGAGTGTGCACCGTTTATATAATATGTTTGTATGCAACTGTGGCTGTACCAGTAGTTGTTTTTTGGAGCTGAGAGAAGTGGTGTGTTGCATGTCATCTGCAATCTTTGTATGTCTCATTGTGCTGGTTGGTCAGAGCTTCATTCTCTTTGTAAATTTATTTATGACAAGTTCACTGATTTATGAATGTCATTTGAAGACACTGAGGGCACAAGAACAATAACATTGGCATATGTATAGGTTTATGGCACTGTTGGAAATTTTGATAACCAAAACAGTCTGACTTTCTTGTGCTACAATCATTACTCATGAAAATGCATGCAAAAAATAGTTTAACTTAACTATAACGATCAGTAACTTTAACAAAGCAGTACTAAACTGCAGAGGAAAAGCAAAGTGTGCCATGCGGAGTCGAAAACATGAAGAACTACAAACATGGCAATAGAAACAAGAAACAACAAAGGTCCAGACAAGACAGGTAATAAATAACATTTACTTACAAAGCATCATTCTAAGACATTAAGGAGATAAAAAGTGATATAAGTGATAAAAAGTGATATATTCTGCTACACAGTTAATATTTCTTTGATTTACAATAAAAGCTACAAGAATTTCATAAATAGGGCCTACAACATGAATAGGGTGTTTCTTTCCTCCTCAAGTATCTAATGAGCATTACAAGCCTGATATATATAATAGGCCTACTTAATTAAACACAAGCATAAACATTTTTTAAAGATTTAAAAAAAAAAAGTTTGGCCTAAAGTTTCAATATTAACTGTTGTTCCATTCTGATTTGAACATATTTCCACAATGTATGGGCACAAAGACATTAAATGACTAATATTAGAACAAATAATAATAATAATTTAGAACCACCAGTCCATTTACTGCAATTTTATGCCTTATTTGACTTAAATAATAAGTATTGTCTACATGTTACGAAATACAATGAGACTGTAACATCATCACAGTCACAGGTTGGGTCGAGTCTTATTGCAGTTGAGCTCAATGAGTGTGTAACCTGAAGTGCAGCATCTAATTCCAACACAGAATTAGAATTAGAATCAGTTTTCAACACAGAACACCATGACACCACTCTGTACATGCAGAAAAGAAAGAAAAGGCATTCATGCATGCAATCCAGAACTGTAGCTGAGAGACTCCACCTGGCAGGACTGACCATCCAAAGTAAACATCATCTGAAGAACCTCGAGTAGACAGTTAATGGTCTTTTACTTTCTCTGAATGGCTGCTGAAATGCAAACAACATTCAAGTGTATTTTTATTCAAAGGTGCAGTACATATCAATCACAAAGTTACGAACGATCGCCATCATAAAGGAACTAAGTTAAAGTCCCCGTGAACCGGAAGTTGCAAACGATTTTTCTCCAGTGCTGTGACGTATTTCCAAGTGAAACGGAATATTGAACAGAGGGCAGGGTTTTACTCTAGCGCTCCTCCTCTCCATCTCTCGCTCATAGCAAACTAACGGTTTGAGGGGAGTGGTTAAGCGTTTCCCCACCCAAGTTGTGAAACCTACGTCATCAGAAAACGAAACCGTTCCAGACCGGAAGTAAACTTTTCAGATTTTGATTAAAGATTACCAAGGTAAAACATTTTTTAAATATATTTTTACTTGCACGGATTAATTGTTCACCACAAGACTAGTAATATGCGCTAACAAAGTAAATAGGTTCAATTTTGATTTCACGGGGACTTTAAAATTAGTAATAACATTGTCATGCGACAGAGAAACAAGCGCGCAACCATCTTTATACTATTTAACTATTATGTGTTTGAACCATAGACTGTAAAAAAATAGGTTTGAAACTGAATTTCAGTTTTTGCGGTAACGTTAGCTCAACATAACTTACCTGGTAAAGTGGATTTACTTGAAGGTAGGCTATAATTATTGTAATCATTGAAGCGTATAGTCTTAACAAATGCCAATTTGTGGACTTTACTCTAACCCTACTCGTCTATAAAGTTAATGAACTGCATTAATATTAATCGTTACATATTTAAAATGGATAGCCTAACGTTACTCACTCCGTTTCGAAATGATGCGAGTTTTTTCGCTTTTCCGCGCGCCCCTTGTGTTGCTATGGTGACGTCTCTCAAACCCAAAATTCGTGAGCGCGCTCCCGTGTGTGTCCCGTCGAATGTGCAGACACGTTCAAAGTTGGTACAAAAGGCTGAGGCACAGTGGAATTATACGTATAGAAGTGATATTTATACATAAATGCCTAAAGCCCATCTGACCACTTAATATTTCAATGTATAACTATAAAAGGATTTACTAATGGAGTAAATGGCTATGCTACCTTGGTGGAACAGATGAAGGAGATCGTCGACTCAGGATATAAAATGTATTATTCATACAATAAAAGGTGCGTAATATGTTGTAAAATGCTAAATAGCCCATAATAATCAATATACCTGTCATGTTTGACACTTTTATTTGTTGAATTACCGGTAGTAGGTATGTCAAGCCCTCTAAGTTTATGAATATATTTCACAACAGACAGTCGATGCACTAGATGGCGCTCATGACCCAACTTTCATCGTTCACAGATCAAATCCTGTAAGTGTAAGTGTGTGGCATCTTCAATTTGAAAATGATTCTGAAATCATGAAATGAAGTAAGTTTTTTTTATTAATGTTATTATCATTGTAATCGTGGCAAAATGTGTGTAGCTATATGTTTTCTAATAACCAAAAGAGTATGACAACGTTATTTGACAGTGTTTGCTGGTGCCATTTTTGACAATTACAGCCTTCTCATTACTGTACGTTTAAGAGCTCAGACTCCCTAGCTGTTAAACCCACTGCCTCAAAGCCAAATATAGCTACACATATTTTAGTTACTGTCCCCTTTTAAAACCGTTTACTATCTCCCCTGTTTCCTACTTTCCTCTTTTGCATGTACATCTGTTTCTCTGTGTGCTTTCTGTCTGACCCCTGTCGCCCTGTGCAAACTCATTGGAAGTCTAAAAAGGCTTCTCAGTGTTTAATATTGTGCTTAATGGTGTTTAAGAACTGTTTAAAAGTATTTTATTGAAATATTTTTATAATTGCATTCGGCAAAGATGTGTGAAATTGATCAAATGTGGCAGTAAAGACTTTAATTGTTACAAAATTGTGTATTTAAAAAATGCTGAACTTTCTATTAATAAAAAATGTATCAGTTTCCACAAAAATATTAAGCAGCACAACATTGATGATAAAGAAATGTTTCTTGTGCACCAAATCAGCATATTAGATTGATTTCTGAAGGATCACGTGACAAGAGTAATTATGCTGAAAATTTAGTTTTGCCATCACAGGAATAAATTACTTTTTATTTATTTTTTATTTGACTTATTTTACATTTGTACCAATATTTCACAATATTTTTGTGAAATAACTGTTTTTAACTATATTTTTGATCAAGTAGCTGCAGCCTGGTGAGTTTAGAGACTTTAAAACATTAAAGAAAAAATAAATAAAGAAAAAAAACTTACCCTAAACTTTGAATTAGTGTATATCAGTTATACATGTTTAATTATGTTATGAGAGTGCAAATGAGAGTGTCTATTCACTGTCTGTTTTACACATTATCTATGTATGTGTAGGCATGTGTTAGGACTGTGTGTGTGGTCTTGAGCTTGATGGACCGCACACAATGCGACTGTGTTATCCACAGTAGTCATTTAAAAATGGCATTGAAGTAAGTGTGAACCCGAGAGGCATTTGTGAAAACATGGTGGTGTTCATGTGTGGTTGACATCAGGTATAGAGGTAACTAGTTATATAAGAGGAAAAATGACTCGGAAGATGGCAATGTTTATATAAAAAATATATTTATTTAAAACTACCAAAGTGAAAACGTAACTTTTGGTCACACTTTTCAATAAAAATATTGGACAAGCTGTACCAAGAACAGTCATGTCAGCACATGAAGCCATCATTAAACATGGTGAAGCAAGAAAATAAGAAAGACAAATGCTTTGAATTTAAATTAACTTAAGCTGTACAAAATATGTACATTATTTACAGCTTTCAAAAAATAGATACTGTAATTAAAAAAAGAATGAAGCTACAATTCATCCAGTCTTTTTGACAGGGGTACTGACTCTCTACCAACAGGAGGAGCCAGATAGTCGAAGTCAAACACTCAGTGCTATATTAACCTTCATAGTTCTTGGCCAAACTTCATGTCTCAGTTCAGCTCAATCAAACTCTGAGCCAACAAATTCAACTAAACGTAAGAGCACATCAGTTTTTCTGTCTCTTTTTCCCGCCTTCTCTCAGCTTGGTGAGGCGATTAGCTTCTGGGGTTAAAAGCTGCCATCTGTTTCTTACTATTTTTGCTCTCAGAATCTGAATCTGCCCACCACAGTTTAGGGGAGGGGCTTGGCATCATCTGCCAGTCAGTGACATTGGGCGTCACAGAGTCGGACTATAGTGCAGTATTGTTTTTTAGGGGGTGTCCGAACTGAGCCCGGTCCTTTTACAAACCCCACCCCCTAGCGTTAGACATCCACCATGACAAATTAATACACATACAGCATATAAATCCAGAACCCATGTACAAGATACAAACACATACACGCAAAAAGGCGTAAAATGAAAGCAACAAACCATAAAAAGACAAACAAGTACTTTGTGCTGAGATATGAGATGGATATCTGTTCAATTCAAGTGGACAGTCACTGGATGGAACTCCTTGCTGCCGCCGTTTCCTCACGCCATGTCACCGACCATCTTCTTGTAGTACATGGACTCAAAGATGTCGTTCTCCCCAGGGCAGTTGTAGTGGCATGCGCAGGTCTTGATAAACATCATCTGCTTCTTCATGAATTGGCCATCGGGGCACTTGAACTCCATGGGCAAGGTGGCGGTTCTGTGAGGGGTGCAGCAGCGACCATCCGTGCACACACCGCAGAACTTGGGTCGGTAAGACTTGGTAGTGGTGCAGCCAGAAATCTCGAACTTCATGGGTTTGGAGACACGTGGCGTGCGGATGCACTTCTTCCCTTTCTGTAAAGACATAGAATGAAAAATTAGCCATCAAGTTATGTGATGTCATCATGGTGATAAGTTATGATAAGTTAGTTGGTAGGTTGCCCGCTTACCCTGATTTTCTCCTCAAGGTGTGACTCGCAAGGGCGGACCATGCAGAGGCGGGACTGCTTCTCCAGACGGCACTCACGGTTATCATTGGTGACACGGGTAGATATTCCCAATCCGCAGGTCTTTGAGCATGCGCTCCATTCTGTGGTCTGAACCAGGCAGTTCTCTCTCATCATGGAGGGATCTGGCCCATATGTCTCCTCCTCTCTATAAGCTACAAAACAAGAGAAGACATTACTCAACATATTCCAACCAGCAGCATGATGTCATACTACTATTCATATCATTACATCATCGCACCGGTGTTCATTCCAACCTCCTTAATGGTGACCATTAGTGTGTCAATTTGACTCAGAGAACAGTCAGGTTCAAGGAATGCTCACCTGCCAAAACTGGTCCAACAAAGGTGTTCTGGTGAGGGGAGTCACACACCCACTCCTCACAGCACTTCCCTGGAACCTTCACCCTGCGGGGCATCGGGCAGTCAGGGCTGGGAAGCCTGATGTCCATTCCACAGAGGGGCACGCAACCTACTGCACCATCCAGACATGTACACTGGTATTTACAACTGCTCTGGAAGGACTCTCCGCTGCGGTACACCATCCCACTGAACACACAAGTTGCACCTTCTCTGGCTGTGGAAAGCAGATGGAAGGGGGCTTACAACTCTGACTCAACTCAACAACAATAGACTCAGTATCTGCATGTCAAAAGTCAAGACCCTCACCTGTGCAGACCCCGATGCGACGGTTGCTTGGGGAGCCGTAATCACAGTAAAGGCCTTTGTGGGGGTCGCAAACATCTCGCTCTGTGCACAGCTCGCCCAGCTGCTTGGCACACACCCGGCAACACCCACAGGTGTCCGGCACGAGACTCACGCCGGGCGAACACTGGGGTGGCACATCAGGACATAGGCACTGTCCACTGCACTCCTGAGCCACAGCCTGAGGAATAAGACACAATGTTCTAGTGAGAGTTTGCACATTTGTTCAACATTTACCTTAAAGGAAATCTCTGAAGGGATTCATTCTACAAATGAACTGTTTGTGTCTGACATAATATCTGAAATGTAACCTGATCACACTATTTCATAATATTCTAGATCTCCACTTGCATACAGACTTGAAAGCAGTCTCGAGCTCATAATAGTGCATTAAAAGGACTTACCCATCTTAAGAAAGTCAGGCACAGCAGAGCAATCAGATTCATTCCAGAAATCATGATGACCTCTTCTTTACAATCTGTATCAAGAAAATCTTCTTTTGTGATTCTACAATGTCTTGCCGCTGAACTGCAGTCTTCTCTTCAGATTTGATCAAGCCGATCTCGTTGCGTAGTCTTTGAATCTAGTTCCTCCTGCTCTTGTCGAGTGAAAGCTAGAGTTTAGCTTCGGTAGGAAGTTTAAGCAGAGCCGAGTTGAGTGACTGTTGCTTCTCTCTGGAGGACTTGAAGTGTTCTGATTCTCCAGCAGCAGCTGAGCTACCTTTATACACGCTGCGCTGCGGTGGACTGCCTCCACCTCAATGGAAAGCTGGATAAACATGGGCATTCCTGGCATTCTTTCCAAGTTTCCTGCCCCCCTCCGCTCTCCACTCCCCTCTCCCCCTCCGCTAGACCTGTACCCGCTGCCATCCTACATTCCTGGGCTGTCACATAGCAAAATAAAAGTGCAGTCTTGGCATTACACTGCAGTGCTTGGTGGTAGTCTAAGCAATTTGTCTCAGAGATAGATGGGTGCATGTTTTTCGCATTTTGGCCATCTTGTTCTCCAAATTACCTTGTGGTGATTGACAGTTCAGAATGATGGTGTTAGATTATCAGTGGCCAATAAGCATCAGTTAAAGGACCGTTTATCTATAAATGAAAATTCTGTCATTAGTCATAAAAAGAAGACATTTGTAAATGTTGTCCATACAATGAAACTCAGTGGAATCCAATGTTGTTTTTTAACCCCATTCACTTTAATTACATTGGCAAAAAGAGTTGAAACATTCCTCAAAATATCTTTTCTGTTTCACTGAAGAAATAGTCATACAGGTATGGAAGGAAATTAGGGAAAGTAAATAATGACAGAATATTCGTTTCTGAGTGGACATAGCGTGTCATAGCTTTTTCAAACAAGTTTTTTTTACATCTTGTATAAGTTTTCTTGTGACACTGCAACTCTGGCTGGATTCTGACTGAATGCTTTAATCTTGTGTAGACTTTCACCTGGCTAATAACATTTAGTCAGGTGTGTGTTTTACAGTGCAGGTGCAGTACGATTCTGTTTTACTCCTTCAGACAGCAGACAGAAGGGCAGCAGGAAAGTGGCTAGACTTTAGCGTTTGTATATAGATATTTTTTTAAACAAAAAAGAAGGATCCCCAGACTCCCCTCCTCGCTCTTATGAAAGGGAGCACTGCCTCTTACCAGCCAGCGAATCGGAAATGAAAAACTCCCAGAGAAGAAACGGGAGGTGAAGGAATGTTATCCCCCTGCCAGCAGACATACTGTTACTACATTCACACAGTCTCAGAGGAAGACTTGCCTTATATGGGAATCTTCACTCTAGTCTAGGATCTCTTGTTGCACTCCTCCCTCCTCATTCTCTTGTCCACACTCTTTGTCGCTAGTCTCAAAACAGTGTTGCTGGTGTTGAGGATTGTAATGTGCCTGTCTGTCAACAACCTCTCATTCCAGCTGGGCTAAAAGCCACCCCCACGTTTACAGCAGAGATTAGGCTCATCATAATGCTGAGTGCATTTATATGTACTGTAGTCATGCAACGAAATGATGATAACAATAAAAACTTTTTTTTTTATTAACATACTTAGTCCTACATGTAAACTCATAACAAACAGACAAGGTAAAAAAACTGTTTGAAACAGGTGATGAATTTAAGATTTTGATATGAAAGATGCCACCCCCCCCCCACACACACACACACATATAGATAGCTATAGATATGTGTGTCTGTGTGTGTGCGTGTGTATATATAATCCCAAGCAGGATCGACCGTGCCCATGGTTTGGCGACTAAATAAACATAACTGTGTGTGGCACAATTCAGGTGTGTGTAAGAATCGTGTTCTTACCTTTGCACTCTATGCTAAGTTCTTTTAGTGCCTGCAGCTACATTCCTGCCTCAATGAAGCAAAGATAAATACTTTCAGCTCTGCTAAACTTTAATGTCATGCATACTACCTCCCTAGGAGGGCGAAGAAAGAGTGAAACTTTACCACCAATAGAATATTTCAGAAACAACTTTCTGCCTGGTCTTTGAACAGAAGCATATCTGTAAGCTCCCTCATTGAGTTTATTCAAGTTGGCACACTGCTCTAAAAGAGGTTGATGGAAAAGAAGATGATGTTGTAAAACAGTTGGGAAGGAAAAAAGGGAACCGTCTTTAAAAATGGTGGTTGTAATTGGTGATCCGATTATAAAACTGTTAGGCGGGATGTGGACTGGAAACAGGAATTTGGTGAGCTAAGACAGTATTCATGTATCA
This sequence comes from Pimephales promelas, assembly GCF_016745375.1. The sequence goes on along the minus strand of NW_024121432.1, from coordinate 19,433,096 downwards.
GTTGCTGAGAGAGGTCAAAGGTCACTGTCTAATGATGTAATGGAAAAGACTCCAGGCATTAGGGAAATGAAAACCTGTTGACAGAAGTTATTGGGGTATGTGGTCACATGACTGCAATTCACTTTTCTCCCAAGAGGTGTAGGGTCAGGGTTAGGCAGGTGGGTGTTCTGCGCATAATTTGGAGGCCAGTTATTTGTTCTCTAGTGAACAATACTTTGACTATGAGTATTCTGGGAGTCAGTAGCAATTTTCCATAGCTGCACAATTCCAGCATCCCATTTTCATTCTGTCTGGACAGCTTCCAGACCAGTTAATTTGAGTGCTCCGATTACCAATGTTCGACCAAAATGCTGTTTATATCATATTGGTACCAAATACATGATATATCTATATCAAACACATCTTTTTTTTTAGTCTAATGTCATTGGTGAAAAGTGATTGGATTTATTCAAAGAACAAACAGTCAGTCAGTCATGTTCAAGTTGGTTATGTAAATTTGCCAGTGTTGCCCTATGCAATAGACAATGGATGGACCTTTTTTGCCTAAGAAATTTAACTGAAATATCTCTATTGAGACCACACCTTCACAATCATATGAATTTGTTTACATTTCAATTCATTTCAATTTACTTGCATTGTTTCATTTGAATTTACTTGCATTCTAATTACAATTCCACATCCAATTACATTCCACCTGTTTTATACCTCAATTCAATTGCTGAAATTGAATTGGAATTTCAAAGACATTCTTAATTCCAAACTCAAATTTGTCTTCCTGGCAGATTTGCTTTTTGCATATAATCTTGAAAAGAAATGTGTAGTTTGCATTAATTATTATTTCCTTGTATATAAAAAGACAAAAATATGGCACCATCATGTATAAGCAGCTCCCATACACAAGTGCTTAAATTTCAATTAACAGAAACAATTTGGTTATAGATGTCCTTGGGTTTGTGGCTTTGGAAGTTTTAGCAAGGATCAGTGAAAAAAGGCTTGAAGCAGTAAGACATTATGTGTTATGTTTTTTAAGTCACTTCCTGCTCAGGGTTTCCTCTGTCTTGCTTGCGAGGTGGTGGTTGTGGTAAAGGGATGCCCTCATTTGCTTGGTTGTTGTGCAGCAGAGGTTTTTGCGGCCACATTCCTGTGGGATTCAGTGGAGCATTCCTCATGGGATTTGCCTGACGTTCCTTTCGCCCATGCATCTCTCACTTCTCCTCTAGTTACATCATCAGTTCCCCTCTCTGCCCATCCTACTGTATGTGTGATGATGCCATAGTTGATGCGTTGTGGTCGTCATTAAATATGATGGTAAGTTGAATATTTTTTTAATTGCATTTAATGAGACTGAATGAAAAAAACAACAACTATTTAATGAGATAGAAATACATTTCTACAGATGTGAGTATTACAGGTTCAACAGGTTCACATGTGTTGAAGATTCAGGCCTCAGTGAGGTATGCTAACCTTATGTTGATACCTCAAAAATGATCCAAATTTTTTCCACCCTGCCTCTCTGTACGTGAACCAACTCTATTCACAAATGCTTCTGTGGAATTGACCATATGGAAGGCATAAAATCCACACTTAACACCTCTGCTGCACAAACATTTTCCAGTGTAACATTAATCATAATTTAGCACATTCAAGCACATTTTTGTCAACAGAGTGGGTGACTGTAACTAATGGATTTGAATATTGCAAAATCAGCAGAAGACAATAAACTTAAGCATCATAAATCAGGATTATTGATTATTACATGGTTATCGTCTCAATTTGCATCACTGCTGAGAAAGTCGAATGTAAAGACATAAATTAGAGTGGCTACATCATATATTTTTTTGAGTTTATAAAGCTTCATAACTAAAAGGCTCAAGTAGCTATAAGTATATTGAAATTTACCAGAAAAATCAAATCAAATCAAAATAAACTCTAAGAAAGGTCGTTTAGCCCTCAATCTGCCGCCTCATCTGAAGCTGCTGCCTCTATAATTGGCTTCTGGCTGGCCGTTAAAAGAATGTTCCGCACTTTGAAACTTCAAACTGACCCTCCCTCAGCCTCAGTTTAAATACCACATGTGGTAGACACGGCAGACGGAGTTAATGGTGGTTACGGGCTGTAGTTTTGGCCCTTTGAAATGGTGCGGCTGGGTCAGACTGAACTGATTCAAAGTCCAGACTGGCCCGAGCCCACCGTACAACATCCACCATGTCTCGAAACGAAAAACCACACCGCTCATTAGATCATTTAAGGTATTCTGAGAACAAAAATGTGGAAATTGGGTCCCTCAGAAAGGGTTGGTTGATTTATGAGACAAGTAAAGGGGCATGATGGGGTGGGTGGCTTGTGTGAGTTTGTGAAAAAGGCTATCGGGTATTAAGTGTTGTTTTGTTTGAAATTTAAAGGATGGAATGTGGTGGGAAACAGTGGTTGATTTGTTGAAAGATTTGATCTGAGAGAGGAAGCTGGGATATGCACAGACCAGACCAGTTAAGTTTCATCCACGCCACAAGTCCATTTTTGAAGGCCTCTAATGTTACCAGCAACTAAATGAAGAATTAGTTCAAAACTTGAGAAAATCTGAGATCCTTCTTCTTTTTTTTTTTTTTTTTGCCTGGCAGACAGTAGCCAATACACTTAACGGTGCCCAATAAGTCTTGTTTCTGGAAGTCTTGGACTTATGTAACCATCTGTTTTTTATTTAGATCAGTTGTTACTGAGCAGTGTATAGAGAATAACTCACTAAAGATAGGGACACAAGAACTCTATGAACTACATTTGTCAGTATCAAGAGTGGTTCTCTCTTATTTTGAGTTGGAAAGTCAAAGTCATTCCAGTGATTCCGTTTGTTTGGATGATTGATTTCTGTTCATTATTTTGTTCACGTAATTTTTTTTTTGAGTGCCAAAATGGGCTCTGATCAAATGAATGGTATTTATGTTTAATAAGACAATAACCCATAGCTTCTGTGTATTTAGTTTAGCCTCTTTTTTCAAAGGGGTATTTCAAAGTTTTATCTCGGCAAACACGGATGTCAAAACACTAACTTTTTGAATGGTGATAAAATGAGTTCTTGGAAGAAAAACACGATGGTCAGTAAATATTTAAGGTATCCTTTAGACTAGAACAGAGAATCGAGGAAAGTGCTGTGGTCTGATGTGTCTCGTTGTAGGATTTACAGCAGAGAGAAAGTCAATAATCGCACTTAACCAGTGCAATTTTGGCTGATCACCAATCAGTGATATTCCATATGGCCGCCTGTGTCATGGTGTGGGTCTTGTCTGTCACGTGATTCCCTGTTTGTCATTTGATCCTGCCATGTGTCGTGTCATTTTGTGATCTTGTTGAGCTTATCTGCTTGTGTATTTATACCTCTGTGTTTCAGTTGTTGATTGTTCTTTAAAAGAGTGCTTGCATTTGGATTCTCTCTCTGCTTCGTCCTTGCCGCTTCGTAAAGCCAGACTAACTTTACTCCGCTTGTTGACTCCTCTCTTCTCCTGGAATTCAGATTGGGAATCGAACGCTGTCACGACAAAGAATAAAGATCCAAATATAGGCCCCTAAACAGCCCATTCCCCTAGACATACACCAACATTACTGCTTTTCCAGACAACGCCAAGGTATGCATCTCCTCCTCCCCCCACAGAGCAGTTAACCTTCTATAGATGTGGCTCCATATTTTCAATCTCTCAGAGAGATTGGTTGTTTGCAGAAGCCTTGCCAAACCTCTCACAAATGGGATAGCTTTGTTCCTATGTGGCGTCTGAAACGGTGTGTATTTAGACACCCATAATGGGACTATAAAGGTCAAAACAGACTGAGATCCGTGAGTGACAGATGTTCTGACAACAAGAGGGATTTGTACCAGTAAACGCTGTACATTTATAGGCTATTTCCCGGTCTTCGGTCTTCTAAATTGGACCAGAGTGCAAAGATGGACTGTTTATGGAAAGTAAGACTTAAAGACTCACTGTATAAACAGGCGAAATAAACTTAAATCTGCAGTCCATTGCTTTTTTTGAAAATACATAACCAGCCAGTGTTCAACGCTATCTGCTTGCCGTAGCTCGATTCAAAACGGTAAAGCTTGTAATAATGGTTTTTACTGGTACTGGTGGATTTCCGCGGGAGATTCGAGCATGTCGATACTGGCATTCAGAATGATTTTGCAAGTATGGCCGACATAATATTTTTCACCGGAAAATGCAACACAGTCTCATGAAAGTGCGTATCTATACCACAATTGTCATTTCTTGTGGCATTTATACGCCAAAAATGGTTTTTGCGTGCATATGCTATGGACTGAAAACCCCCTGGGTAGGTTTAGGGGGATGGGGGTGGGGTGTTCGTACTTATTATACGGCAAAAAGTGTGTATCATATGCACGCGAAATCGCGTGCCATATACACGCAAGAACTAGTAGAGAAATGACATTCGTGCTATAGATACGAACTTTCATGAGGTCGGGCTCAAAAATGTCATCTAAACGTAACATCCACTTTTGTTCTGGTTCTGACATTGCAGTAAATCGCGCTGATTAAATCTAAAAATCGCAAAACCGTGCAAATTATATTTTGTTCTTAACTTGTTAATGTTAACAATGTCAGCATTGCATGACTACATGTAATGTCCTTCCGATATGCATCCTTGTTTTCGCATGGGTCCGGTAGCAGTCTCTTTTTTTCATTTTACAGCGGGTGAATCTGTAGTCACTGGTGATTGTCGTTTGAATCTTTCTGTATCTGCCATCAAATTGATAAGTTTAATTATGCTTATATAATTGTAAGTTTAATTATAATAAATGCTGTGAGAAAAGGCTATAAATCTCCACCTCCAACATCCTCACACAAAATATAGTCTACTAGCCTATAGACAGATAGTTTTGAACACTGGCTGGTTATGTATTTTCTCAAATATGTATTTTGGATAATTTTTTGGAAAACCCCCAAAAAGCTACGGACTGCAGCTTTAATATTTTTGTGTAAAGCATGATACATTTCTTGTATCATTTCTTGGTTTCTTTGAAGAATAGAAAGTTCAAAAGAACAGCATTTTATTTTTTTTGTAACAGTGCTGAATAATTTCTGAATTAAGTCTTAATTAAAAAAAAATGCTTTCTGCTATTTTGATATTTTTTATTTAGTGCAGTAACACTGGTACAGTAAGTCATATAAAGTTGAATAAAGTACATACAGTATAAAGCATACATTTTTCGCTCTTAGGTGTTATATAATTGCTCTTTGTCTATCTTCACTTAGATGTGTAATGTTGGCCTTGTAGAGTGCGTTCAGAGAGCGAAGGGTGGATGTCTGCGGCAGCGGCCATGAAAAGCTCCGATTCATGTGACCAGTACAGGACAGAGCTTCAGTGCCAACCCAAGCAGTACAGGAATGCTACCCCAAAACAGGGAGAAAATAGCAGACACAACACACACAAAAACACACAGCTCTCAGCCACAAACTCAGGTCTGATGCATTCGTACCTGACATTTAAATCAACAAACAATGAAGGTCCAACACCATATGGTACATCACCACATCAGCCAAAAAGTACATGAAAAACATCAAGGTTAGCAACACATCACACCCTGAACGCAGCATACAAACGCACACATTTGTTGTCTTTTAACGTTTCTTTGCCCAAAATGGAGATTATCAAAACAGCACAGTCATACAGGTAACAGTAACCTGGATGATGAGAGATGTTTTCCAGTACCCTTTCCCCACTCATAATCCACTAAAACGTTTGAATAACAGACATGGTATGAGTCAGAGCAGGGCAGAAATGAGGTGAAAGTGTCTGCTCATTCGGTGAGGAATCTATCACTGCTAGCTTACAGTCCGCTACTGTGCACTCGCCCACTAATCCTCACAAACATGACCATTTAAATGCGCTATGTCCTGTCTTCCACAGCATTTTGCTGATGATTCATGGCTCATCTGCATCATTCAGCAGTTTGTGTAAAGGAATGTTCCGGGTTCAGCACAAGTTAATGTCTATCCACACATGCTAAATGCTAATGCGCTTAATAATATCACACACAAACATGTTTGTTAAGTCGAACTCAATCTTAAAAAAAAAGTCCCAAAACAAGTTGAGCCTGATGTTGGTCATCTTATTTTATTTAAATGTGGTCCCAAAAAATAAAGTTGTTTTTTTTTAGTAAAATTAAAATTATCCCACGCACCCTCAAGCCATTCTTTGTGTTGATGACTTTCTTCTTTCAGCCAAACACAATCTGAGTTAGCCTATAATATTAAAAATATCCAAGCGTTATAATTGGAGTGAATTCCGTATTTATAACTTTATATATTTATTTATTGATGTATATTTATATGAATATTTATATATCCATATTTACAAACTGTTTATAAACTGTAATCACTGGCTTCTGGTAATGGCGCGAGTCAAGTTACGGCTAAAGAGTGACCTCTGACCCGACGCTTGACTTATTGACGAATGCGGAAGCACAGAGGATAGAGCAAAACAAAACACTGGTTTTTGGGTGTAACAAAACAGGAGTGTGAAGAGACGCTTATCTCACAAGACGAGAAGAGACGAGATTTTTGCACAATATTTTATAGAAATCCTCAATGACAAAAGTCATGACTGGAAAATAGTCTGCAGGTGCATTTAGACAAGTCTAAAACGTGAATTTTTAAAGAGAAATATCAGAGGATCTTGAGTTTGTTGCCCAACCCTGTTTGTTTTAAAATGGGAGAGGCGTCTACTCTAAGCTTACGCTTCCACTAAATCCTTCGTCATGCGTCAGGTCACAGGTTATATTTCCGCCGGAACTCGACTCGATGGAGCCTTATGGATTACGTTTTTGACAACTAAAAAAAAACAACAATGAAAACTGACTTTTTTTTAAGTTTGAGCTCGGCTTAACAAACATGTTTGTGTGTGATACTTATGTGAGCGCGTTAGCATTTAGCATGTAGCATGTGTGGATAGACATGAACACAGAACATTCGTTTACACAAACTGCTGAAAACACTTAAGTGTGTGTGAAAGGCGATAAACTTCAGTCAGTGCTTTTGGTTTTATTTTAGCTGTGATGATGTTTAAATCATCTTTTTAGTGGTTGTACCTTTACTGTTCTAGGCACATCATGTCCCTTTTTGGTTTTGTATTGTATGAAAGTTAGCGGGTTTATTGGCTTTATATGGTCCTGGAGTTAGTTGAAAGATTGGATGGAGACAACCTTAACACACAATTCTTTTGGCTATATTTTTTAAACATTGTGTAAAGTAAATTTACACAACATAATCAGTTCCACATAATTAATAACTTGGGCTTTACACGCTTGTGCACTTGCTTATTAATTTTTAGCCAGGTTTGCTCTGTCCAGTTTAATCGGGACAGACATAATAAAATGCCTAAAGGCTCTGTGGTTAACTTTATACACAATCAAACCAGACTTAGTGTGTTACAGAATGGGTTTGCTTTGAAATTCCAAGTTATGAAAATACAGGAAATGCACAAAAAAATCTTTGCTGTAGTGCTTGCTTGTGGTGAATCCCTCATTGGAAAGGCATCTTATTCAGCTCGGCCGCCTTTGTGCTTAACTTTCCCTTAAAAGGCAATTCATGTGGGTTCATGGGCAGGATTCTTAAGAAACATGGCAAAGATCACTGCACTGTACAAAAGAAGACACACAGTATTATCCACACATCAAACGAAAACAGAATGTAGGTGATGTCAGTAAACAACATGAGAACGAGTTCCTTGTCTTTGTCTTTGTGATGGCTTAGACTTTGATCGTTATGCCTGCTGCTACAGCTTGCAAATCATCTTAGTGCATTTTTTTAAAAGCAGGCCACAGAGGTGCCCCCCCAAAAAAGAGAGACGTTTTCCAGACAACTGTCGAGTTTTGACCTACTAACAACACGTCCAATCTAGCACGCCACCCTGCCAGATGTCGAGCCTACAGTCTCTGTTTTTCTTCTGTTTTCTTTCAATGTCTTCAGTCATCTATAACTATTCATATGCCACCTTCAGACATTGAGTTACAGAGTAGGTCACGATCACTCAGTCTTCTAGGCTCCAAAAAGTAACCCTTTTCCTCTCTCTTTCTTTTAAGTTATCCAATTTGCCCAGGTGTTAAGTTCATTTGGCATTCAGACTGCAAGAAAAAAAAGAGAGACGGAAACTTGACTTCCTTTCATTTATTTGTTTAATTTGCCTCGTTCATTTAGCGAGCTGTCCATGAAGCCGTGTACCCAAACAGTCATTATCCGTCTTTCATAAGCCGACATTGGCTGTTTGCTTTCGGGTGATTTAACAGGAATACAATTTTCTCTCTCTTTCTCTTTGTAATTTGGCAGGCACTCCTAACTGGTTTCCTGAAAACGCTTTGAGTACTGTTTGTCAGATCTACCTTTTTTGTTTCAGTTTGTGCCAAGGTAAATGTTTCATTCATAGGGAGTGTGACTTAACTGTTTTTCTTTACCACTTTTTTTCAAAACAGGTGTTTCATAGCGTGATACGCCGCTATCCTTCCCACTTTTACCGCGTATGATCCAAAGATATCAAAGGAACCTGGTATGTTGTTTTTTTTCCCCCAATGAATATTTAGTTCAAAACATTGCATTCACCCAGTAAATTCATGTGGCTTTGCCTTTCCTGAAGGAGCTGTCAGAGTCTGACAGCCTAAAAAGACCTACAGGTGTTATGGCCTATTTACTTAATGGTCACAGACAGAATCTGAATAACGTTCACTTCTCACTTCAAATGTTTGCAGGTATTTGAATGGTAAAGGAGATGTGTGTGGGTGTGTGTGTGGGTGTGTGTCTGTTTGTGTGTGTTTTAAACACATAATAATAATAATAATAATATCAATAAAGTTATAAAATTTCAGCACCATTCATTTTTATTAAATTTCCTTTTATCAGGTTATTCATTATTGAAATGTCATCTGACCTTCAAGTTATAAATAAAATAATATAATATAATATAATATAATATAATATAATATAATATAATATAATATAATATAATATAATATAATATAATATTTGAAGACTTCAGATGCAACATTTTTCTTTAATATAAATTTTTTTATCAGGCATTAATATGAAAATTTTTATCAGGCATTAATATTAACATTTTTATCTGACCAAGTTGTAAGTTGTATATATAATATAATATAATATAATATAATATAATATATAATATAATATAATATAATATAATATAATATAATATAATATAATATTTGAAGACGTCAGATGCAACATTTTTCTTAATATTAATAATATTAATATTAATTAATATTATAATAATTAATATTAATATTAATAATAATTAATATTAATTAATGTTACTATTAATTCTTAATATTAACATTTTTATCAGGCTCCTATGTATAGGTTTATGTATAAGTATACCGACATTTCTGAATGGGCTGAGGCTGGTATTTAATGAGTTTGAAGAGAAAGTATTTGATAAAAGTATACAATGTGCTCAATATTATCATCGCATTTTTAGGTGGCTTTTAGAGGCTTTTGCATCAGAGGTCTTCATTTGGAATATTATGTAAAATATACGTTTATTTTTCAAATGACATCTGCTGTTTCAAAACAAAGAAATAAAAGAGAAGAAGAACTGATGTTCCAAACACAACACACTCTACATCAGTGCTCTTTTTGGCTTAAAGGATGTGTGTGCCCATATCAGACAGCTACACTCTGTTATTGAAGCGTGGCCTTTAATCAGGAAGTGTAACTGTGTTGTAAAGATACTGACACTTATAGAGGATATAATGCAGTTAATGATAGTGGCTGTGTAAACAACCCTTGATGTCGTTGTTCATAAAGCATTATCATGTTTATTCAGTAATGGAAGAACTAACATTAGGCCTTGTAAAGCATTAAAATGTACTGTAGAGTAAATAGCCATTGTGAGAAAAAGCACACACGATAAATTGCACTTGACACCTGCAGTACACAGAACACTTGTTTAAATGACATCGTGCAATTGCAATGTCTTTCTGTTTACATCATACATAATTATGACAAAACATTAATAAATCTCAGTTGTATAACACCATTAATGGTTTTAAGCGATGACAACATGCTCCGAAAGTGATGTCAGCATACATCCGAAACGTTGTACTCCCACACTCAGAGGAACCCTGGACTCGTCCTGAATCTTTCTCAGACTGAAAATCACCAGAGCAAGACAAACCGACACCTGTTTAGTCTAGCATGCAGCTGACCCAAATCTGATGCAGATGCTGATTCAGATGAGGAGCTCTATTAGCTGATGCTGCACATTTGGCCTGCTGAAGTCTAATCTGAGCTCCACCTCACTGCTGCTGAATCAGACGAGATGTGATAGGCCCACATTCCAGTCCTGTAAAAAGAGAAGACAGGCTCAATTGTGTGTCTTAAGGGTGTAACCGGGTGAAAATTTTAATGCAGTGTGGTCTCTCAGCCTTGACTGATCATGAGCACTTTAAAAAACAGTACTGCATAGCACGTGTTCAGCAAAATAACAAACACCCAGAGATCGGCCCTGAACCTGGAGTTTTCCGAGTCATTTGTCCAAGTATGCTGGGAAAAGTCTTTTTAATATTATTGTTTTGAATGCCCCTCCTTCCAGTGGTAATATCACCTCTCAGATCTTCCTGGCAGCATCTGATTAACAGCTCATTCTGAACCTCAAAATACTTTCTAAAGTCAAAACAGGAAAGATGAGTTATGAAAGAACATAAACTTTAGCCCCTGGGATCAAAACAATTTAGGTGCGGTCACATTAGAGAAATTTCAAAGGCAATTTTTTCAGGCAATTCATTGTCAGTGCAATGTATTAAGCACAGTTCACATGGAAGTCATTTTCAAACCAGGCAACTTTCTGTAGGCCAGCACTGCGAATTTGCGTCGCTAAATCGAACTCTGAGTGGAGAAATGTTTAGACCTTGTAAAATTCCAAATCACATGGATTTTCTTTTTCAATTTTGCCAGACAAACAGTATTTGTGACTGTGTGGTTTAGGCTAGGTTGGTCACATGATAAGCTCTTGTTCTACTATTGGGATTTGTACTTGTGTATGTTGGTTATCAAATCAAATGTAAGATGTCACCATATAGGGCTCTATAATTGAGTAATTGTAGATAATTATAGATGCTAATTCTAGAGTTAACTCCCCCATCAGCTCTAAATGTGCGACATAAATTATAGGTTTGTCTTAATTTAGTTCTTTGACTCTAAGTTAGATGTGGACAATTGTGTCATGGTCATGACTGTGTTCTAGTTCTTCATTAGTTGTCATGAGCTACTTTTCCACTGTCCGGCCAAACCATTCTCATTGCTTAACCGCTCCATTCTATTCCTGGCCCAGCTAATACGGATATGGTTTCCTTTTCCACTGTGGGGCTGATAACAGAACTCTTTGGAATTTAATAAACATGCCTCAGGCGTAATGATGTAATGAGATATAAATAGACCGCGTTATGGAGGATGATACGATATTTCTTGAAATTGTATTATTCATTCATCCATTTGTGTTTACGTCGCTCAAATAACACGCTTAGCTGGCTAGCGAGAAAATAGCTCACTACGTGCATTCCAGCCAGCAAGGTTCAGCACAATTAGCCAACCGTGACGAGAACAGCTTGTAATCGCCATATCATACCAGGCTCAAGTTGAAATATAACTGGAACCATTCCTCACCATTGTAAGAACCGTTCGCCCTGACGGTGGAAAAGCAACTATGCGCTCTAAAAAATGCTGGGTTGTTTCAACCCAAATTTGGGTCAAATATGGACAATGTTAACCCAACTTCAACTTTCACTTTCAACGGTACATTTTTTAATTAAATTTTTAACCCAACATTTTGGTTTATCCATATTTGACCCAAATTTTATTAGTTACACACCTGTTTCCTGTTCCTTTGATTATCAGCCTCAGTGTATTTAATCCCTTATTTCTCTGTTTATTGTTTCTCGTTAACGTTATATTATTTATGTGTATGCTATCGCTCTCTGTGTTTAAAAGCCTATTATCATCGTTCATTCTACGTCCTCAGGATTTCACAAGCACCCCCTGAAAACATGACTATTTGAATTTAAAACAGAAAAGTTTTTATAAAGCATTTAAGTCTGATGATTTTAAGAAGGATAAGTGATAATAGGATTATTATGATTTAGATAGATAATTGTGGAAAAAGTCATTTTCTGACCTAATTTCGGATTATGTTTCCACTGCTCTTTGTTTTTTTCTTCTTCTTACTGGAACAGAACGTTTTAATTATATTGTACCTCAAATGAGTCAAACTTTCCACCTATTGAGTGATGAATTGTCATCACATTCAGTGAGATGAGGAAGTAGAGAGACATCTTGGACACATTGTATTTGGCCTGGGATTTTGTAGGGCAGTCATGTTTGGTCACAGGTGTGTTTACCGCTCACAGTCAAACAAAGCTGATACATTCCACTGACACTCACAGTGCCGTGAGTTTACACCTAAACAAAACTGATCGATTCTGTCTCGTAAATGTTTGTTAAAGCCGACAGAAGTGTCATGCCTATTTGATTAGATTTTTACAATGTAAAAAACTTGAATCTTGCATACTTGCCTTTTTATTGAAGAAGTCACACTTTAGATTAGAGTCTAATTCTCACAATTAACTTACTATAACTACTTTTGCCTCAACGAACTCCTATGGTTTATTAATACTTACAGTAGTAATGTCATTGTTAAGTTTAGGTATTGGGTAGGAATCAGATAGGATTAGAAATGTAGAATATGGTCATGCGGAATAAGGCATTAATATTATGTGCTTTATAAGTAATAAAAAAACAGCCAATATCTTAGTAATGCATACTAGTAAGCAAGTTATAGTGAGACTTGGACCAAAGTGTTCCCAAAAAACTTGTTTTATCAGGTGAATTTAACTACAATGTACTTGCATCAAAACATACATTATGTACTAATTGTGTTCATATTGTATTGCAAAACACCTTTGCTGCTATATAGGTGGGTAATATGGGTAAGGTTAATGGCAGATTTAGTGGTATATGGTTAGGTTTAAGGGTGGGTTAAGGTGTAAAAATAATAAAATGCTCAGTCAAAAAAATGTAATTAAATTTGAATAAATCATCATTAGAAAAAATAATAATTAAATGAAAATAAGCATTTTAAAATTATTTTTCTTTATTTATTGTCTACCGAGTCATAAGCGAATCTGTCATTTGTACAGCTTGGTTATGATTACATGCGTTTCTTTTCCAGCGAAAGCCAGGGACAAAGGAAAGGATTATATAAATGGGGTGGATTACATGGCCTGTTTGGAATCTGGCTCTATCTGGCTGATGTGTCTGGCAGACACCCATTTGGACCCAGAGTCATTGTCTGTTTCAGTGAAGGAGCCCCTGAGAGCAGCACTGTCTGTCTGGGCATGACTCATTCTGAACCATGTGCTTGAACCTTCACTAAACCCACGACATGGGAAAGTCACTGGTCTGCAATCATTACCCCCCTGAGTTCCTCCAACAGTCTCAACAAAATCTATCATTGTAGCTCCTCTCACTGAGACTGTGAACGGAACATCCAGTGAAGATCTCGGAGAGAAAGTTATGTGAACAACACATCCTGCTGAGCTCTAGCTGTAGTAATAATATGACCCTATGATTTATATAACAATTTATATAACCAACATGTCTTTTGCGTCTCAGGGCACCACGAGTACGGTGGCCGAGAAAGCTCAACTTGCTGCAACTGAAGAAAACACATAATGAAAAACTGCATGCAAATAGAAAAAAACACCCACAAATTCACATCTTCATCAGTTTCTCAACACATGTGAGCTCCAAATACTCACAACACCACCCAAAGACAGAAACAATCCGCTAAAGCTCACAACACAAATACAGAAACGCGCTGCAAATAACACAAACATCAACGGAAATGTTTCCAGGGAAACTAAAATAAGTGACAAAACCGGTTGGGACGTGCTGGTGCTTACAGCTTAAAATTCTTCTTTATGTCTTTATTAATTTTTGCAAAACATACAGAGATTACATTTTTATGACATACAACTTGTATACAATATACAAAATATGTTCATCGTCACCAGAATACGAAAATGAGAAAAGACAATGAGCTGAAAACTAAAACAAATTAATTAAAAAGATGAAGAAGAACATGAAGGAAAGATATTTATCTTTTATCAGTTACACTGTACAAATTGTTTCATGTTATGTGTAAATTTTCATAAAGAAAAGTCTCCAGTAGAGTCCAAAGTTTTTAAGTTGAGACACACATAAACGCATATTTTAAAAGCTTTTTTGTAAAGTTAAAAAAAAAGCATTTGCAGCCGTTAAGTTATTTCTGTCGTAAGACCAGCTCTTCAGCTGATGGACACATGCTGCGTTGTCATGGGAACAGAGGTGAAAATAATGAGGAATTATATTGTCTTTCGTTGCTCCTTCATCAAGTGCGTTCCACACTGTAGCTCTACTCACTACAAAGTCCCACTTCAAGGGCTCTGCCATCTGCCCTTCGAAAGAAGTATTGAGAATGGCAACTGATGTCATGGCTACATCATCGCGCAATGTATTGTGGGGGAGTATCCGCCATTTTGTGAGGCCACAAACACGAGCCGGTAATCAAACAACACTATACACAGCTATGTTGGTTGTATGAATTATTTATCTGAGCATGTTTAAAAGTAGTTTAAAACAAGGTGGATTGAACAGAGACAAACTCCTATCAGATTGAGCGTGGAATGGCGAGATGGCCTACACAATATGGTGGCACTACCCATCAGCCACCATGGTGCTCTGTGGCTGACGTCACGTTGTCAAGCTCCATAGGGAAGCTCACAAGCAATAAGCACGTCCCAGCCGGGTTCGTCACATATTAGGTTCCCCTGGAAACATTTCCGTTGTGGTCTGTGTTACTTGCCGCACGTTTCTGTATTTGGTTGTGTTGTAAACTTTTGCAGCGCGTTTCTGTCTTTGGAGCACACGTGTATTGTGAAACTGATGATGATGGGTTTTTTTTCAATTTGCAGGTGTTTTTTTCTATTTGCAGGTGTTTTCTTTTATTTGCACACGTTTTTTTGCTATTTGCATGTGTTTGCTTCAGTTGCTGTGCGTTGAGCTCTCTTGGCCACCGTAGACGAGAGTTTTTGACCTATGGCACTTAGGTGAGAGTTATGTAAGGTGCGTGTACTGAGAGCTTGTGAAAAGCAGGTCTGTTTCTAATTAGAATCTTCCATGCTTCGATCAAAATGTCTGTGCTTGCGTGCCTATAAGTGTAATGTTGCTAATAGCCTGAGATTTACACTCTAGAAAAGCTCAACATGACATGAAGGTTTATAGGGTTGGATTTGAAGGTTTAGGCCATGGGCACAGTTTGTCCTGTTCTGATGGCAGTTTGTTCAGCCGATTTGGAAAATCATAATGAAAATCATTATGTGTTAAACAGGTAGCAAATGAGAAATATATCAGTTATTGACCAGGTCAGTTATTCATTTGTTTGTAACAGATGAAGGGTTTACACATGGTTGATGGTGTGTTGCTGGGCATTGACTTTGCGATTGATGTACAATGATGTACGGGGTCCTGTTGCTCCCGATTGGTTAGTATCCACACTGAGGGCCTATTCACTGGGCCCAGCCCCATAATTCCCCTGTGTACGGGCATTCCAACACCTGTTGCTTTCAAACATTCTGGAAAGTTGATAAAACCTCTAGGCTACTTTTAAGGATGGAAAAAAAGACACTATATTTTCCCTTGATCCAATAGGTCCATTTGAGGGTGACGTTCCCATGTGATTGCTGATATATCATCAAGGATGATCAGAATCTTTGAGACAAACCGCTAAGGTGAAGTAAAATTGATCAGGGCTGTAAATTATATATAATATGGACAATAATGTATATGTACAAAATTCTGTTTAATTAATCAGATTAATCACAATTAATTGCATCAATACAGCAGTATTTTTTGAAGAAGAAGACATTACAAAAAGCGGTTTTAGAAGTCAATCAGTCAACTTGTTTTTGTAATGAAAAGAAGCTGAAATAACATTTTTGATGTAAAACCTAAACTTGAAAATGTTGCCTTGCAATCTGACTAAATAAGTTTGTTGAAATGCTAAAATGACTAAAACTCACAGTAAAATAATAATAATAATAATAAAATAAATAAATGAAAATGTACAAATAAAATCTAAAATAACTGAAAAACAAAAATAAAATCCTATGAATAAATCCTATTTATCAATAACGGTTGATTTTTCAATAACACTAAAAACGGTTGCACTTTTTTTACAGTATGTGCAATTTGCTACAATTAGTAAATAGTGGGTTAATGCGAAACAGGACTGCAAAATAAAGTATATAAGACAAAATAAAATAACACTGATGTATAAATTAATTTTTATATTATTTTATTGTTGATGTTTTATATATATATATATATATATATAGACATATGTAAGGAATAAGGTGAGGCTGTGCTGTATCGTGAATAAGTACTCCGCTTCGAGTCGTGCCTAACGCCCTTCAGCTGTTATTTGTTCACGATACAGCACTTGCCTTGAGTACCTTATTGCTTTTATAAAACGGTTACCACACAATAAAAATTTTAAAGTAAAAAAATATGTAATAGTGCAACTTTCATGAAGTAAAATCCTTCCTTCGGCTAGAAAAAAATAGTCCCTGACCGTGAACAGCAACAACGTTCCAATGTGTAATATAAAAGCTCAAATAAAATCAACATAGGAACTGCAGTGTTGCGCAGTGATAAATAGAACCGTTGGGTGAAGTGGTCATAGCCTTTATCGTGAATAAATCAATTTTTTTATTCAAGCATTTAGAATCAAGCATTTGAACTAACTGTTTTATATATATAAAACAGTTTTATATATGTATATATAATGTAATTATTTTTATATAGATAACTAAATCATCAACAATAAAATAATATAAAAATTAATTTATACATCAGTGTTATTTTGTTTTGTCATATAGGCCTACTTTATTTTGGAGTCCTGTTTCGCATGAACATACTATGTACTTATTGTAGTAAAGTGCACATACTGTAAAATAAAGTGCAACCGAATATTTAGTCATGAGATTTTGATGAGATGGGTTTTACACTTTCTCATGTTTGGTCCTGATGACGTCTGAAGTGATGTTAGTACACTGCATGTGTGTTTGCTCAACACACTCATTCTCACAGCTCCCTGTTGACTTCTCTCACCATAAACTCACACACTCATACAGCCCTCTATCCATAGGCCAGACTCAGAAAGAGAAAGAATTCAGACGAAGAGTAATACAAGACTTAGGCCGGATTTCATGCTCTTCTTTCATGATGCAAATCATGCTCTTTAGAACATTTAAACTTACATTCCTACATTACTTAATGATGAATCAGTACTTGTGTCTTAAGCCAGCATGTAGATCACTCACTATTGCAAGAGTTAAGATTTGATGCTGCACAATTTACTTTTGTTCATGTAATGGAGATCCACCTCGGCTTAGTTCCACACTGTAATATCTCCCGATCTTTCGACACGTCTGGAATCCCTATATCCTTTCCATCCTTTCCACATATAGGGTCTCTGTTTCTGAGTAAGCACTGGGCCATGGTCTTCACTCCTGTCAGAGGGAAGCAAAGGAACTGTTCGGTGAGAGCTGGCAGTGTGTCAGGCGGCACTGTTTCCAGCTGCTGTTGCTGAAGAAAAACGAGACTCTGGAAATAAAACCAGACAGACCCAAGTGCCTTAATAACTCACAGCAGGGCCTACTGGGAAAAAAATAACAGAAAAAAAAAAAGATATAGAAGGGAGATCGAGACGGAGGCAAGGCCTGTTATGTAAAGGAAAATAGCAAGCAGTGTTTATGTTTCAGTATTTGAAAAAAACATTTTGCAGGATCTTGGTGTGTTATAGACTTTCATTTTACCAGCCAACAAATTCATTTTAACATTGGACATGATGTAAAGACAATAATGTCATAGCTTGATTGAGTCAGGTTTAAATAAAAAGCTAAAGAAAGAGCCTTGGCACGCCGCTCTGCCAGTTGCTTCTAATTTGCACAGGTACTCTAGGCTACCTTTTTTCCTATGTATGTCATTTGTGTAATTGCACATGCTAACAGAAGGAGTTTAGCACACAAGGGCAGCTATTTTACTTGAATACTGTGGCAGATGAAGTTAAAGGGATAGTTCACTCAAAAATTACAACTTTGTCATCATTTTATTCACTCTCATGTTGTTCCAACTGTTTGACTTTCTTTTTCCTGTTGAACACAAAATAAGATGTTTTGAAGAATATGCTGGTCGCTGTTTTATGTGCAAATACAGTGAATGTGGACTGCAGTTTTCAAGATTTACAAAGGGCATGAAAGCACATAAAAGTATATCGTAAAATCGTTCTACTCGTACACTGTTACTCTTGAAGTCCAATGATAGCTTTATGTGAGAAACAGACCAGATTACTAAGTCAGTGAGTCCAATCCAATGTGTGTATGAATCTTTCAGACTGGTTTTGTGAACTGAATCATCTGATTAATTGAAAATATGTTCAGAAGTCTTTAGAAATCTGTTCCGGAATCAGAATCACTATTTCTCATATGAACTCCCCAAGGAGAGATTTCAGGAGACTTGAAAAACAATGGTCATGCAATGGTCATATTAGCCACTTTTATGATAGTTTTATGGTTCTTTTTTAATTGTAAACTTTAGAAACTTTATTTTAAGGTGATGTAGTTACACATTACTACATAATATAGTAATAACAGTAAATTATGAATAATTACAAGTAACTAATCCGAAACCAAACCCTAAACATAAATCCACAACTTAAGTACATGTAGTCAATTGACAGTCCACACAACTACCATTTTAATGCTTCAAAAAGTTCATAAAAAGATTGTAAAACTAATCCATAGGAATTGGGCTGTTTAGTCAACATTTTCTGATGAGACTTGATCGTTTTATATGATGAACAGATTGAATTTAAGCTTTTATCCACATAAACATTCATATAAGCGAACATAAACAGAAACTCAACCGAACTCACTTTGACTGATGCGAGAACAAACCTCATTG
Source organism: Pimephales promelas (assembly GCF_016745375.1). The sequence goes on along the minus strand of NW_024121432.1, from coordinate 19,414,026 downwards.
GTTCTTTCTGAGGCTCAAATGTGCGTAAAACACAGGAGAATAAACCTCATTGGTTCTCGCATGTCAAGCGAATATGCTAGAACTTCAATTTCTCACAACTGATTGTTGATGAATGTTTATATGTGAATAAAAGCCTAAATTTAATCTGTTCATCAGTGACTGTCTCTTAGGAAAACCTCTTAATTCGTATGGATTAGTTTTACGAATCGTCAAAGTGGTAGTTGCGTAGACTGTCAATAGAGAAATGTTTCAATTTCNACACATTTGTTGTCTTTTAACGTTTCTTTGCCCAAAATGGAGATTATCAAAACAGCACAGTCATACAGGTAACAGTAACCTGGATGATGAGAGATGTTTTCCAGTACTTTTTCCCCACTCATAATCCACTAAAACGTTTGAATAACAGACATGGTATGAAGTCAGAGCAGGGCAGAAATGAGGTGAAAGTGTCTGCGCTCATTCGGTGAGGAATCTATCACTGCTAGCTTACAGTCCGCTACTGTGCACTCGCCCACTAATCCTCACAAACATGACCATTTAAATGCGCTAGTCCTGTCTTCCACAGCATTTTGCTGATGATTCATGGCTCATCTGCATCATTCAGCAGTTTGTGTAAAGGAATGTTCCGGGTTCAGCACAAGTTAATGTCTATCCACACATGCTAAATGCTAATGCGCTTAATAATATCACACACAAACATGTTTGTTAAGTCGAACTCAATCTTTAAAAAAAAGTCCCAAAACAAGTTGAGCCTGATGTTGGTCATCTTATTTTATTTAAATGTGGTCCCAAAAAATAAAGTTGTTTTTTTTTTAGTAAAATTAAAATTATCCCACGCACCCTCAAGCCATTCTTTGTGTTGATGACTTTCTTCTTTCAGCCAAACACAATCTGAGTTAGCCTATAATATTAAAAATATCCAAGCGTTATAATGGGAGTGAATTCCGTATTTATAACTTTATATATTTATTTATTGATGTATATTTATATGAATATTTATATATCCATATTTACAAACTGTTTATAAACTGTAATCACTGGCTTCTGGTAATGGCGCGAGTCAAGTTACGGCTAAAGAGTGACCTCTGACCCGACGCTTGACTTATTGACGAATGCGGAAGCACAGAGGATAGAGCAAAACAAAACACTGGTTTTTGGGTGTAACAAAACAGGAGTGTGAAGAGACGCTTATCTCACAAGACGAGAAGAGACGAGATTTTTGCACAATATTTTATAGAAATCCTCAATGACAAAAGTCATGACTGGAAAATAGTCTGCAGGTGCATTTAGACAAGTCTAAAACGTGAATTTTTAAAGAGAAATATCAGAGGATCTTGAGTTTGTTGCCCAACCCTGTTTGTTTTAAAATGGGAGAGGCGTCTACTCTAAGCTTACGCTTCCACTAAATCCTTCGTCATGCAGGTCACAGGTCACAGGTTATATTTCCGCCGGAACTCGACTCGATGGAGCATTATGAATTACGTTTTTGACAACTAAAAAAAAAACCAACTAAAAAAATTAGACCACATCAACTTTGTTTTGGGACATTTGAGCTTAACAAATGTTTGTGCGTGATAATTAAGCGCGTTAGCATTTAGCATGTAGCATGTGTGGATAGACATGAACACAGAACATTCGTTTACACAAACTGCTGAATGATTTTTGGGTGAACTAACCGTTTAAGTTGTGGCCTAATGGTTAGAGATTCAGACTTCTAACGCAAGGCCATGGGTTTGAGTCTCAGTACCGGCAGGATAGAAATGTAGTTGAACAGCACTCTCATTACACTAACAGAGGTACTTTACTGAGGTGCCCTTAAGCAAGGCACCTAACCCCTAATCACACTTAAGTGTGTGTGAAAGGCGATAATCTTCAGTCAGTGCTTTTGGTTTTATTTTAGCTGTGATGATGTTTAAATCATCTTTTTTGTGGTTATACCTTTACTGTTCTAGGCACATCATGTCCCTTTTTGGTTTTGTATTGTATGACAGTTAGCGGGTTTATTGGCTTTATATGGTCCTGGAGTTAGTTGAAAGATTGGATGGAGATAACCTTAACACACATAATTCTTTTGGCTATATTTTTTTTAAACATTGTGTAAAGTAAATATACACAACATAATCAGTTCCACATAATTAATAACTTGGGCTTTACACGCTTGTGCACTTGCTTATTAATTTTTAGCCAGGTTTGCTCTGTCCTGTTTAATCGGAACAGACATAATAAAATGCCTAAAGGCTCTGTGGTTAACTTTATACACAATCAAACCAGACTTATTGTGTTACAGAATGGGTTTGCTTTGAAATTCCAAGTTATGAAAATACAGGAAATGCACAAAAAAATCTTTGCTGTAGTGCTTGCTTGTGGTGAATCCCTCATTGGAAAGGCATCTTATTCAGCTCGGCCGCCTTTGTGCTTAACTTTCCCTTAAAAGGCAATTCATGTGGGTTCATGGGCAGGATTCTTAAGAAACATGGCAAAGATCACTGCACTGTACAAAAGAAGACACACAGTATTATCCACACATCAAACGAAAACAGAATGTAGGTAATGTCAGTAAACAACATGAGAACGAGTTCCTTGTCTTTGTCTTTGTGATGGCTTAGACTTTGATCGTTATGCCTGCTGCTACGCTTGCAAATCATCTTAGTGCATTTTTTTAAAAGCAGGCCACAGAGGTGCCCCCCCAAAAAAGAGAGACGTTTTCCAGACAACTGTCGAGTTTTGACCTACTAACAACACGTCCAATCTAGCACGCCACCCTGCCAGATGTCGAGCCTACAGTCTCTGTTTTTCTTCTGTTTTCTTTCAATGTCTTCAGTCATCTATAACTATTCATATGCCACCTTCAGACATTGAGTTACAGAGTAGGTCACGATCACTCAGTCTTCTAGGCTCCAAAAAGTAACCCTTTTCCTCTCTCTTTCTTTTAAGTTATCCAATTTGCCCAGGTGTTAAGTTCATTTGGCATTCAGTAGACTGCAAGAAAAAAAGAGAGACGGAAACTTGACTTCCTTTCATTTATTTGTTTAATTTGCCTCGTTCATTTAGCGAGCTGTCCATGAAGCCGTGTACCCAAACAGTCATTATCCGTCTTTCATAAGCCGACATTGGCTGTTTGCTTTCGGGTGATTTAACAGGAATACAATTTTCTCTCTCTTTCTCTTTGTAATTTGGCAGGCACTCCTAACTGGTTTCCTGAAAACGCTTTGAGTACTGTTTGTCAGATCTACCTTTTTTGTTTCAGTTTGTGCCAAGGTAAATGTTTCATTCATAGGGAGTGTGACTTAACTGTTTTTCTTTAGCCCTTTTTTTCAAAACAGGTGTTTCATAGCGTGATACGCCGCTATCCTTCCCACTTTTACCGCGTATGATCCAAAGATATCAAAGGAACCTGGTATGTTGTTTTTTTCCCCCAATGAATATTTAGTTCAAAACATTGCATTCACCCTGTAAATTCATGTGGCTTTGCCTTTCCTGAAGGAGCTGTCAGAGTCTGACAGCCTAAAAAGACCTACAGGTGTTATGGCCTATTTACTTAATGGTCACAGACAGAATCTAAATAACGTTCACTTCTCACTTCAAATGTTTGCAGGTATTTGAATGGTAAAGGAGATGTGTGTGGGTGTGTGTGTGGGTGTGTGTCTGTTTGTGTGTGTTTTAAACACATAATAATAATAATAATAATAATAATATCAATAAAGTTATAAAATTTCAGCACCATTCATTTTTATTAAATTTCCTTTTATCAGGTTATTCATTATTGAAATGTCATCTGACCTTCAAGTTATAAATAATATAATATAATATAATATAATATAATATAATATAATATAATATAATATAATATAATATAATATAATATAATATAATATAATATAATATTTGAAGACTTCAGATGCAACATTTTTCTTTAATATGAAAATTTTTATCAGGCATTAATATGAAAATTTTTATCAGGCATTAATATGAAAATTTTTATCTGACCTTCAAGTTGTATATAATATAATATAATATAATATAATATAATATAATATAATATAATATAATATAATATAATATAATATAATATAATATAATATAATTTTATATTAATTAATATTATAATAATTAATATTAAAAATAATTAATATTAATTAATGTTAATATTAATTCTTAATATTAACATTTTTATCAGGCTCCTATGTATAGGTTTATGTATAAGTATACCGACATTTCTGAATGGGCTGAGGCTGGTATTTAATGAGTTTGAAGAGAAAGTATTTTATAAAAGTATACAATGTGCTCAATATTATCATCGCATTTTTAGGTGGCTTTTAGAGGCTTTTGCATCAGAGGTCTTCATTTGGAATATTATGTAAAATATACGTTTATTTTTCAAATGACATCTGCTGTTTCAAAACAAAGAAATAAAAGAGAAGAAGAACCGATGTTCCAAACACAACACACTCTACATCAGTGCTCTTTTTGGCTTAAAGGATGTGTGTGCCCATATCAGACAGCTACACTCTGTTATTGAAGCGTGGCCTTTAATCAGGAAGTGTAACTGTGTTGTAAAGATACTGACACTTATAGAGGATATAATGCAGTTAATGATAGTGGCTGTGTAAACAACCCTTGATGTCGTTGTTCATAAAGCATTATCATGTTTATTCAGTAATGGAAGAACTAACATTAGGCCTTGTAAAGCATTAAAATGTACTGTAGAGTAAATAGCCATTGTGAGAAAAAGCACACACGATAAATTGCACTTGACACCTGCAGTACACAGAACACTTGTTTAAATGACATCGTGCAATTGCAATGTCTTTCTGTTTACATCATACATAATTATGACAAAACATTAATAAATCTCAGTTGTATAACACCATTAATGGTTTTAAGCGATGACAACATGCTCCGAAAGTGATGTCAGCATACATCCGAAACGTTGTACTCCCACACTCAGAGGAACCCTGGACTCGTCCTGAATCTTTCTCAGACTGAAAATCACCAGAGCAAGACAAACCGACACCTGTTTAGTCTAGCATGCAGCTGACCCAAATCTGATGCAGATGCTGGTTCAGATGAGGAGCTCTATTAGCTGATGCTGCACATTTGGCCTGCTGAAGTCTAATCTGAGCTCCACCTCACTGCTGCTGAATCAGACGAGATGTGATAGGCCCAAATTCCAGTCCTGTAAAAAGAGAAGACAGGCTCAATTGTGTGTCTTAAGGGTGTAACCGGGTGAAAATTTTAATGCAGTGTGGTCTCTCAGCCTTGACTGATCATGAGCACTTTAAAAAACAGTACTGCATAGCACGTGTTCAGCAAAATAACAAACACCCAGAGATCGGCCCTGAACCTGGAGTTTTCCGAGTCATTTGTCCAAGTATGCTGGGAAAAGTCTTTTTAATATTTTTGTTTTGAATGCCCCTCCTTCCAGTGGTAATATCGCCTCTCAGATCTTCCTGGCAGCATCTGATTAACAGCTCATTCTGAACCTCAAAATACTTTCTAAAGTCAAAACAGGAAAGATGAGTTATGAAAGAACATAAACTTTAGCCCCTGGGATCAAAACAATTTAGGTGCGGTCACATTAGAGAAATTTCAAAGGCAATTTTTTCAGGCAATTCATTGTCAGTGCAATGTATTAAGCACAGTTCACATGGAAGTCATTTTCAAACCAGGCAGCTTTCTGTAAGCCAGCACTGCGAATTTGCGCCGCTAAATCTAACTCTGAGTGGAGAAATGTTTAGACCTTGTAAAATTCCAAATCACATGGATTTTCTTTTTCAATTTTGCCAGACAAACAGTAATTGTGACTGTGTGGTTTAGGCTAGGTTGGTCACATGATAAGCTCTTGTTCTACTATTGGGATTTGTACTTGTGTATGTTGGTTATCAAATCAAATGTAAGATGTCACCATATAGGGCTCTATAATTGAGTAATTGTAGATAATTATAGATGCTAATTCTAGAGTTAACTCCCCCATCAGCTCTAAATGTGCGACATAAATTATAGGTTTGTCTTAATTTAGTTCTTTGACTCTAAGTTAGATGTGGACAATTGTGTCATGGTCATGACTGTGTTCTAGTTCTTCATTAGTTGTCATGAGCTACTTTTCCACTGTCGGGCCAAACCATTCTCATTGCTTAACCGCTCCATTCCATTCCTGGCCCAGCTAATACGGATATGGTTTCCTTTTCCACTGTGGGGCTGATAACAGAACTCTTTGGAATGTAATAAACATGCCTCAGGCGTAATGATGTAATGAGATATAAATAGACCGCGTTATGGAGGATGATACGATATTTCTTGAAATTGTATTATTCATTCATCTATTTGTGTTTACGTCGTTCAAATAACATGCTTAGCTGGCTAGCGAGAAAATAGCTCACTATGTGCATTCTAGCCAGCAAGGTTCAGCACAATTAGCCAACCGTGACGAGAACAGCTTGTAATCGCCATATCATACCAGGCTCAAGTTGAAATATAACTGGAACCATTCCTCACCATTGTAAGAACCGTTCGCCCTGACGGTGGAAAAGCAACTATGCGCTCTAAAAAATGCTGGGTTGTTTCAACCCAAATTTGGGTCAAATATGGACAATGTTAACCCAACTTCAACTTTCACTTTCAACGGTACATTTTTTAATTACATTTTTTAACCCAACATTTTGGTTTGTCCATATTTGACCCAAATTTTATTAGTTACACACCTGTTTCCTGTTCCTTTGATTATCAGCCTCAGTGTATTTAATCCCTTATTTCTCTGTTTATTGTTTCTCGTTAACGTTATATTATTTATGTGTATGCTATCGCTCTCTGTGTTTAAAAGCCTATCATCGTTCATTCTACGTCCTTAGGATTTCACAAGCAACCCCTGAAAACATGACTATTTGAATTTAAAACAGAAAAGTTTTTATAAAGCATTTAAGTCTGATGATTTAAAGAAGGATAAGTGATAATAGGATTATTATGATTTAGATAGATAATTGTGGAAAAAGTCATTTTCTGACCTAATTTCGGATTATGTTTCCACTGCTCTTTGTTTTTTTCTTCTTCTTACTGGAACAGAATGTTTTAATTTTATTGCACCTCAAATGAGTCAAACTTTCCACCTATTGAGTGATGATTTGTCATCACATTCAGTGAGATGAGGAAGTAGAGAGACATCTTGGACACATTGTATTTGGCCTGGGGTTTTGGAGGGCAGTCATGTTTGGTCACAGGTGTGTTTCCCGCTCACAGTCAAACAAAGCTGATACATTCCACTGACACTCACAGTGCTGTGAGTTTACACCTAAACAAAACTGATCGATTCTGTCTCGTAAATGTTTGTTAAAGCCCACAGAAGTGTCATGCCTATTTGATTAGATTACAATGTAAAAAACTTGAATCTTGCATACTTGCCTTTTTATTGAAGCAGTCACACTTTAGATTAGAGTCTAATTCTCACAATTAACTAACTATAACTACTTTTGCCTCAATGAACTCCTATGGTTTATTAATACTTACAGTAGCAATGTCATTGTTAAGTTTAGGTATTGGGTAGGAATCAGATAGGATTAGAAATGTAGATCATGCAGAATAAGGCATTAATATTATGTGCTTTATAAGTAATAAAAAAACAGCCAGTATCTTAGTAATGCATGCTAGTAAGCAAGTTATAGTGAGACTTGGACCAAAGTGTTCCCAAAAAACTTGTTTTATTAGGTGAATTTAACTACTATGCACTTGCATCAAAACATACATTATGTACTCATTGTGTTCATATTGTATTGCAAAAACACCATTGCTGCTATAGGTGGGTAATGTGGGTAAGGTTAATGGCAGATTTAGTGGTATATGGTTAGGTTTAAGGGTGGGTTAAGGTGTAAAAATAATAAAATGCTCAGTCAAAAAAATGTAATTAAATTTGAATAAATCATCATTAGAAATAATAATAATTAAATGAAAATAAGCATTTTAAAATTATTTTTCTTTATTTATTGTCTACCGAGTCATAAGCGAATCTGTCATTTGTACAGCTTGGTTATGATTACATGCGTTTCTTTTCCAGCGAAAGCCAGGGACAAAGGAAAGGATTATATAAATGGGGTGGATTACATGGCCTGTTTGGAATCTGGCTCTATCTGGCTGATGTGTCTGGCAGACACCCATTTGGACCCAGAGTCATTGTCTGTGTCAGTGAAGGAGCCCCTGAGAGCAGCACTGTCTGTCTGGGCATGACTCATTCTGAACCACGTGCTTGAACCTTCACTAAACCCACGACATGGGAAAGTCACTGGTCTGCAATCATTACCCCCCTGAGTTCCTCCAACAGTCTCAACAAAATCTATCATTGTAGCTCCTCTTTTCCTCACTGAGACTGTGAACGGAACATCCAGTGAAGATCTCGGAGAGAAAGTTATGTGAACAACACATCCTGCTGAGCTCTAGCTGTAGTAATAATATGACCCTATGATTTATATAACAATTTATACAACCAACATGTCTTTTGCGTCTCAGGGCACCACGAGTACGGTGGCCGAGAAAGCTCAACTTGCTGCAACTGAAGAAAACACATAATGAAAAACTGCATGCAAATAGAAAAAAACACCTTTGGATTGAACAGAGACAAACTCCTATCAGATTGAGCGTGGAATGGCGAGATGGCCTACACAATATGGTGGCACTACCCATCAGCCACCATGGTGCTCTGTGGCTGACGTCACGTTGTCAAGCTCCATAGGGAAGCTCACAAGCAATAAGCACGTCCCAGCCGGGTTCGTCACATATTAGGTTCCCCTGGAAACATTTCCGTTGTGGTCTGTGTTGCCGCACGTTTCTGTATTTGGTTGTGTTGTAAACTTTTGCAGCGCGTTTCTGTCTTTGGAGCACACATGTATTGTTTTTTTTTTTCAATTTGCAGGTGTTTTTTCTATTTGCATGTGTTTTCTTTTATTTGCACACGTTTTTTTTGCTATTTGCATGTGTTTGCTTCAGTTGCAGTGCGTTGAGCTCTCTTGGCCACCGTAGACGAGAGTTTTTGACCTATGGCACTTAGGTGAGAGTTATGTAAGGTGCGTGTACTGAGAGCTTGTGAAAAGCAGGTCTGTTTCTAATTAGAATCTCCCATGGTTCGATCAAAATGTCTGTGCTTGCGTGCCTATGAGTGTAATGTTGCTAATAGCCTGAGATTTACACTCTAGAAAAGCTCAACATGACATGAAGGTTTATAGGGTTGGATTTGAAGGTTTAGGCCATGGGCACAGTTTGTCCTGTTCTGATGGCAGTTTGTTCAGCCGATTTGGAGAATCATAATGAAAATCATTATGTGTCAAACAGGTAGCAAATGAGAAATATATCAGTTATTGACCAGGTCAGTTATTCATTTGTTTGTAACAGATGAAGGGTTTACACATGGTTGATGGTGTGTTGCTGGGCATCGACTTTGCGATTGATGTACAATGATGTACGGGGTCCTGTTGCTCCCGATTGGTTAGTATCCACACTGAGGGCCTATTCACTGGGCCCAGCCCCATAATTCCCCTGTGTACGGGCATTCCAACACCTGTTGCTTTCAAACATTCTGGAAAGTTGATAAAACCTCTAGGCTACTTTTAAGGATGGAAAATAAGACACTATATTTTCCCTTGATCCAATAGGTCCATTTGAGGGTGACGTTCCCATGTGATTGCTGATATATCATCAAGGATGATCAGAATCTTTGAGACAAACCGCTAAGGTGAAGTAAAATTGATCAGGGCTGTAAATTATATATAATATATGGACAATAATGTGTATGTACAAAATTCTGTTTAATTAATGAGATTAATCACAATTAATTGCATCAATACAGCAGTATTTTTTGAAGAAGAAGACATTACAAAAAGCGGTTTTGAAGTCAATCAGTGGTTACGGTTAACTTGTTTTTGAAATGAAATGAAGCTGAAATAAAATTTTAGATGTAAAACCTAAACTTGAAAATGTTGCCTTGCAATCTAACTAAATAAGTTTGTTGAAATGCTAAAATTACTAAAACTCACAGTAAAATAATAATTAAAAATTAAATGGAAATGTACAAATAAAATCTAAAATAACTGAAAAACAAAAATAAAATAATAAATCCTATGAATAAATTCTATTTATCAATAATACTAAAAAACGGTTGCACTTTATTTTACAGTATGTGCTACAATTAGTACATAGTAGGTTAATGCGAAACAGGACTGCAAAATAAAGTATATAAGACAAAATAAAATAACACTGATGTATAAATAAATTTTTATATTATTTTATTGTTGATGTTTTAGTTATTTATAATATATATATGTATATATACACATATGTAAGGAATAAGGTGAGGCTGTGCTGTATCGTGAATAAGTACTCTGCTTCGAGTCGTGCCTAACGCCCTTCAGCTGTTATTTGTTCACGATACAGCACTTGCCTTGAGTACCTTATTGCTTTTATAAAACGGTTACCGCACAATAAAAATATTAAAGTAAAAAAATATGTAATAGTGCAACTTTCATGAAGTAAAATCCTTCCTTCGGCTAGAAAAAAATAGTCCCTGACCGTGAACAGCAACAACGTTCCAATGTGTAATATGAAAGCTCAAATAAAATCAACATAGGAACTGCAGTGTTGCGCAGTGATAAATAGAACCGTTGGGTGAAGTGGTCGAGCCCGTTCTCATCCCAAAGCGCCATATAGGACGCTTTTGCAAAAGCGTAAATATCCAACGCACATGGCACCCTTTAACGTAAAATGAGACGCAGATATATTTGGGCAGAAGGCGCCCCCTAGTGGTCTAACCCTTACCCTACACCATACCTAAACTTAACCATAACCGAAGCGTCTCATTAGACGTTAAAGGGTGCCATGTGCGTTGGATATTTACGCTTTTGCATAAGCGTTGTATATGGCGCTTTGGGATGAGAATGCGTTGGAGGGGTCATAGCCTTTATCGTGAATAAAGCACAGCTATTGACCAATCAGAATTAAGCATTTGAACTAACTGTTTTATATATATAAAACAGTTATATATATATATATATATATATATATATATATATGTAATTATTATTATAAAGATAACTAAATCATCAACAATAAAATAATATAAAAATTAATTTATACATCAGTGTTTTTTTGTTTTGTCATATATAGGCCTACTTTATTTTGGAGTCCTGTTTCGCATGAAGATACTATGTACTTATTGAAGTAAAGTGCACATACTGTAAAATAAAGTGCAACTGAATATTTAGTTATGAGATTTTGATGAGATGGGTTTTACACTTTCTCATGTTTGGTCCTGATGACGTCTGAAGTGATGTTAGTACACTGCATGTGTGTTTGCTCAACACACTCATTCTCACAGCTCCCTGTTGACTTCTCTCACCATAAACTCACACACTCATACAGCCCTCTATCCACAGGCCAGACTCAGAAAGAGAAAGAATTCAGACGAAGAGTAATACAAGACTTAGGCCGGATTTCATCCTCTTCTTTCATGATGCAAATCATGCTCTTTAGAACATTCAAACTTACATTCCTACATTACTTAATGATGAATCAGTACTTGTGTCTTAAGCCATGCATGTAGATCACTCACTATTGCAAGAGTTAAGATTTGATGCTGCACAATTTACTTTTGTTCATGTAATGGAGATCCACCTCAGCTTAGTTCCACACTGTAATATCTCCCGATCTTTCGACACGTCTGGAATCCCTATATCCTTTCCATCCTTTCCACATATAGGGTCTCTGTTTCTGAGTAAGCACTGGGCCATGGTCTTCACTCCTGTCAGAGGGAAGCAGAGGAACTGTTCGGTGAGAGCTGGCAGTGTGTCAGGCGGCACTGTTTCCAGCTGCTGTTGCTGAAGAAAAACGAGACTCTGGAAATAAAACCAGACAGACCCAAGTGCCTTAATAACTCACAGCAGGGCCTACTGGGAAAAAAATAACAGGAAAAAAAAAAAGATATAGAAGGGAGATCGAGACGGAGGCAAGGCCTGTCATGTAAAGGAAAATAGCAAGCAGTGTTTATGTTTCAATATTTGAAAAAAACATTTTGCAGGATCTTGGTGTGTTATAGACTTTTCATTTTACCAGCCAACAAATTCATTTTAACATTTGACATGATGTAAGACAATAATGTCATAGCTTGATTGAGTCAAGTTTAAATAAAAAGCTAAAGAAAGAGCCTTGGCACGCCGCTCTGCCAGTTGCTTCTAATTTGCACAGGTACTCTAGGCTACCTTTTTTCCTATGTATGTCATTTGTTTAATTGCACATGCTAACAGAAGGAGTTTAGCACACAAGGGCAGCTATTTTACTTGAATACTGTGGCAGATGAAGTTAAAGGGATAGTTCACTCAAAAATTACAACTTTGTCATCATTTTATTCACTCTCATGTTGTTCCAACTGTTTGACTTTCTTTTTCCTGTTGAACACAAAATAAGATGTTTTGAAGAATATGCTGGTCGCTGTTTTATGTGCAAATACAGTGAATGTGGACTGCAGTTTTCAAGATTTACAAAGGGCATGAAAGCACATAAAAGTATATCGTAAAATCGTTCTACTCGTACTTACTCTTGAAGTCCAATGATAGCTTTATGTGAGAAACAGACCAGATTACTGAGTCAGTGAGTCCAATCCAATGTGTGTATGAATCTTTCAGACTGGTTTTGTGAACTGAATCATCTGATTAATTGAAAATATATTCAGAAGTCTTTAGAAATCTGTTCCGGAATCAGAATCACTATTTCTCATATGAACTCCCCAAGGAGAGCTAGATTTCAGGAGACTTGAAAAACAATGGTCATGCAATGGTCATATTAGCCACTGTTATGATAGTTTTAAGGTTCTTTTTTAATTGTAAACTTTAGAAACTTTATTTTAAGGTGATGTAGTTACACATTACTACATACTATAGTAATAGTAAATTATGAATAATTACAAGTAACTAATCCGAAACCAAACCCTAACCATAAATCCACAACTTAAGTACATGTAGTCAATTGACAGTCCACACAACTACCATTTTAATGCTTCAAAAAGTTCATAAAGAGATCGTAAAACTAATCCATAGGAATTGGGCTGTTTAGTCAACATTTTCTGATGAGACTTGATCGTTTTATATGATGAACAGATTGAATTTAAGCTTTTATCCACATAAACATTCATATAAGCGAACATAAACAGAAACTCAACCGAACTCACTTTGACATGCGAGAACAAACCTCATTGGTTCTTTCTGAGGCTCAAATGTGCGTAAAACACAGGAGAATAAACCTCATTGGTTCTCGCATGTCAAGCGAATATGCTAGAACTTCAATTTCTCACAAGTGATTGTTGATGAATGTTTATATGTGAATAAAAGCCTAAATTCAATCTGTTCATCAGTGACTGTCTCTTAGGAAAACCTCTTAATTCATATGGATTAGTTTTACGAATCGTCAAAGTGGTAGTTGCGTAGACTGTCAATAGAGAACCAGAAATGTTTCAATTTCATTACAAATATATTCATTTGTATTCCGAAATTGAACAAAAAGTCTTACGGGTTTGGAACGACATGAGGAATTAATGACAGAATTTAGATTTTTGGATAAACTAACTCTTTGATTTTTGCAGTGAACCACTGCAAATGACATGGACTATAGCATTTACTTTTACAGTAAAGGTAAAAGTTTATTCTCTTATGACCCTAAAAATGATTGTGTGTTTACATGAGAAAAATGTCCAGGCATATCTTAGATCTAGTCTGTGTGGTTTGCATGACCTGTTTGGGTGTCAGTAGTAGAGTTTCACTCGTGCTACGGCACGATATGTTTGTGCAGGTGTGGAACGGCCCATAGGAGGAATTTCCTGCCTTATGGGAAGCTTAGAGCTGTGTGCCGTATGGCTAGACTGCTTTAACGACCCAGCACTTCTCACACACCCCTCACTGAGCACCTCCACACCATTCACTCAACACTTTCTCACCTTCAACACAGGTTAAAGGTCACCGATGAAACTTTTAGACTACCTCTGTGATCTGTAAACAGTAACTGTAAATCTGGCCTTACAGTACATTCAAATTCAAATTGTAATTCGGCACCCTGTTTGCTACCTCAGCAAAACATCACCCTTTTTTAATACAAAAATGCACAGCTGTGTTTTAACTTCAGGTGGACATAGTCAACAGATGAGAGCAAGAACGGAAGACAAGAGAGTGAACTCGGCAGGGGAGGTCGAAACAGACTAATAAAAATAAAGAAGAGATTCCTCAGTCAGTCAGCTGAATCTAAACAGCTATTTTTAGAGTCTCAAGACCCAGAGGCATCAGCTGTCTATGAATGAACAGTTCTTCCTCACATCCGTTACATCACAAACCTGACCCGAAACCATCGGCCCACACAGGAGATGTACAACAGATGTCTGCTTCTGTCTGCTCCTGTTTCAGTAGCCTGCAGCAAAATCACCATAATGATTCATATATCTAGGTCACGATTTTACACATGGCTTACTGAATAATAACAGGGAAATGTTGCTTTGGTTTTACCTTGAAACCACTTTGAGTAAAAATCAAATGTCCTAACATTGCTTGCGGAAGTACTAATGTGTTTTGCGTATGTGTAATTGCGTCAGTTGGTCACACAGCTTAGTAGCACTATGTGTTTTAGTATGAATGTAAGTCTGTGTGTGGTATGATGACGCAGAGGAAAGATCGAAAGTGAGCAGGAAGGCTACATGATGTGTTTGTGTGATTGTGCATACGTCTATGGTTTATCAATAGTGATGCCAACAAGAAAAATGTCAGACAGATTACAGTTACTTTATATAAAATTAGGCTGTTGTTTTTACCACTCCACTTTTAGTTACTTATTTACAAGTTACTAAATAAGAGTTCCAAGAACATGCTGGAGGTCTTGAGGCCTCTTCAGCCACACACGACGGCGGTGGGTGGCGGAAATAACCACCAAAGTAGTCGCCTCGCTCACACACTTGCAAATGCAAGGACACGGGCTGTCCGCAATGCAGATGTTGGGTCTTCTTGAACTGCCTGTATACCGATACATTTCCGCTGTGCTGTTATTAGCAACGCGGCCATTACAAAGACACGGTTTGTGTGGGTTGCGTCATGGTTATTTTGCTCTGTGTCAAGAGTTCACGCCAGGCGTTCAGCTCACTTTAAACACATTTAGATTCTCATGATGCAATGACACAAGTATTTTGTGAGCTCAAGTAGGTCAGAATCAGAGGGTGACCAGATAGTACTCTGAACTTATGTCCCTTGTTGTTGTAATGTGAAGGAATGATGTTATTCTCATGTATTGTGATGGTTGTCTTTGGTTTGGAACTTGCTATAAAATTTATAAGTCTCTATGTAACTAAGTAACTAGTGAGTTTATATATATATATATATATATATGAAGAGTTCAGATCCAAAATCCTCTAAGTGCCATTTTTAATTTTCCAGAATGATAATTTTTATCAAGCTCGTATATTTAAGTTCAGCAATTTCACTTAAATGACATTTAATATGTAATCTTCATTGCCATTTAAGTGAAATAATTGAACTTTTGCATCTGAACTCTTCATATATACTGTATATATATATATATATATATATATATATATATACTATTTGTATATATACAAACAGTATATACTATACAAATACGATACATCCAAACTGATAAACGGTCTGTCAAACACACAATAAGGAGTAGCTCAGTTTCGCTCCGCTTACATTACATTTGCCATTTGATGTTGGGCAATGTTATGGTCACGCCAGCATCTCTTACATTATGAGTTCAAAAATGCGTACCGAAAATCGAACCGAAAGCCTCGTACCGAATGGTTCAATACGAATATGTGAATCGTTACACCCCTAATATATATATATATATATATATATATATATAGACCTTTTTTCTTACCGTTTTATGATTACTTTTAATTCAGACTTACTTTCTATCGTTTTATTATTGTTTTTCACCTACTATATTGTAAAGAATGCATATTTGAAATCATACGTGAATCATAAGGCGTGTACCGTCCCCGAGTACAACCCCACCAACCGTAATCTCTGTGGCTCACCCGTAATCTTCTGTAAAGCTGCTGACCTGACATTTTATATTTTCCCCACTGCTACTTTGTGTGTATCTGTATCTACCTCCATGTTGAAGTCATTGTTTCAAAGGTGCACACCTGGCATAGAGGTCAGCAGAAAACTTGGGAAATACCCTCTCTGCGTCCTCTGAGGCTTGTGCATTTCAGATTTATATCTCAGTGCCAGAGGATCAAGATAAAAAGGCGGCTAGAAGTCAGGTCTGGGTCTCATTCGTTTCGAGTTTAATAACTGGAGCCCTGGGAAGTATAAAAACAGTTATGGCGTTAGTTCACTCATTCGCCTTTCAGCCTATAGTCTGATCCCTGAGATCGTAAACCACAGCACATTACTGAAACACAAATCATTCAGCAATTTTTCTGAATCTCACAAAACAAATCAAGATGCTTTAGGTTATAGTTTAGTGCCAAATCTCTCAGCTAACCATTAAAAAACTCCAAGGCCTGACTAAGTCTGACAAACAACTTACAGAGCTGTTGCTGGCTGGTCAAATAACTTGCCTAATCATTTCAGTCATTTCACACAAAATTTGAAAAACCTCAGTATACTTGTTGTTAGTCTAGCATGTAAAGGCCTGTTCAAACCAAATGCGAGACAAATCACATATGGGAAAGTTGCATTCACACCAGGAATACATAATAATATGAATTTAATGCGGATATACTACATCCGCCATGTTGTCATGCGACCTTTAGTGTTAGTTATGTTCACTGTCATTCAACTCCTCCCGTGGCCTCATGGGATGGTAAAGTATCCATTGGATGCACATTTCAGAATCTCACTGCACTGGAAGTAGAAGTTCATCTGGGTACTTTAGGCCACTGTTTTTTGCCTATATATAGTAGGGAAGTATACATGTGTAATAACAGTGATAGGATGCACATCAAGTCACCTTATGCATTTGATATATTTTGATTAAAACGTATATATTAAATATTAAAACTGTCTTTTAGGAAATCCACAGGGTGGAAAATGTTGGATAAACCCTCACCCAGTCTGATAGCGCTGGAGGATGTTATTGACATGATAAATTACACTTTTTTGGGGGGCATTTTGGCATAATAGGGTAAAAATCCGCTCAGTAAATGGCAGAACTGTTTGCGCTACAGCGGGTGCTGTTTGCCCTGAAAGCAGACATTCCAACTATGGGAGTGAGATTTACGGCCTCACTGTAAGGACACTTTACCTCTGCTCTCTCTGATAGGCCAAAAAAAAGGAAAAACAATCTTTTATGGACCATTTTAATCTCTTAAAAAACATGTTTTCTCCCACACTTCCATTTCCAAAGATAAACATGAACTCAATAACTGTGCGACCTCTTGACCCGGAGTTTCTGAAAAATCTTACTAAAACAGATAGTCAGTTACATGGGCAGATGAAAAACAAGTAGACATTTTTGTGAAGTTTTTCTTCACAAATCAAAGGGCTTAATTGATCATTCTCATTGTGAAATGAAACCCAGCCAAGGCTCTCCCTTGATCAGTGTATACGTGCTGTTTCAAACGTCTTTGCCGCGGTGCTGAATGGAAAGCTTGGGAAATGGGATAATTCTCCGGAGTACACAGTAACAGCAATGACAAAAAAAGCCCTGCATTCTTTAATCATAGATCGGTTAGTGTCCGTTCCAAGTATTAGCCCTACTTAATACAGTTCAAATAAAGCAAACAGACTGCTTCCAGGACGCATATACACACCCAGCTATTATTGAGGCAGAACTTGAGAGGGGGTGAAGTCATTGTAATTGTTTAGACTGCCAAAGATGAACTGAGGAAGAGAGGTATGTGACGTGAAGGCATATATCATGGGTGAAGTTTAAAACAGGCCTTGCATCAGAGCAACTCTGTTTAGATATCATTCAATAGCTATTCACTGCTCCAGACACCTTGAATAGCAACAGTTCCATCGCCAGATGACTGGGTTTATTTCAAAGGCGCAGAGAAGCAATACATCTTACTTGTGAATTGAAGTCATTCACAGAAAATAAACTAGGAAGTCATACTCTAAGTAATCAGGATTAGGAAAGGTTTAACATTCCAGAATACACACACACACACACTTACACACACATAGACATAATGATTTCATCAAAAGACACTACTGAGTATGATTTATAAGCTGTTTTCCTCATGGGGACCAAAAAATATCCGCTAAAGGATAAGGATTTCCGATATTGCAAGTACAAGGATATTACATTTTGTCCCTAATGTACAGTATGGGTTTACCAGGACAAACACCCACCCACCCACACACACATTTTTTGCTTTTGCACTCATTACTAACCATTGATTTTTTTCTTTACAATTTCTGGATTTTCAGAAATACAGGCTCAATAATCATTAAGCAGAATGCCAGAAACATCCACAGATTAACTGAATGTGTTTATCAGTGAAAGGGTCAGAGATGAATGCTAGATATTCAGAAAACCACACTTTTCTTAGGGATTATGAGTTTTTTATGCAAATTTTTTTATGCCAAGGTGGCTTGTGTGTACAAATGATATGTTCACCTTGGATAACTCTTAGTTTCTCTCCAGCATCCAGTCTATCCATCAGTGAATGACCTGCATTAAGCCCTTCAGGGGCCCTCTAATCATTTTCTCGTGTCCAAGATTTAAAGGAGATTTTATTCAAAATATGAGGGCATTAAAGGTTAGAAAACCCAGTTTCTGAGAACCCACTTATTGCTGTAAAATGTCGACTATTATTTTTTACTCTCACTGCGTCATTGTTTCAGAGAAATGTAAAGTATTAATACACAACATCTGTGAGAGCTCTTGAAATGTGAAATTGGACACTACCACACAGATTTCACCTTCAGAGCTGTTAAAAGCAAGCCGCCATATTCACTGAAGCTAAACTTGAACTTCTGAAAATAAAAGCAAACATTTTCCTAACTAACTTCAGAAACTCACTAAAGTCTATTTCTAATTTTACTTCATAAGGTTCACAGGATTAACTGCGACAGCTAGACAAACTCCAATAGCACATACTGTATTGAAAAATGTCAAAGAAAATAAACAAGTCCTGCATGCTGCAGGACAAACAACCCCAGAATTCCAGAGCGATCCGGTGTACTGTGTGGTCAGTGAACGGTTACAAAGAGCCCCTGTGTCTGAGAGGGTGGTGAAACGGGGCCTTACGAACATTCCAGCGGACATAAGAAGGCTTCTCTCTCTACGGCCGTTCGAGCGGCTGTTTTCGTAAGCTACTTTAGAATGTTTGCGCAACTGCTGTTGACCACTTTATTAAAAATATCTTTTGATGCTGAAGCTATCTCCAGCAGTGGGGTCGGCTCAAACCGGTTTGCGAGGAGAAACGACGTTTTGTGGGCCAATGAACGAAGCGTCTGTCAATAGGCCCGGCTCGCAACTACGCTTTGAGCTCTCAGGGAGCATTTTTGCAATCCGGCCCTGTTTGCCCAGGATGTAAGTGAGACGTACAGTATTCGCACACACTCACCTGTCGAATTCAGGCTTTACGCCACCTCACTTCCTCAAACACGCATTTGTGATCTTTCTAGCCCATATGTGTTTCTGTTAATCTGTCTGGACAGAGTTAAGACGGATGGGAAAAAAAACACAAAACGGAAACGGAGTAGTCTGCGTGAGATCGGAGGCGTTACATGACGAAAGTAACAGTATGCTGAGAGTCAATAAATGCTGTGCTGTGGGGGAATCTGTGAGTGAGTGAGTGCGTGTGAGAGAGTTTGCCTATCTGGGAAATGTGAATATGTGTTATTAGAACATGGCTCTTTAGAAAGCTCAGGGGTCACAAAGCTGCTTAAGGGTCTGTTTTTATTGACTTATTTTTCATGATCTCATTTTTATACTTCAAAATTTCACGTTTAATTCAGTGTGTTACCTTGTGTTTCTTTGTAATTGTTTGTGAAATCTACAAGCAAATTCTGAGTGAACATATTTCATATTTTTTCAGTGTTTATATCATGATAGCTGTTTTTCTAGAAATTCAACCACAAAAATTGTATATATAACATAAAATAAGCGCATTCCTGTTACAAGTGTGGTGCTAGCAATGGCAGGGAATTCAAAAACTTATAGAAATGTATATACCTTGAAATCAGAGTAAGCTGCTATAAAAGCGTCTTCTAAACATAAATGTAAGGGAATGAAATGTACTTCATCTTATGGGATTTTCTTTCTTATTTGGAATGCATGGATGCAACACAAATCAGTATAAATGATGGTATGAGTAAAATAGCTAAGGTATATTATTATAGGTACAGCGGATTTTCTACCAGACATACCACATGCACTGAACAATGCTGTATTCGTGTCTTTTTGTTTGGAATTGTGAAAGGTGACTGATATATGTGAGAGGGACAGAACAACTTCCTTCTGTCTGGCTTCAGTGTAGTCAGGTCTTTGACCCTCGACCTCTGATCCCTTAGTCTGTCCGTTGAACTACCTAAAATAACCTACACTGATCCATTTTACTACCCTTAGAGGCCTAGAAGACACAGGACATGATCAAAGTATATAGACTTTGAGGAATTAAGATTCTGAGTAAGAGTATATAGGCTCTGAGGAATTGATTGTTTTCAATGGCTTCTGCTGTAAAAAGCTGTACAAAACTGCCAGATCACTTATTTTCTATAGCTCATGTTGCCTGGAGTTGAAGTTTCTTGGAAAGATATTTTTTGTAGTGCTTCACCAGCAGAACAATCCAAAAACACATCAAATAACAGTTCACAACAAAATCACACAGAAACCTGGAAAATATGTGTTCTAAAATTGGCTCCAACTACCAAAAATGTTTGATGAAATCATAGTGTAATAAAATAAATCAGAGTCTGTGTCCATCATACATTGACACACAGTATGCGGATTTTTGGGCGACAGAGTTGAAAGATTTAACAGAGTAACTCGTTCTATTTTTTTCAGAGAAAGCTATATTGTATGGCTGACATTAGTGTGAACTACAGTACTTTTATGATAGGCCTTTTTGGAGTTTAACATCCTCTGATCCTCATCCACTTTTATTGAGAGCAGCAGACAGTTTACAGAACTTCTTTTCTTATATTTCATGGACAAAATAAAGTATTTGGAATTACATCAGGGTGAGCAGGGTTTCATTTTTGGGTGAACTGTATCTTTAAAGCATATTCTTCTGTGCTGTGTCTGGGTTAATGTTAGTTAGTGGCAGCTCCAGATAGAGGCAGTTCTTCATGATGGAGAACAGGAAAAGGAAAAGTGGTATTTGTTAATGTATTTGTAGGAGCTGAACTCAGAGCAGTTGAGTCCTGGGTCTGAAAGCGATATTGTCTGGAAATGGAAAGAAAGCTGATTTTAACAACAGCTCAGCAGCGCTCTGTGCTTTGAGTTTCCACCATGCGATTTTAACAACAAACAGTGTCTGCTGACATGGTAACGTGGGCCGTAATGGTTTACTCTGGCAAAGCTGATGTCACTCACTTGGCAGGGTGTATCCTATTTACATCACTCATTTCGATCCATTTTTTTCTGTTTGTTTTGACGCAATTAGCCATGATTTCTTTTGGCACCATCCAGCCAGTTGGGCATGAAATACACAAGTCATTTGACTCCCTAATCGAAGAAAAATGTAACACTGATTCCTCCAAATAAGATACAATACACCAATGCCATCCAACGTGTTTTTATTTCTGGACAGGAAGGGAAAAGGACAGGTGGAAGGAAATGTTTGCCGTCAGTCGTGTGCGTCACTAGCATTGGCACCTCAAATGTTCCACATTCCTTGCAGACCTGAGAGGAATCCTGAACATCCCGAGGCCATGTTGTCGGACTCAAAAAAAAAAAACACTGTGGAGTAGACTAAGCCTCATCGTAAAGTTAAGTCAAAGCTCTAGTCCTTCATGCGTCAGGACATGAAGCAAGAAGTGAACTGTAGTTTACAGTGCTCAAATATGCTCTTTCATGAGCAAACACACAACATCTGCACACATGGAGCTGCTACAACATGGACAATGCCATCGCTCCAAAGTAAAGTTTGCATTCCGTGGAGGTTTTGATGAATTTGACAGAATGTGTTGTGGGAGAGCCCCTTGAAACCGTCCGTAAGCAAATCCCAGCCTGGAACCGTTTTATTGGGCAGAGGAGGAATGCACATTTCTAACAAGAGTTGTAGCTTTTTGGTTTGCAGTTATTTCCTTTCCCTCCGGATAAAGATAAATACAGAAATGTATTTCCCGTGAGCTGGCACAGTGTCTAAAAATATTGCTGGCAGAACACTCTGGTAGATTTTGCCCGGCTCTCAGCGGGATTTTGACAGGAATCAAAGACAAATGAAACTGGACACCGTGAACAAAAACTATATTATTTATATTTTAGATTATTTTTATTTTATTATTTTTTGCTGTACTTTGTTATTTTAGTATTGTTTACATACTATTATAGTACTGAATACTATTATAGTAGTTATTTTTATTTTAGTTTAGGTTTTAGTTATCTGGTCATTTGCTTTTGTTATTTATTTTATTTGTTATTTATTTGTTATTTCAATGGGCTTTATGCACAGCTGCACTACTTCCTGGACTTAAGCCAGGTCCTTGTTTCCAGTCTGCCATTAATGGCCAAATTGATTAATTCAATTGTGTCTGATTATTGTTGCCGTGACTACTGAGGTCAGGCACACCTGAATTAATGCCGGGTTCCAGGCAACCTGTAACTCGTGTTTTTCCAACCTTATACCCGTGAAAGTGCACTGGAACGGCAGTCAAACCCGTGACTTCCCACCCGTGAACTCGTACTAGACCGATGTACTCCCAGTTACGAGTTCTGACGTCACATAGCCCGACAGCCCCTACGGATGCAGTGTTTCTGCAGGCAGTACTCGGTGAGAATACACTTTAGGACAATATAACGTTAACTAGTTTTCAGTCCATTGAGTGCAAGGATAAATTAATACCAATAAATTAGAAATTATTACAAATGTCCGTGAGCTCCGTAAGGTCCGCCATGCTGGTTTGTTTACATCTAGGTAGTTTGGCGTGAATGACCTGGAATGCTACAAAGTCGTAAGTCGTGGTTTGAAGTCGTGATTTACGTGCTCAAAAACCTGCCTGGAACGCAGCATAATCAATTTGGCCAAAAATAGCAGACAGGAAACAAGGAGCTGGCTTAAGTTCAGGAAGTAGTGCAGCTGTGTATAAAACCCATTTTAGTTTCAGTCATTTTAGTACTTTAACATTACCTTATTTAGTTGTTTTAGTTTAAGTTAAGTTTATATTAATATTATTTTTTGCTTTATTTCAATCAGTGAAAACAGTTTGTAATAATAAATAATATTATTTATTTATTAAATAATTAACAGTTATTTAATATTTAATATTAAATATTTAAACAGTTTTAAATAATAAATAAAGTTTTCGAGCTGCGTTGGCTAACGCAATGGGAACGCTCTGCGTGATTGCGTCGTGAAGCCTCTGTACAATCAGTCCAATTAGAGAGTTGGAGGTCATGTGACATCATAGACCAGGAAACTATAAAGCACCCTTGAAATCAGACCGCGACAGCTTCTGTTGCCTTCATCAGCAAGCGATCTCTGTACTCTGTCCTTGTCTATTTATTGTTGTTTGTCAAAGCCCAATATCACTATATATATTTATGGCAAGCGAGCTAGATTATAGACGGTGTGTGGTTCCCTGCCCTCGTTACATCACGGGCAGGGACACACATCAGCTATTTGTTGTTGTTAGGGAGTGGAGCATGCCAGCAGTCAGTTCTCGAGGGAGCTGACTGTGGCTGTGGGCATTGCGAGAAGGACGCTCCGCTCCCGCCGGGCGTTCTCCGAGGAGGCCGGTTCGGTTCGCGTTCCCCGCGCGGGTCTCTCTGTTGCCGAGGCACGGAGACGACACGCATTTCGGGGTTCGCAAATGGATCTGACAGCGGGGGTTGAGACGGGCTCAGCCCTATCTCAGCTTTCACATGACAGATCTAGTGTGACTGCGATTTCCAGTTTCGAGGAATTGGTATCGTTAGTGTTTTGTTTAAAAAGAGAGAGTACAAAACAAATATTAAGAGAAAGGCAGATGTTTGAGTTTTCAATGAGTAAATAAATAAATCAGCTCATATCTCTGCTGAATAAAGAGGAGCTTAAGGAGGTTTTATTTTGTGCTTTCCAGTTAAAATGTTACTGGCTATCTGAACATTATGAGATTGAAAATAAAGAAGAGTTTTTAGATTAAATTTATCTTAAAACAAGAAAACTGTATCTCAGCCTTCTCGTCAGGGTTTTTATTTTATGTGTTTAATCCCCAGATGTGACGTCTAATTATAGTAATGTTTGGGTATTAAGTATTATGCTGTCAGTTCCTCGGGTTAAAGAGATGCTTGCAAGCTTTCTCTCTCCCGAGTCGGTGTCATCGTTATTAACCCCGACGTTAGCTACCTACCAGCCATCATAAATAATGAATACATTTTTATTAGGCAGCCCTGGTGGGTATAGACATGGATGAGTGTGAAGAGCGACTCTCTGAAGAGGGTCGCAGTGCTGTCAGTTCGGTTGTTCCTGCTGGTGGCCACAGAATTTTATATATGTATGTATGTGTGTGTGTGTGTTTCCGATATAAAGATAATGGGAAAATAAAGACATAAATATGTCTGTTCTTCTGGAGGCTGCACTTTCAAGAAAACTACGAAATAATCCATTCAGCGGTGTTCCAAAGGTTTCTTCCTCACCAATGTTCCTGAGACTGCTGGGCGGGAGCAGTTTCGGCCTATTAAGCTCCTCGCAGCACAAGGTGCAAAACAGAACAGTCTAGGCAGTTAGAGATATGCAAGATCTGAGGACTGTTTTATCTCTAAAAAAGCTTGGAAAAAGGAGAAGCCCTGACGCCGAGGCGGTCAGGCTTCTAAGGGTTGTCCCCTCTGGGCTATGGATGGTTTTGAGAAATCGTTTCTCCTCAGTGCCCTTTGGGGTGCGACTCTCTGAGGAGGGTCGGAGCACTACAAGTTCGGTTTCCCTGCCGGTTCGCCGTTTCAGGGCACCAAGATCTCAGTGTCCTCAAACGAGCCTTAAAAAAGGGCAGTCAGTTCGGTTTCCATGCCGGTTTGTCGTTTCAGGGCACCAAACGAGCCTTAAAAAAGGGCAGGTAGTTCGGTTTCCCTGCCGGTTTGTCGTTTCAGGGCACCAAGATCTCAGTGTCCCCAAACGAGCCTTAAAAAAGTTTTAAAAAACTTCACACAGAACGGGCATTTCTCGGCATGGCGTAGTGAGTATGGGGTTCCCATCGCGTTAGCCAACACAGCTCGAAGTTCCCTTGAAAGGGAATGTCTCAGGTTACATATGTAACCCTGGTTCCCTGAGACAGAACGAGAGCTGCGTTCGCCTGCCATACTTCCTGCATGCCCTGATCGACTTGCTTCAGGCCTTTTCAGAAGCTGTTGCGGTCTGATTTCAAGGGTGCTTTATAGTTTCCTGGTCTATGACGTCAAATGACGTCCGACTCTCTCATTGGACTGATTGTACAGAGGCTTCACGACGCAATCACGCAGAGTGTTCCCATCTTGTTAGCCAACACAGCTCTCGTTCCCTCTCAGGGAACCATACATAACCTGAGAAGTTTTACTTTACAGTAACACTGACTGTACTGTATTAAAAATAATCATCAATATAATATAGGCTAATATATAATATAATAATAATTTTTAATGCAGAACAGCAAAATTATTTGGACACATTTTAGCTAGCTAGACCGGCTGAGAAACCAGTGCAAACCAGCTATCTAGCTTTTCTTTTTTGTCTTCAGCTGAGCCCTTTATCGGAAACAGTTTGGTTTTAGGCCTATTGAAGGATATTTAGGTCATGGTCCCAGACTACAGTACTCTGGTTACATTCTGAAGGGTGACCTCAAACTCCTAATGAGGAAACCGAGATTAGGACACAAACTGGGGTTTACCTCAGCGACAGCAATTTGGCACATGTGCTGTGCCTCAAAGCTCCTATTTCCAAAGTCATAGGCCTATAATATTTAGATAGCTTAGTCTAATCATGTGTTCTGAGCTTCCCATGATGTTGAATGGATGTGACATTTATTTAGAGCGAATAGTCTTAGTCAGTTGTCCTTCATGGATGAATTCCAGTAATGCTTTGACTATTTTGTAACATACTGTAGTTGAACCTTAAAGTGACATGGAATATTTTTAATCTGGTTATTCTGAGTTTCAGTGCCATTACCAATTACTGTCAGTCTTAGAATAAAAAAGTACACGAGCAAGGGCAGAATGTACTAAAGGAGCAGATGGGTTTTGTCATTTACAAGTGTACTTTAGCAAAGGAATGGAACAAAAAAACGACTTGAAATTGCACTTGAAAAACTCATTACTAGCTAACTAAAGGCAGACTTATTCCATGCGTCTGTCACTTCAGAAAACTGAAGTTGAACAATCTGATATTTGAATCAACTCGCTATTACTAGGAATTTGTTTGGACATTTGCCATGTAGGTAACATGGATTTCGTATTCTTGTCAGAATAAATACCATGGCACATTCATTTCTGTACCATATGTCAGATTACCATCTGATAGTACTGCCACAGTACTATATTCTAAGATAATAAAAAAGAATGGTATCATATTTATATACCATTGTATTTACATGTTAAAAAATATGTCCAAACTATGAGATCATGTCCAAAAAACAAAAAAACAAACAAAAAAAAAAAACACTGTGGAACTTTTTTGTAAGTTTTATAATCAATTAAAAAGTAGAATACATTTACTACGATAAAAAATGGAAAAATGGGGCAACTTTTTAATATTTTCCAAATTAGACCAAAATAAAAACATCTGCTTTATCCCTATGACAAAACACGAACTATAAATAATTTCAATCCCTGGGATACACTGCACTCTGTTGGCTATTATTGGTATTAACATTATCTGAAATATTGTGAAGCTACACAGAATGTCCACACAAGTCACGTCAGGTTTTCGTTCTCTTATATAATTTAAACATATGAATAATTCATCACAACGTCAATAACATAAATATTACAAAACTCCTTCAGCCTTCAGTTGGCAGATATTTATATAAAGCATAACAACTCTTGACTTAAGTCAAAATGGAAACAGGAAGTTGCCTTGGCATGACAGGATGTGTTAGCTTTCTCATTACCCTGCCATATTCTCAACTCTCTGTGATGTTCCATTACAAGAATCTAAAGCTCAGATAAAGTTCAGTCCAGACTGGAAGATGACTACCAAACGTGACTTTTTCAACTAAGTCTCTCTACTTTATATAACCCATAAACAATAACTCAACCACAAATACATGTTTACAAATCTGTTTCTTTATAAAATGAAGTTTTGGACACCATCTAAGCATCTGTGGTTCCTGTGATGTGGCTAAACGGATGAAGATCAGTGTTCCCACACCAAAGCCTGGAAAGTCTCAGTCACAAAACCTCTTTTCACGGCTCCAGTTGACAAGAAGTGTAGCCCCAAACCAAAGGCTATTGTCCTTGTATTACATCAGTGACTTCCTCTCCCAAACTCTACTATGACCGCAACCTCCAGACGGCACCTCAACTATTAAGACCCATAATGCCTGACTTCTGTTTTCCATATAATAGGAGTAAACATAAAGACATGCGTCTTTTGAAGAGAAAGAAAAGAAGTGAGATCATACTTCCTCTCCCTTCCACTTTCAGTCTTAGCTTGACGGCTGTGGTACAATTTTCAACACAACTAGCACATCATGCCATTTGGCTAAGCGTCGTCTGAAACAGTAAACAAGTAACAAATCTTACCGCTCTTGAAGAACATCTTGGGAGTTAGGAATGAGAGATTGAGGGAAGGAAACCGTTCTGTGGCATTCTCTAGCACACATTGGCACATTTTTTTGCCGTGTTGGTGTGTGTGAGAGAGCCTGAAGGCCTTAACAAGAGATGTTCCGTGCTGTACCAGGGACTCCCAGGCGCTAACAGTGGGCTTACAGTACCCTGCTGTAACAGAGGATAAAATCTAGAACAATCACATCCCTTCAGCTTCAAATTTAAGGACTGTAAAATACACCCCGACTAGTTCCTGAAGAGTCTGTTTAAATCTATTGCTAATGACTGTCATTTCGGATCCTGATCTTGTACCAGTCTGAATTATGCTACATAAAAGTAACAGTTGTGTCACTTCATTTTCTTACTGAATTTTTATTTATTTATTGCACTTAAGACTTTAATTTAGACCTGTGTAGCAAGCAAAAATATCATTTGGGATAAGAAAACTTGCATTTGTGCCCTTTTTAACCCTTCAGTCAATGCTCCACACCTGTTTGACTTTGATCTGCAGAAAAAAAAAATATATTTAGAAAAATGTGGAGGTCCAAACAACACTTAACCCCATTTAATTTCATTGTATGGACAAAAAACACTGAAACATTCCTCAACATATCTTTTATGTTCCGCAGAAGAAAGAGAGTCACACCGGTTTGGAATTGAGGGTGATTGAATGACGATGATATCAGTCCTGGGTATAACTGATTATATGTAATTGGAATCTGACTACAGTTACTTTTTATTGATTACATAATTACTCACAAAATGGCAGTCAATTATTCATATTTATTGATTTAATGATTGATTTTCTCTAATTCTCCTAAGTTTATCTTTTACAATTTTTATTTTTTTTTTAAAAAAAAGGCCTATTATGTTCGGAAAGTCTTCCAGTTTTGCGGAATTGAACACTCAACAACCGAAGAGGTGCAGTAGCCAAACAAAATACATTTACTTGAGTACTGTACTTAAGTATATCTTGAGTATCTGTACTTTTTTTCTGGAAACTTTTTACTTTAACTTCACTACATTTGAAAGACAAATGTCATACTTTTTACTCCACTACAATTCTGGTAAGGTCATTGAGTAGAAAGAAGTATCATCAGTCGGGATGATTTGGGTTGCATTTTGGTTGGAAATGAAAGTCGGTCAGAACCTGACATCGTATTGATGTCACCATCCAACGTCAGACAGACTTGGAAATGAAAGTTGGGTTGATGTTAGAACCTGACTGATGTTGGTTTCTGACACATCAACCTGATTTTCATTTTCAACGTTGGGATTGAACTTCCAAATGCAAATTTTGTCATTTTGGTGCACACTAGCTTAGATAACAGAGACTAACATATTCATACTAAAAGCCAAAAAACTTAAAATAGGGCGAGGAACAGCCATTTGGGTGTTCTTAAGTGCACTTACTCCTATTTATTTACTGGAAATTACTGAGTGCACTTATTCAATCTCACATTCAATCTGGAACTGTGTTCTAGAAATAAATTTGAAATTGATATGAGGGTAGGCAGGCATAGATTCAGAGGCATAAGGTACTGTATTACAGCAATAATAAAATAATGCATTGACATTTACTCTTTACTTCCGATACTTAAGTCCTTTTAAAAAAAGTACTTTTACTTAAGTAAACAACGGTCTTTACAACTTTTACTTGAAACAGAGTAAAATTTGACCAGTAGTATCTATACTTTCACTCAAGTAAGGAAGTTGTGTAGTCTACTTTGTCCACCTCTGAAAAACAGCCACTAGTAAGGCATTTACACACATAACAAATAAAATATTGTCTAGTAAGAGTTTTATTTAGATTTTTTTAATATTAAAATATTTTCTTTAAATTTATTTTTTTTAAGATTTAATTAATGATTAGCTTTTCATCAATTTATGAACCTCCTGCAGTTCCTTCACAAACCCCAGTTTGAGAAGGCCTGACATATGTAATGCATTTCATATTATTGATTTTTCATTGCATTTTTAAATGAATACAGGATTATTCTAAATCCTATAAATGAGTTGTCAAAAGTAAAGTGATCAGATAAATGACCTAAACTATACAGTATAATGTAACAGATTATATTACTGACAATTTTCACATGTAATAATGTATTCAGTAATGTATAGGACATTCATTTTCTCATTTTGTTTTATACAGAGGAATAATTTTCATTTCCAGATTAACTAAACCTTAAAAGCAAACAAGCAAACAAATTAAATTTAATAATGCAAAAAACAAAAAAACAACAACAGTAAACATAAAATGCATTTGTAATCTAAAATGACCATGCATGTCATTTCATTAAACACTCCAGCTACAAATAAAGTCTCTAAATATTTACAAGAAATAAACATTTATTGCTTAAAAGACAGACAGCATATAAAATGCAATGGTTTTGAATATAATGCCAGGATTTATGAAACACACCTTTAGCTTATAATGAGAGGAACACATTTCGCAGAGCTCTGGACTGAACGCTTTTGCATGTGTTATTTTTAAGGCAGCTTTCACTTTTAATAAAACTACCAGTGTGAATGGGATAAATGTATTACAAAATATACACCACTTCTGAGGAGTTCTACTTTTGACTGCTTTCATTGCATACAATGAAAGTCAATGGGGTCCAAAACAATATTAGACCTCACTGGCTTTCATTTTATGGACCAACAAAACTAAAACAAAAGATCGTTTATTTTTGTGTTCCGCAGTAGAGTGTTAGTCATACAGAGTTGGAACGACATGAGAGTGAGTAAATAACATTTTCGTTTTTGGGTGAACTTTCCCTTTAACTCACAAGACACAGGATGTGGTGACATTTTGAAAATGTACTGTATATGCAAGGTGTTTGTTAGAAAGGCTTTCAAAACCGCAGTGTACTAACCAAAGTCGATTCCACGAGAAGGATGAATGATGCCTACATGAATACAGCACAGTATAGTGACCAGTGTTAGTGATAAACTTGATTTAGGTTAATTAAGAATGTGTCACACAGTGCAATTACTCAATACTGTCTGCAAGGTGTAAATCTTGAGCTCCACTGTTGCTGGAAAACACCCAATGGAACCTGCTGTAGGTATGTGTGTTTATGAGTACATGGGTTGAGATGACAGCAGACATTAGAGGTGAAAGCAGGTCTGCAGTAATAGCAAGAGACAAGCAGTGAGCAGCAGAGCGAGGGAACTTTCACAGTGAATTTCTGAGATATTCACTGTAAAAAATTTCTTGTCAAATTAACAGTAACTTACTGGCAACAATTATCCAGTACTTGCTGTATTTCATTTAACAGTAAAATTACCGTAACACTAACTACAGTACTGTTAAGCATACTGCAAATTAAATAACATTATTTTACTGTAATTTCTTACCATATTAAAGTACAGAATTACACTGTTAATTTTTAATAATACTGTATAGTATGAAATGTTATTGTATTTATTTTATAGTGCTACTGTGTAACCTGTAGAAAATCCGTAGAAATATTATTTTAACTGTTAATGGGAAATAGAAAAAAGAACAATTGAAGCTTTAACTGCACAAGGTTTATTGTGTATTTTCAAACACATTAGTACATTTACATAATATACATTTAAATACATTAATACAATTAAATACATTAATAATAAAAATGTAATATAATACAATAAAAATCATGCATGACAATCATGAACAATTATGCATAAATACATGCAAAAATTATCATGAACAGGTAAAATAGAAAAGATTAAAGGGGTGCTATCTGATCAATCTATTAGAAAGATAGTTCATAACAACTCATCCACCCATTCCCTGCTGGGGTAAAACAGCTTAAACTAGTCTAAGATTGTCTATTGGTTTGAGATAGACTGTCTAACTGGTCAGTTTCTGATTTTAAAGGGTTTTTGGCTGCTTTCTATCTAAGGAACCAGATTTGCAGGGCTGGGAGACACATATAAACTTATAAACTATAAAAGCTTTGACGAGTAAACCACCAATCCAGATGAGTATAACAAAATGACAAGTTATCCAATGTCCTTTAAAAAAAAATAAAAAATAAACACAAAACAACCTCATCATAAACATGTGGCATGAAAAACTTGCATTACGGTATCAATAATTATTTATATGCAGACTTATGTTCTAACTTTTGCAATAGGAAGTTTTCTATCCAAGCTTTTATGCAATTAAACCTTAAACTGTACTGTAACGTTTATTTTCACACAACAATTCTAAACAACTTGCAGATAGACAAAATTCACAGATGGATAAAAATCCGTTTAAAATGTTCTCAGTGGGTCAGTACTGGACCAAGGTATAGTAGTAGTAGTTAGATAAATAGAATAATTAAATTAGATTAGATTTACAATTCATCGGTCGTCAAGATGGATAGGGGTCTTCTTAACATGCACAGCTCACACCTGTGGAAAAGGAGAACAGACAAGACAGTTAAAATATAGTATGTTTTTGTTGTTGTTTTGGCTAAACAGCAAAAACAGACAAAATGATGTCTAAAGTGTAATTCACTTAATACTAAAATCTTGTTTGTTGGACTGTTGTTTAAAATCAATTCAATTACGATCACGTGAAAACGTAGGCTAAATCTTGCTTGTGTGATACTAAGTTACATGACTTAAAAAAATATTGACAAGGCATCGTTCCCTTCAAATGAGTACATGTCAGTTTACACATAGTAAAAAAAAAAAAAAAAAAAAAAAAAAAAAAATTATATTATAGCCGACAATACTGTAGTATATATGCAGTGAATGGTTCCTACCGGAACACCCCCAGGCAGTTTGTGTAGTTGGTATGACCCGGGTTTTTTTTTTTTTGCTGTTGTTGATTCTAAGTTCGCTAGTAAAGTGTTCAACACCAGGCTAACTCCCTCGTGTATGTGTCGTTAATGATAACCAAAGATTAACAAAGACCACAACAAATACTGTAAATGTCACACATAGCTTTGTATTTTGGACAAAAATACACCTTGGGCGCTTTCCGCGGTCCAACTTTATCACTGAGGTAACGTTATAATGGCAGAACGCCAGGTCAGGATTTACACGAAAATAAGCGTGAAAAAATCAATAAGAGGAATCGGCACTTTAATTTTATAACAATAAATCCGAATCCTAACCTTGGATGTCCGATTTCAGGATACATTTATCGATTATCAATTCCTAACCCCTGTAAGTCATAAAATAATGAACGTGCAGGCGCTTCCACCGACTTAACGTGGTAAATAACAAAATGATTAGACCATTTTGACCGTATAAGAGGTTACATATGAAATATATGTTAATAAAATCACATTTAATCAAGTACGGCTATCAACATAAAAGAAATCCGCGTCTGACTTATACAGACGTTATCGAACATTCCGCGGCCACTTCTTTCTAACGGTAATCTGTTAACTCATATGGTTTGCATAAAAATATGAATTACTAACCAGTATGGCGAAAACGTTGCCGACCGACAGCGACGCGATGCACGGCCTGCGTGTTCTTACAGAGGGAAGGGAACTGAAGAGTTCTTCATAAAATGGCAGCTTGTTGTGGTTATTTTTCGCGGTCATTTCGTACTAATGTATTTGAATTTACAGTAACATCCCAAATGGCTACATTGAAGAGTAGCCTATCATATACATATTATATTAAAATGTATATTAAATTGAATATAGAAATCGTGGTCAGCTATTCTAAATAACTTTAAAGTTATTATTAGCTAGAATCCGTTTGCATACACATTATAAGAATTATTACTTACCAGATGAAGAAGTTGCAGGTCGGCAGAAAAGACAGCAGCACCACTGACACGACAGAGAAACTCTTCCAAAGTCAAATATGCTCTCATGCACACCCCACTGACAAATTATGTCATAAATTATGACTGTTAATGGTCAACCAGTGCTACATTTTTATTTTAAATGTAAGAATAACATTAGTAGGCTAGCAATTTTACCCGTGGAACTGTGTGTGGTGTTTTTCGCGGTCAATTGCACTGCTGTATTTAGATTAACAGTAACTGATAATTTCCCAGAATGCATTGCAATTCTACAGTAACATACTGTCAACTGTGTGCACAGTACATAACTGTTGAAAAAACAATTTAATACTGTGAAAACAACTAAATCTACTGTAACTTACTGTACATAGATTATACAGTAAGAAACTGTTGAGAAAAACAGTATAATCCTGTGAAAACAACAGAAATCATTTACAGTGTTCCTACAGGTCACGACAGCAGCAGACGTCTGCTCTAACTTTAGCTCCGGAGGAGAGACGATCATCCCTTGAATCTGACAGAGACAGAGAAAACAACTTGAATCAACCTTTTGAAAATACTGACCACTTGAAAAAACATTGAAACTACTGTTGGACACTACTGTTCAGATTTTTGTGGTCGATAAACATTTATGTTTTTTAAGTCTTTTTTTTTGTTATGCTCACCAAGGTTGAATACTATTTCATTTTGAAATATTATTACAATATAAAATGTTAAAGTTATTTTGATATAATTTAAAATGTAATTTATTCCTGCAATGGCTAGCTGCATTTTCAGTATCATTACTCCAGTTTTTAGTGTCACAGGATCCTTCAGAAATTATTCTAATATGCTGATTTGTGCTCAGGAAACATTTCTTATTAATATCACAGTTGAACAGCATATTTAATGTGCCTTCAGTATAAAACAAAAAATGCTTATTTTGTATTATTCGCAATCCACTTCACTAGGTGTCAGTATACGTCCAAGGGGTTTTACTAGTAGTCACACACTGTAAAAAATACATTTTTATGATTTGTTATCACAACATTTTTTCTTTTGTCAAATCAACTTAAATCATTTATGTAGTTCATATAACTTAATATTTTGAGTTTCTGATGATTAAATCAGTCTCAATTTTTCCATTTCAATGAACTTAAAATTTGAAGGCAACCAGGTTACTTCATTTTTTAAGTTAAATAAACAATATTTTTTTTTTACAGTGCATATACAAAACAATTACTGAGGGTGACTTTAAAATGAATTAATATAAAAGAATACAGTACAGGCCCTGCATAACCAAAATCACTCACCGACCACTCATCCTGGCCGATCTTGGAGCAGCGGACATTCATGGGAAGTTTCCGTACAATGTTGTTGAACGCTTTCCCTCTCTTCCTTGTCCACTTATATTTGTCCATGGCCTCCGTGAAGGAGAGGTTGCTGTATTTCTTAGGACTCTTAATCACAAATGGCCAAGTTCTTCAAAAAAGCAAAAGAGATGATTTTGGTGTAGTACCTTTACTTAATAACATAACCATACTTACAGTAGTTCGATCCACATTTGTTCACCCAAGTCTCTCGAATACATTTTTCCATACAGTTACAAGGAATGGGAACTGGAGCTGTCGCCCAAGAGGATGCCATATTACTTGTCCATATTACTTTTTTGAATTTGAATTTAGATTATAAGCATCTGCTATTTACTGAAGACATCCCTAGCACTCTTGGTGTGTTCATGAGAGAAGTAGTGGTCTGATCTTTTTTTTTTTTAAATGAATCTTTTAATGAAATGATTGCTCTTGCAAAATGGAATGATTTGTTTATATTTTAGACAACCAACCAACATTTCCCCACTAAGTACACACCACTTTTATGATACTTCTCAGGTTGTGTACTAAATTCGTCAGTTTTCATTCAGTGTGGAGTAATTGCATGGAAACAGCAACCAACACAATTCTTTTAAATTTTAAACACTTTATGCTTGGCTTATTAGTCTATAGATATCAATGCAAATATCCTGGTTTATATTCATTTAATTACCTATAATACAACCCCTCTCGCAGTACTGAATTAAAAAAAATGTTTTAGGGTAAAGTGGTACTTAAATAAGGACTGAATATATACAGTAAACATATTAATTTACCCTATTCCCCATTTCATTAATGATGGTTTGAGTGACATAAATGTACTCACTGATGACCGATATCCTCTCAATCAGCTTTATAGGTGTGTGTGTGAGAGAGAGAGAGTGTGTGAGTAGCGATCGAAAGACAGAGGGCGCTTGGGGCAGAGCTTTTGAAACTAAATCTGTTTAAAGTTGCCAGGTCTGTTCCCTTACAATCCCCCCAGTTCCAGCATCTGAGTACAATACTGCTCTGAGCCTCAGGGGGTCGAATAAACACACTCTACCAGCAGGGCCCTTCAGATGTTCC
Source organism: Pimephales promelas (assembly GCF_016745375.1). The sequence goes on along the minus strand of NW_024121432.1, from coordinate 19,378,005 downwards.
TCATTTTAGACGTACACCCACGTCCATCCAAAACACACATTTGCCTGCTCACACGCAAAATCACAAACAAACATGTGCGGACATAACAAACCACACATCTCTCTCTCCCTACACAAACCAGTGAAAGGAATCTATACAAAACATCAGCAGCTCAGCAGACGCCCACAGAGTCGAAAACAAGCAGCTGCTCTGAGATGTGGACCTCCCTTAAAACTCAAATATTATGTCTTTCGATGTATACCATGGTTGCGATAATATCTCAAAGAGCTAGTTCCACCTATACAATTAGCTAAGAACCACTTATCTTTGTAGATGACTGCTGGAAAGCCACCATGTTTGAATTTGTTTCTAAACCAATGGCTAACACAACAGTGATGTTTTGATGTCCATATACTGTATGATGTGTTTAAAAGAGAAGTCTTGAAGATTATTTATTTTTATCTCAGCAATGAAAATTGCAAACTAGGTTTCATAAGACGTGCAAACTAGATTTGATAACATCTGTCTTTTGGCTCTCTTAGAACGAGACAAACACATTTTACAATGACCATTCCAGATGTTCCAGTTGGTCGGGCAAACAATTTGCACTTTCTGATGGAAGCAAGATGGTATATCTTCTGGTAAAGCTCTTGTGCTGACATGACAGCAAGAACATTTGGATGATAAGTGAAAACATTTATCCTCACTTGATCATCTGACTACCTGGCAGGCCATCAATCAACCGCTGTTAAGCTATTACGTGACACCAGTCTTATGCGAACCAAGTTGTCATTGGGTCTACAATTTCACAGAATTGTCTCAAGTTTGTTCCATTTAAATAAACATTTTGTCCTTGAACTTATTTTCCATTGTTTTTCACCCTGTTTCTCTCTGTTTCATAACCTACTGGGTAACACTTTACTTGAAGGGGTGTGCATAAGACTGACATAACACCTTCATAACCATCACATGACATATGTCTTGAATATGAAGTAAGGTTTATGCATGTTTATGACAACTGTCATTAAGTGTCTTTCGCTTAATAATGACATTTTGAATGCAAATAAGACATTGTTTAAGATGTCTTATTAAGCCAATACATCATAACCTGTCAGTATCTTTGTCATGACAACTTGTCTACTAAACCAGACTAAAGCCAAAAGTATTCACCTTATTTACATAACAGTGGGTTCAAGTACAAGGCTTCTGGTCTCATCCATTATTTTAGCTGTATAGAAACAGTCTGTTCTCCTACTTGATATTGCAAACTGGTAGTCATCATATTATTTTAATTTCTCATTGTCATTATCTCCAGTTGTGCGTCATTTTAATGAGATCTCAGAATTAAATTTCGTTATACAACATATAACGCAGTCACGTAGGGGTGGTAATTTGTAGCGGAGACTTTTGCCGAGGGAAAGTAAATGGATTTTTGACCTAAAATGTCTATAGCCTTTGGGCATGAATGAGGAATATACTCTCAATTGTTTTCTATAAATGTTGTTTTTTATTATGCATTGCAATGTCTAATCGTGTGACGTGTAGGGATATTAAGAATAATATTAAGTATGTTACATGGATTATGATAATAAGTGTTTAAATGACCGCAGGTGTACACTTGGTAACATAACACTGTCGTTATGACTGATAACTGTACTTGTTTAAACTAGTTCCGAGTGTTTCTTTACTCTTTCACACAAGTGCTTGTTAATCTTTTGTAGTTCCGTCTCATCCGTTTCATTTTTAGATTTTTTTTTTCTCCATTTTTAGATACACAACTCTAGTTTAAACAATGTCTATCAGGCACACTATCAAATGGATTATACTTTGATAGGTTATTCAGCTAAGTTAAGTATTCGTGTCAAAACTGAAGCATACTTTAGCCAATGAATTAGACTTTTAAAAGATTCATGTGAGATTCTTGGAGCATGTGAGTATTAGGATCTCTGTCCTGTCAAAGTTGTCAAAAATAACATTACCAAATACCATAAGTAACAATTGGCAATTGCTAAATAAGGCTGGATAGCTAAATGCAAAATGACTGACAGGCAGATAGCACCTTCAGTCTTCTGATTGGCTAAACACAATCTGTCTAGTCTCACCCTGTTCCAGACACATGTCTGTTATTTCAAGATTTTTCATTCAGTCATATCTGTCAGGTAATTTGGATGTTTTTCTTGTGCAGCCTCATACATCAGTGCCATTTACAATAAATGTTATTCATTGGTATGAACTTAATACGTGTATATTTGCCACTAACAAAGAAGCCCTTTTCTAAAGTGTTTTTTCAGACTTACGTAACAGGCTCCTGAATCTCTTTAACCCCAATGAATTTGAGCTGGCCGGTGATTTCTGGTAAACTCTCACACCTGGCTAGGTTAACCCTGGGGTAGTACAGCAGATACGACAAACACATCTCATCGCGTGTACTAAGACCTCCCTGTAGAAAAAAAAAAGACATTCCACATTACTAGGGTCAAGACCTTGAAATATTACACTGACTTAAAGCATCTGAATCATTGTAACAGCCAGAGGCCTGTGGCAAATTATGCCCAGTACTGAGCAAAACTGAACTGACATGCACAGAGCAGCAAATATATCTTGATCTCTCTAATATGAATCCAAAACACCAGTGATTTGGCCCTGATGTTTATGGATTGTGGACTGTCTACAGAGAAAAAGCAGCTCGGCTCAGCCTATCAGCTCTATGGCTTCATGTGTACGGGCAAACGTCAGCAGCTGGATCCATCTCCGCAGACTTGCAGCTGTTTGCAGACACATTGTTTAGCCAAGAGCCTGCTGTTGAGATTCAAAGACGTGTTTCTGATAGAGCTGTTCAGTTTGTAGTCCTAAAGTCTATAGTTTTAGTTTATAGTTGTACAGTTTTTTTTGTTGAATTTTACATTTTAAATTACACATGCACGCACACACACCCCTAATATATATACACTCACCTAAAGGGTTATTAGGAACACCATACTAATACTGTGTTTGACCCCTTTTCGCCTTCAGAACTGCCTTAATTCTATGTGGCATTGATTCAATAAGGTGCTGAAAGCATTCGTTAGAAATGTTGGCCCATATTGATTGGATGTGCATCTCACAAATCTCCATCAACTGCAAGATGCTATCCTGAGGTAGTTGTGTACCATACAACATCTAAAAGGTTGTTCTAAAACTTCTTCTGTGAAACAAATGTACTGTATGCCTCTTTTACGTTCCACAGAAGAAAGAAAGTCCTAACATGAGGGTGAGTAAATGATGACAGCATTTTCATTTTTGGGTGAACTACTGTATGCCTTTACGTTGGTGAACAAAATGATAAAGTTTCAAGTAATATTCCCCACAGACCTTTTAAGTCATACAGTACATCAAGAAATGCTATTTTAAAATCCCATTAGAAATTCCCAAATGAAGCCATGGCAAATTACTGCTCGGGGTGGCCTAAAAATCAGATATCTTGACTAAACAGCTCTATTACAGTATTATTAAGGTTTGCTATTATCCAGGATTAATATAATTCTGTAAAAAAACACTTAATCTTACCCAGGTCATGTTCATTCTGCCTTTAGTGTTGTATCTACACTCAGTGATTAAAGAATCTCCCTGGTGACAGAAAAATAGATTTATGTTAATGCACGGTTGGTAAAAACATTTTCTTCTCTATTATGCTCACTGTTGGGTGTCACCTCTCACCTGTAGGCCCTTTTAAATAGACACCAGTCTTACAGATGCACAATGTGCTCTGTTTACATGTTGAATTTATTATAACAGGTAATACAAAGTGTTTGAAAATGGACACTGGAGCAGATAATTGTAATTGCTCTATTCTTTTCTACTACAATACTACCAATCCCACAGCTATAAACTCTAAATCATGAGAACAGTAAAAATAATTTAGTCTGAGTAAATGTCAAATTTAATTTGACCCAAACGAGACAGTGAGATAAAAGCACAGTACCACAGAACCTATTTTTTTGGTTTTTCCAAAAATGAGTAAAGCAAACTGTGAGGTTCACTGCCTCTGGTATTAATGCAACACATCAATTTCACCCTCAGATGGAGCAATGAAGATTATGAAACTGAATTGGACTGTGACTGACAGGCAGGATGATCCTCTCCTGGCTGAGTGGCTGGAACTCCTGGAAGTTGAAATCAAACTGATCATCTGAGGCAAGTGACTGGAGCTCGACCTGCTGGCGGAAGTGTCTGGTTCTGATAGCCCGTCCTGCCAGGTGAGCATGGAGCAGAACTGCAAACACATGAACTCCACTGGGCATCTCACTGTCTAATGACTTTACAGGAAAAGAGACATGTTATACTTTTTATACATTTTTTTTTTGGGGGGGGGGGGGGGGGTCTGGGTTTTGAAAACATTCAAAAGTTTGGAATCAATGCATTTTTTAAAAAATTATTAAGGAATACATTAAACTGATTAAAAAGGTGACAGTAAAGATTTTTGTAATGATACAAACGATTACTATTTCAAATGTTCTTATTCTAAATATTTAAAGAATTTAGCAAAGAATCTTGAACAATTTATCCCAATTTCTGCAAAAATAATAAGTAGCTGTTTCAACATTGATAATAATAAGAAATGTTACTTGCAGCAAATCAGAATATTAGATTGATTTCTGAAGGATCATGTGACAATGAAGACTGGAGTTCAGCTTTGTCATTACAGGAATAAATGATATTTTAAAATCTTACAATAGAAAACAGTTATTTTAAATTGTAATAATATTTCACAATATTTATATTTTTATTGTATTTTTGACCAAGTAAAGGCAGTATTTTTATTTATATTTTTATTGTATTTTTGACCAAATAAATGCAGTCTTGACAACATCATTTATTTATATAAATAGTCATTTGTAATAATAGAAGTCTTAATGTAATTTAATGCGTCCTGGTGAATAAGAATATTGATCTCTTTCCTTTCAAAAACACTCTTTCATAGTGATTCCAAAAGTCTGAATGGTATCAAATATCATCTCATAGAGTGTCAATGGAGTTTAACCACTATAATTCCTGTGTTTTGCGGTCTCACCTCCTGGAGACACTCCTGTGTGCAGTGTCCTTCTGTAATATAATCCTGCATGCCTGGGGGCAGCATGTGGTAGAGACTGACCCACACTCCTGTCTCTATGACCCCGGCATCATAGCGCCTCAGGCTGGGGCTATAGTACAAACGCAGGCCTGAACTGTCCACTGTCCCTGTGGAGAGACCAAAACTCTGAGCTCAGCTCTTTATGGCTTAACCAACCTGATCTCATGGGAAAACATAACTATGTTACGAGGTGGTGATTTCGTATGAATTTGTGCGACGTGAATCGTACAAAAACTTGATTATTCAAAAAAAGATTAATTGATGAGATTGTGTCGGCTCGACCCTTACAGATAAGTTGATTATTAATTGACTGAAAATCATTGTAGTGTACTATGAAGACTATATTGATTTCATCCACAAATACATAAAATAAAATAACTGACACAAAATGTGAAAGAAAATAACTGTAGGGGAGTGCGGGGCACAACGTAACGCGGGGCTAGTTGATAACACGCTTGTTTTAAATGCTTCCACACATGCTGGCATGATGAAACTTGGTGTATTTACTAGTGGCCATTTCAACACTATATAGAAAAAAAATTGTGCCAAAATTCCAAAATCATCTCTATTTTTTGTGTTTATTTAAAATTAGACTAATCTGATATTATTTTAATCTCCAATCTGTTGTTTAACAGTTGATATCATTCTTTAATGCTTCACTAACTAGCAGATGACACTATCAGGGTTTAAACCCAAGTTGTGCAGTTGGGGTATGTTGTAACATTGCGTTATAATGTGCCCCTATTAGAAATATGCTATTATATTCTATACTTTTATGAATTCTATTGAGAAAACATGAGAAACATGTAAATAAAGACTGAGAGTAAATGTTATTTTGTTTTGAACTATGGTGTATAGCTGTGTTTTCCGATGTTTGTTAATGTCAAACTCAAAAAGTTTTTTATTTTTAATTATTAAAAAAATGACATTATATTATATGAAAAAGTTAATAATTGTATTTTATTAAGAAAACATTTTGGTTTGACTTGTATATTTTTCTGATTAGATGAGATAGCATTTTAAGCTGTCATATGGTGATATTACAATGTGCCCCTCACATGTTACAATGTACCCCACGTATGGGGCATGTTGTCACATTTCACTTCCATTCTTTCAGGGTAAATCAAGAAAAAAGTATACACTGTATTACTAAATCAAAACCACATAATTGTACAAGACATGTGGGAAATTAATGCGGGAAAAAATAAATACTCTAAACTGTAAGTAGATTTACACAAACGGTCAAAAAGCATTACGTTGTGCCCTGCTCTCCCCTAATGTTCTGTAATGTAATGTTTAGTCATGTAATAAGTCACTAAGTGAGGGAGGTTTAGCCTTAAACTGTTAAGGTATGAAATAAACAAGATATAACATACCTCTTTGTAAAGATGGGTTATCAAAGTGAATCTCCATCTGTACATAGACTGGGTCTATTGAGGTTCCTATAGACATTCCAACATGTGGAGGATAGGTGAAGCCCTGCAACATATAAATAATTTTTCATTCAATATCTGAAAGTCTCATGATTCGAATATGAACTTATGAAATGATCACCTCTCCCCCAATAGCCCAGGCAAACAGGACGGTTTCGCAGGTGAAGAAGGAGTCTGGCATATTTGGATGGTAGCATTCATGTCCTCTGTTGATCTCACTCTTGTTCAGATTGCTGTCGCACTGGTAGAGCAGAATGTGATGAACCAGATTCTCATGACCTTTCTGAATCAATGGCTCTATCTGAAAACACCAAACAGAGATAAATAATAGGGTTGTGCGCCACTCAGAATGTAATTGAGAATGCCTTTTGAATTTCATTTCTGTTTTTGAGTTTGAACTGAGGCAGCAAACAAGGTGCAGAATTGTTTGAATTTGAATTTAAGGTATTAAAATGGTGTTCAATTCAAATAGCCATCTCAGCAGTACAGAATAAAAGCACGTATTATTAAGGACTAATGGAGTATAAAATGTATTTATTTGTTTATTATTAGTGCATTTATATCATTATAGGTTGAACCTGAAAATTATATTATAAATTTAAATACATAATATAGCTGAAATGAATATTTATATCAAAATTCCACTTCAACAATCCTGTTACTGGGTGTGGCAAATTCATTTATTTTTATATATTTTAAAACATAATTAATTCATGTGATGGTAAAGCTGAATTTATTTTCAGAATTTTGTAAATCTCACTTTTGATTTAATTAGTCCTTGTGAAAAAAATGAGTAAATCTAAAATAAGACACTTTCCGCTTCACACGCTGTTCAGAGCTTTGATAAAGGGATCAGTCATAAGGATTTTTTTAAAAGTTGGTTATCTTTCTAAACACTATATTTTGATCCTCTACAAGAAAACTGTGTCTGTGTGTGTGTGTATTCTTGAGCTAAAACTAGCTTGGATATCTTTGGAGTAGGAAGTGGGGGATTTTAGAATTATTTTTTCTCCTCACAGTGGGCTTCTTCTGTCGGAACTGGAATTCTAAATAAAAGCATTTCCAACAGAGCGAACTGTGTCCTCTCATCCAGGGGCCTCTGCCTAAAGCAGTGGGACCCAGGGCCAAACAGTGGCTGTATAAATATTCAAACATTCCTTTATTTCCCTTCCACCTCTTCTTTTTTAACAATGGGAAGCTGTTTTGATTTTTGAGACCCCAAAATCTGTTGAACATGTAACATTTTGTAGCATAGTAGTATGCTAACTGATAACAGCACGTCTAATCCATCTAATGTAAACCTATCACAGATTCAGCTCTCACCACCTAACCTATGTTGTCTTTATATTGAACAGCATGATTTCATGTATTGATTTTAATCAAAATGTTACTATGAAAGATGTACTTTTTTGTTTAGGTTACAAAATTGTGTGTTTTGTCATTGAGAACACACTAACGTTGCTTGCAATCATTCAAAAATGTTGCACTAGACCAGGGTATTCTGATAAAATGCTCATCACAGAGGCCAGAAAATGAGCTGGATGACAAACATTTGTGACAATCACAACAAGCACATGCCTAATTTAAATATGGGTGGCCAGTTGTGCTTTTATTCTAAGTAAATCATCTGTAATATGCCTACAAAGTGTGCATGGAATCTGTTAGACTACACAAGCAAATTAACTACGCTTTATTTGGGGTCTTACTGTATAAAGTACACCCTCATCGGGCAGCAAATACAGCATGAGGCTTAGACTGAATAAGGACAGTGACAATATTGCCTGAACATAGACAGTAAGAGCATTAGTGTCTGGAAAAATCTGCTCCTGTTTGACAGTTCAACATCCGCTCTTTGAAACTGAGCAGGAACAGAGCAGACACTGCTGTGGTTATATGGGGCAGCTGGCATCGGACTATTACAGCCTGGAGCTTCACAGACTAGTGCAGAAAGGACAGACAGGGTGAAGAGGGGTCACAATAATTATAATTCACTCGTTGGTTTTAACTGAGTTGATGTTAATGAAAGGTTAATTTGAGGCTAAATGTAATGGACCATTTACATTAAGTGATTTGACAAACTTTATTTTACAGTGTGCTCCAGAAGTATTTCGGGCATTTACAATCGCTTGATTTAGGCCACAACTAAAAGTCTGCATGCCACTGACTAGTGAATGCAAGTGTGCATCTGTCTGTATGTTTCACCATCTTGTAAAACATGGACTACTCAAGTCTTTTCACTGTGTAGTGTCTTTGTATCCATCCCACTACATGCTGAACATTGCAGCAAACTAAATGGCTTACATTCATACTGCGTGCCGCTCACTTCTGCATGTGCAGCGCTTATGTTTTTGTTAAAAAACGTGGAGCTGTAGCCATAGTGATGAATTCATGGAGATGAATGCACGCCTGTCTTTCCACAGCTGAATTTTACATAGGCACGAACTGGTGACTACAGCAGTTAAATTAAATTAAAGGTTGGTGCATCTGAAAAATTAGCCTGAAAGGATGAAGCTTAATTGTAGTAGTTTATCATATGATTAAAGTACCGATTCTGCCTTTAATTAAGTAAAACTTGAAAAGCTTAGTTATTGGAAGACTCTTTCATCTGGGTCAGAGAGTATAATTTCAGTAACGTGTCTGATCTACAAATAGCAGCTGCAAAAGACAATAATAAGCAGGTGAGACATAAAATAGAAGCGAGGGAGACAGAAAGAGATGGAAACCGACTCAGGTGACAACATAGCAAAATAAAACAAACATGCGGAATCTAATTTATGTACAAAATGGTCAAGCTATATATATATATATATAATCCCTTAAGAAACTTCAATGTCAGCTATTGTTTGCTACTTGCAGAGTACCTACTTTTTGAAAACAGAAGCTTGAATGAAGTTTAACAACAAATTACACTAATTATGCTTACCTAGTAGTCTGCCAAACTACAGTAAGTAGCTGTGGTAATGTAATTGTAATATCTAATTGTAATATGAATATAGCTTCATTAAAGCCCATAAATGTAGGTACAGTAGAAGTTAACTGAGGATTGAGGTTTAGGATTTAATTGGCGATATGCAAGCCTATAATTTCCTAAGAATGCATCTCTGTATAGCTATCTCATCTCTGGATTAAAACCTGACTTAAATGAATGCACGTGTTTTAAACATTATGATTTCATTAAGATGGGCATGCTTTACTATTTAAATAATTGTATTACTCACTCTGATTACATGATGTTTCTTCTTCAGCTTTGGAAATCTATAGATCTGACACCAGTATGTTGTATCCTTATGAGGCACAGGAACCTGCAATATTTAAAAATGTTTACAAAAAAACAGTTAAACATAGCAGTTAGATGGCAACAACCAGCAATATATTCCATTGTGGACTGGAGAGTATGGACTTCCAGCTTTTTATTAATCCCATTTCCTGGGGTTTTTCCTATTCAATGCTGAGCATTTTGTTATGAGGTTGTAAATATGTACACTCTTATAAAATCTGGTGTTTGGCAGTATCCCACAGGCATAAAAGGAGCCTTGTTTTCATTGAAAAAACCCAATCAGCGGGCAAAAGGGTCTGTATTTTAAAACGATTCATATGTAACCACAAAACCTTGACATTAAGGACCTTGATTTTTAAGCATGCACAAATAGACAAAACAGTTGGCATAACACCGCCTGAGGCTAAGCCGGTCTATGTCACTCTTCTGTCATACAGTAAGCTCATCAAACGCTCCAGCAGTCTGCTGCACGCACTTCCCTCACCTCCTCGTTCTGAAGGTCAAAGAAAGCTGTTCCTGCTGGGATGCTGGAGCTGCTTCCAGGGTTGAGTAATCGCAGACTCTTTCTGCCTCTGTTCATCCCATGGTAGACTGGTCCTGACACTCCAACGTCCTCCTCATGGAACGCCCAGATCACTCTCACTGTACTGCCCTGCTCAGTGACAAATTATGGGTAATTGTAAGCTTACTGTGTGTGAAATAGGCTTTTTATATAATAAGTTGACAACATTTCAGGGAATTGAGTTTATTTAACTCCTCAATAAAACACCATACTATTGTTTTCCCTTGAACAAAAGGCTATGTGCTGACATTATAATTACAACTGAGAGTGCAAGCTTTGGTTTGGTGCACGCTCCAAAAATTGGATAAAGAGACCCTGACACTAAAAGCAGTTTCTTTTTAGACTTATGGAGCCAGATGTAATGATGTCAAACCTACCGTAATGACTTTGTCATTGTCATCACAGGTCTGAAGGTTTCTGCTGAAAGCCAGGACAGTATGTGTGCCATTCTCTCTGCCGTACAGAAGCTGGTAGCTCTGCTGTGGATCTTTGTGGACCTTTCTGTTCGAGTCTGTAAAGTAGTCCTGAGCAGAGCGAGGAGGAACCATGTTAGTCCATCTCAGGTTTGCATCTTTTAAGTCTGAACCTATTTTAATGGAGTATTGGGATCATGTGAGTAAATCTTTTTGGTTTTGGTCTGCATGCGTTCACGCTTTGATCAAAATGTTTGGTTAGCTGTCCTCGCAAATGTTCTTTTTTTTGTACAATGCATTCAAACAGAACTGCAGCTAAGTTTTGGAACAAAAACAGTCATGACTCATGCTTACTAAACTAAAACTTCAATGTATAGGTATACAAGAGTCTTTAATAAACAATGCTGATGAATAGCCCTGTGCTGAACACTAATCATATCTTGGACTATTCTATACTTCATAGAGTTAGACACAGCTGGGTGGGGATTATAATGTGCAGAATATGGACAGTTGGGGTGGATGTATTCAAATGTTGCCCTGTTTTCATTTGAAAAGGTAGTGTCTGTGCAAGTACTGTCTGATTATTATCCAGGTCACAACAAGGCAGCTGATTATAGTCAGGTCAGTGGGTTACTGTTGATGATCTCATTGCAACAGATTTCAGAACACAAACAAAAAACTATTACAGCAGGTTTAAATGTTCAGACAGTGGTCTTTAATGTTGCTCACACTCTTGAAAAGTATGTCATTTTATAAACCTGATGAAAATAATAAAATAAAAACCTGAGAGAAACTATATAATACAGTTTTTGTGACCACTACCAATACAGATGATCTGGCAATGACATGCAGAACAGATGATTATTTCTGCTTTATTGGCACAAATAATGAATAAAACAATACTACAATAATTAATGATTGCATTATGCATCAACATAAAACACATGCATTATGAATGCGTTATTAATATAATGATTATATTATAAACTAATAATAGTATGCCGCTGTACAGTATGTTGTTTTGTGATATAAATAAGCGCAGATTAATTTTGATCTATGTTTTGGCGTATGTCTATTACTTTTAAGTTTAAAAAGCTCATAACAAATGGCTTTTTGAATTGATGTAAAAAGTATGCAAAGATATGCATTAAATAAGTTAGTTTGCCAGTCATGTTACCAATGCTGTTTCCTATTAAATGCACAGTGCATTATGGGATGGTAAAGCAAATGAAAGTAAAAATAAGATCATTTTTTTACTTTATTTTTTCTTTCATTTTTGCACATCATTGTTGTATAAGTAATATGGATGGGAGCAAATATGTTGTTAATGATTTTTTTTTCCATCACAGATCAATAAACATTTTATTCAAAATACTTAAATCATTTGAGTAACCTGCTTAAAACTGAAATAATAATAATAATCAATCCATCACAACATTTACAGAGGTCAAAATGCAGCAGGCTAATTTTAAACTGTGAGCTGTGTATAATCAGAGATGCATTCACACCCAAAGGTGCGTGAACACACACTTACCAGCAGATAGGAACTTCCGTTGAGCAGCACACCACCTATCACGATATCAGACGAAGACATCGCACCGGTCGGTGACAAACCGAATCCTATATATCCTCTCGTTTCCACTTCTACTTCAAAAGTTATCGTGGACTCGTCAAATCCCCACTTAATGTTGTATCTCCCATCCGCATCTAGGGCAGCTGAATGAACGAACCGTGTCCCCTGTGAGCATGTCGAGCAGAAGAGTGAAGTTAAGAAAACCAGAGCGCAAAGAGGCTGATTTTCAGACATATCGAGCTGAATCACAAACAACACTGACGGCACTCAAGGACGCTTTTTATCCATATGCAGTTTATGGAAATATGCAACTTCCGAGGGCAAGAGTGTTTGTTTGCTTTGGTGCATTGGAGGCGAACGATCCTTTCAAGCGCTGGTAGCCTCCCACCGCTGAACTGTTGGAACTTGTGTGATTTCCCTTTGATGTGGAAAGACATGTAGAGCTGAACACTGTGTGTCTACGGGCGCGCGACGCGACACAAGTCAAGCAGCCGTTATAATCACCGGCGTGATTACAATACACTATTAAACTGAAGTTCAAGTACTGGGTGAGTGTAGAATCACTTGAATACTGGTGACTTTGACCCAAACTCTAGGTTTCAAATAAAATCTTGCTTCGTTTGGCTATTTTTCTCTGTTATGTATCTTCAAATGTAATTATAACAAAAAAGATAACCTAATTAATTTCTTCAGCAGTAAATGAAAAAGGTAGCCTTGAGCCCGTCAACACTTTGGCATACTTCCTTAGTATTTCAAAGCAGTACATCGAATGAATAGGAAATCGGTGTGCAGTGTTGGCTATATTGTAAATATAAAATCATACGAACAATACCTAGATGACCTCTACTGCAGTGGTTCTCAAACAGGGGCCCGGGGCCCA